>BSBK01000633.1:2392500-2733831 GCA_027943335.1 Chamaecyparis obtusa | reverse complement strand
ATGACCAATGTCTGATAAATGACAACTCTTTGACATGAGCGTGGATCAAGTTACCATGTAATTGGCATTTCTTGCAAGAATTGGTGTACTGAAAAAAAATATTTCTCCATAGTAGGTCAATAGTATCCTACTCTTAAGAGTTTCTTGGCTAATGAGAAACCATTCGAATGAGCTCCACACATACCTTCATGGACTTATTTTAGCACATGTTTAGACTCTTCACATTCTAGACACCTAAGGAGAGTACTATCTAGACCTCGCCTAAATAAGTCATTAGTAATGATCAAGTAACATGATGCATTTCTTATGAGGTTTCTCTTTTCATTATTAAATAAGCCATTAGAAATCATTTAGCCTTGTAGATATGAGTATATCTAGAGGAGTCATGGCCCATAATTGAACACACTATTTGGGACTCTAGGGAATCATACATTGGAAAGGGGAGTTCTTCCACCAGGAAGTCATAATGGAATTTATGTTCTTCCAATTGTAACATTGATGTCATCATAGCCATGGCGTCAACTACCTTATTTTATTCTCTTGGAATAGGTTGGGAAGGTGATAAAAACAAAATAATTTTTCAAGTCATCAACCATTCTCTTTCATGGAATGAGCTTTTTATCCTTGGTTTGGTACTAGTCATTGAGTTGGTTGATGATTAGCTGAGAGTCCATAAATGTGCAATTCCATAATTTTCCACTCAATGGCTAGCTTCAACCCATTCACTAAAGCTTTGTACTCATTAATATTCTTAGTGCAAGGAAAACCATTTTGTAAGATTTAGGAATATTGTATCCTTGGGGAGTTATAAAAATTACACCAGCTCCATACCCCCATTGGGTGAATGATCCATCAAAAAACATCTTCCATGGAGGTGCAGTCAAATGTAGAATAGATTCACTAGGAAAATCTATTGTTAGCATTTTGGTATCTTGAAGTGGAGCATCCACTAGGTGATCAACAATGATTTGAGCCTTGATGGCCTTCCTGTCCACATACTCAATGTCAAATTCTCTTAGTATCATTACCCATTTTGCAAACCTTCATGTTAGGGTTGCTTTGTTCGATAGATACTTCAATGGATTGATCTTTTCAATTAACTTCACTGAATGGGCCAACATGTAATGCATGAATTTTTGTGAAGTGAATACAATTGCTAAGCAAGATTTCTTGATGATTATGTAATTGAGTTCATTGGAAACCATTCTTCTATTGATGTAGTATATCACTCTTTCTTTCCCAGTTTTATCATGTTGTGTAAGTAGAGCTCCAAGTGATGTTGTTATGGTTGATGTATAATAGGAGAGGTTTCTCTGGTATAGGTATCATTAGAATGGGTGGATTTTCCAAGTATTCTTTGATCTATTGGAAGTTCTTTTCACATCCTTCCTCCCATTTTAATGTTATTCATTTATGAAATGTTTTTGTAAAGGGTTGATTTGTATCTGCTAGCTATGAGATAAACCTTTTGATTGATTGTAGCTTCCCTTGTAACATTTTGATTTGAGTGATATTCTTTCATGGTTGCATCTCCATTATCACCTTCACCTTTTATGGATCAACTTCAATTCCTTTTGTCAATACAATGTATCCGAGGAGTTAACCAGATGTTAGGAGTTTACCAGATGTTACATTGAAGGTGCATTTCTTTATGTTCAATCTTAATTTGAACTTTTCCATCTTATCAAAGATATTCTCTAAGCATCTATGTGTGTTGTTGTTTTTTCTAATTTAGCCAATGTATCATCAACATAATCTTCCATGTTTTTGATCATCATGTTGTAGAATATAGTTGGAATTTCTCTTTAGTATATTGCTCCTACATTTTTAAGACCAAAAGGCATGACATTACAATAGAACATCCCCCAAGCACACATAAAATATGTTTTCTCTTGATCCTCAGGCACTATCTTTATCTAGTTGTAACTTGAGAAGTTGTCCATTAAGGAATACATTTCATACCCAACTATGAAATCCACAATCATGTCATTATTAGAAAGTGGGAAGTCATATTTTGGACAAGCTCTATTTAGATCCCCAAAATTTGTACATACCCTAATTGATTTGTTTGGTTTAGAAATAGGTACAATATTTGAGATCCACTCAGCATAGTCAATAGCCCTTATGAAACCTGCTTTTAGAAACTTCTCTAATTTAGCCTTAACCAGTAATGCCACATGCAGATGCATTTTTTTGAGTTTTTTCTTGACTAGTTTTACCCTTGGAGAAATATATAAATGATGCATGATTAAATCTATGTCAATTCCAAGCTTATCTGAATAAGACCAAGTAAAGTTGATCTTTTTGTTCATGAAAAACTATGTGAATTATTATTTTTCTTCTTCCAACAATGATTGCACTAGTTGTATTAGCTAAGGTGATTGTATTATTCCCAAGTTGACTAGATATGTAGGCTCTATGAGTACTAAATATTTCTCTTGAAAATAGTTAGGTAGGATATCAAGATTCCCTTCCTTTGGTGCCTTTGAGAGGTTTTCACCATTGGATACATCATTTATTTTTACTATTTTGGGTTTTGACACTGCCATAATATGGTATTCACCACCAGACTACTTTTTCTTTTTATTCTCCTTTTTAAGACTAAGAAACTTGATATCCCCCTTCGTCATATTCATGCTCATTGCACTAGTGGAAGAGGTAAGGGGTTCAATATAATTTAGGCAACATGCTAAGGTGTATTCTTTTGGGCATGAAACTAAGTTCAAGGGTTCATTTTGGTTCCACTCCATAATTTCAAGGAGCATTAGGGATAAGGATTCAACTAGTTCTATGGATAGAACCACGTTATTGTGATCAAATCTCTTGACTAGTAAGATGAGATCTATTATGTTACTCTCTATAGAACTATCTATGTCATGACGTGTCCTAACATCACTATTAGAGTTGTTGTGAGTATTAAGTGAATCTAATCCATTTGATCTCATGTCAGAACCTTGACCCCGAAGGTCTCTTTTTTATTGTATTATCAAGGTCCCACTATTTGTATTATTCATAATTGGAAATACTATATTAGCAAATCTTGGTGTTGGTCTAGCCATGACATTGAGATATCAATCATCATCCTCAAAGTTCCACTTGATGTTTTGTGGAAGGACCATTCTTCTCCCAGCAACTAAGCTTTCTCCTTAGTCAGATTGAGGTGTATATTCACGCATGATATCAAATTCTATATCCACGGTATCATCATAAAAGGAGTCCCATTCATATTCACGATAATCCATTCAGCTATCATAAAAGTTCTATCCAGGTGTTGAGCTATAGTAATGGGAACTTCTTCATGTTCATATAAACTATTCTCCTCTCCTTTTTTATTTTCACTTTCTTGCACAGGTGTTTGTATTTCAATTTCTTGTATTGATGTTGGTTGAGGTTTCAATATCTCAATTTATTGTGTTGATATGTATATTTCTCTTGGATTACTAAAATGGGGTAGATCAAGTATACATGAGTGGTAGTAACTAGGTGCCCCCAGTTAGGCTTTCTTTATTCTTGTTCCCTTTGGCCTAGCTCATTTTCCTATGAATCATTCTATGCTTGTTGATGATCAAGTTTTGGTATGGGTTCTTGTTTTTTTGTATATGTTTCCCCTTGAGATTTAGGACTTAATAATGTTTGATTTTCTTTAGTTGTATTATCTTCTTCTTGTCTTCATTGTGTTTCCTCTCATTGGCTTAAAAATTCCCTAAATTGTCATGGCATGTAGAGTTCTCCTTGATAATGAGGATTTTCATTTTGAATGTGCAATAGCCTCTCAAATGTGTAGGGCCTAATTTATGCTTCACCTCCAAAATAATCATCAGAATCTATTGCTCGATCAAATATAGGACCATCTCTAGATGGAGGATTACATTTTTTCTCATTGTATCCTAGCCTTGTTTTATCTTTTGGGCTTCTGAATTCTATGTGCAAGGGCTCTATCAATCCTTTATCTTTTCCCTGAGGTCATTTTCCTTCATATCCCATTTTTTTCATTATCTGGAACCCTTTCCCATAATTTTATAGGGATATTTCAACATGTTTAACTTCGTGATCATGCTATTCTCCTCTATAGAGGCATGTGAGGACAACTTTATCTTAATTTTCTTCAACAAGAGAGAAACTAGATTTTACCATACCTTTTGCTTCATGAATTTTTAATGTTTTGGCATTAGAAGGCTTGAATGATGATGATGGTTTCCCATAAGACCTAGGGGATGTAGGAAGACCATCCATAGATGGAAATGAATCTAGTTTGTACTCTCCCATAACTGTATCTTTGATTTTTAGTTTCTTCTCAAATTTCTCATGATATATGCTTTGGAGAATTCAACCTCTTGACCATTGAATGATTTTTTGTTGTGTGGGACCATGTTTTCAACTTGTTTCAAGTTGTTGCAAGAGTATCTAGTATCTACTGGAATAGTGACTTCTACTCTATTGTGCGGGTACTTCACATACTGATGATATGTTGATGAGATAGCCTTCATGTTGGATCCAAGGCCTTCCTAATAATATGTTATAAGCTAGACGCAAGTCCAACACTTGGTAGATTACATATCTTTAAATGGGTCCTACTTTGATTGGAAACACTACCAATCCTTTTGATAATCTTTCTTACTCATCATATGCCTTTATTGTTTTCTTCCTACATGGATCAATAGCATACTATGAGAAGACCAATTCTTTGACTAGATTGAATGTATAGATATTTAAACTAGCACCTCCATCTATCAAGATGTATTTGACTCTATGCTTATGTATTAAAACCTCTATGTGAAAAGGTTGATTATGAGGGTGGTTTAGTGATTTACAATCTTCCTCTAAGAAAGATAGGTAGTGAGGTGAGGTCAAGTGACCTAACATTGTTTGGAATCATTAAACATATAGGTCTTTTAGTACAGTTTCCTCTAGAAGGGTAGTTTCAATAATTTTTGTGTGTGATGGAGAGATCTTGAGCAATTCTAGAATATAAATTTGAGTGGGAGTACATTGTAAATGATCGACCAAGTTGTGATTCACAATTGGAGTTAGTGAGACCAAATTATTTTGATGTTTATGGTTTCAATGTGGATGTAACAAGATTATTTGATGACGAGGCCACTCCCTTGAGATAAATCTTGTACTAATTTTTGGTCACAGCATTGGTAGCTTAAAACTCTTTCTTATCCTTCATAATGATCACATGGCTCAAGCATATGGATCGTATTGTCACTATCAGTGTAGGTATAGTTCACTTTAGTACCTTTTTTCTTTGATGATGCCCCTTTCTTATAAGAGGGAATATATTATTTTAAAGCCTTATGATCACTATGTGAATGGTGTCCATCAACAATGATAGTTTCATTATAAATCAAGTCTTGTATCACATGTTTTAGCTTGATGCATTCATTGGTTAGGTGACCCTTGTTTCTGTGATACTTGCAAAAATGGTTGTCATTCCACCACCTAGGATTGATTGTTGGTTCCCAAGGATTTGAGTCTAGAAATGTGATGATCTTGTTGGCCAATATAGTCTGTAATGCTTCTTCAAGTGGTTCTCCTAAAGGGGGAGAATTTATGCTTGGGTTTGGGTATCCATGGTTCTTTGTATTTTTTTATTTCTTGATTGTCTCTTGGATTTGATGAGGCAATTGAATTGGTCCTAACATCCTTCTGGATGCTAGTAGATAGATTGAAATTCATTTATTTAGGTTTTAATTCTGATGAATCAACCACCCAATCATTGACCATGTTTTTTTTCTTGCTCCAATACTTGTTCTTGTCTTTGTTGTTGTTATTATTGGAATTGTTTCAGGATTTGGTATCTTTATACAGGGCAAGTGTTAGAAATTAATCTTTCCTTGGTGAAAATATGTAATTAAAGGATAAACCAAGGTATCCCATATAGTATTTGTCCTCTAGTCCAAGTAGGAGGACATGTCACCTTTTTGTAATTCCTTTAATAAGGAAATTAGATATTCCTCCTTAAGAGGAATCTCACATTTGTCACACACAATATGAATGTGGCATTCATTTGAGATGTGACTTACATGCAAACTCCTCCACTCATCTCTACTTAAGAGATGCCTCTCACACACTTGCTCAATAATCTTCTCTTTTCTCTCACTTCTCCTTCATCTCTCATTATTTCTGTCCATATTGTAATGAGCTTTGTGCTCCATTTCTTTCTTCTTCCTTAGGCTTTGAGCCTCATTCATAAATTCACAAGGGGTTTTTCTTTGCTTTTCCCCATTCAAAATCTTTGTGTTCTTGTTGTTCTTGGAGCATTTTGGTGATCTTTTGGCTTGATACTTTGAAGCAATTCCTATCTCTCTCTCTCTTGGTGAACTTGGTAAATTCCTTTCATGCACTCACACTTGGGTTCTTTCCTTTTCTCTACTACCCTTTTTTATTATTACTAACATGGTATCAGAGAAGGTTTAACCCTTATTTGTTGAAGCATTTTTTTTATCTAACCATTTGTTCGTAGGTTTTACTTCATTATTTTTTTGCAAATCTAACATCTTAGATCTTAGATTTGGATGGCTTGCTGTCAAATCTAAGTCCATTTATTTTATTTTCAAGTTTTTTTTATCTAATCTCTTGCAAGATTCAATCTTTACTTCAACTCTCTTATCTATTTCATGCAGGCTTTTCGGTAGGCTAAAAATCTAGTTCTATTTGTTGTTTAAATCTAACTTTTATATCTTGGTTTCTTACTATATGCACCCTAAAATGGTCGCCTAGACTTTGGGCCCCCATTCAACAATTTATCAATTTCCTGAATCAGTATCTTCAGCTCAATATCAATTTTCCTTGATCAAATCCTAGTTCTTTCATTTATTCGATTATTTTCTATGGGCTAACCATCTTATCCTAAGTCTTTATTTAATTAAAAAGAATTTCCTCCTCTTTTATTAAATAAAAAGCCCCCACTTTTCCTCTTATCCTAAGTTGCACAAATAAAGCATTATTCTTATTTTATAAAAAGAAGAAAAAACCTTTTTATCTCATATGGACACAAAAGTCAACTCTCATTTTCTCATTGGAGGATATTCATGCACATGGATTGCTCTTCTTTCAAGCTCCACCCTTGATTAAATCTTTTTCCTCTTAATCTCCATGGTCCATTCCTTTTAAATTCCTTTAAAAGGAGAGCTCTTTTCTCATTCTAGGCCCCCCAACTTTGAATACTAATCTTATGGTGCAGGATTTCTTGGAGACTTTGGAGCTTTGGAGATCTTCATGCATTTAGCTTTCATTCTTGAATTCTTAGCTTAAGCTTTCATGACATCTAGTTTAGTTTCCTTTATGCTCTAGATTAGATCACATAGCTTAATTAGTAAGGCTTGTAATCCTTTCATTTTCATAGCTTACTTGCATCCTCATTCTTAGCATAGTTACATTGCATTTCCATTGTTGATTCTTGAAGATATTGGCATTCTTGCCCTTGTCTCTTTGAATCTCCTATTGTGTAGTTTACTAGCAAGGTTACATGCTTCAATAGCTCTAGCTGAGAGCACTATCAAACACCCTTATGACTCCACACCTAGGGAGCTCTAGGTCACTTTCTCAAGGTTTCCCATTCACGGATTCTCTTGGAAGTAATGACTTAGAGAAGTGCACAATTTAGTGTGTACATTTTTGGCACCCACCGTGGGGCAAAACACTCTTGTTTTGTCCTTTTTATGCATTTCCATCAATTTTTTGTCATCATTTTAGCTTGCTATTTTGGCTCTCTATTTTTTGGACAGAATTATTGTGCAACATTCTTCTAGTGTCATACGATAGTTTCTTGTATAGCAGTGTGATACTTTACTAGTTAAAGTATCATGCACCCTTGCAGATTCTGTCGCATTGTCATATTATTCTCTATCACATGCAGGTAGCATGAAATGTCACATAGAGAGGAAGTATCACACCAGTATACTGAGAAGTATCGTATGATTCTTTCTCTAATAGAACAATCACCCGGGCTTGGTAGTGAGTAATTTTGGACATTCCTTTGCAAGATTTGATTTATTTGTTTTGGGTTTCTGATTTGCTATGGTAGAACAGAGTTTGATTTGCATATTTTACTTGATTTTGATGTGCTAACCATGGTAAGGCTAACAAGTTGTGCTTGTAGGTGCTCACATTGCTTGAAATATTTTCGTAAAAGAACGCGTGTCAAAGCTCCAAATGCACAAGGGCTACTAACCATTTTTGCAAGGCTGCCCAATGCATAAAAACCAATCAAGTGTTTGTTTAATTACTTTCATTTTAAGCGCAACATATACTAGTTGTTTCTTTTCATAGGCACTTAATATCTTATTGTAGGAATCTTTTGGTGGTAGGAGAGTATGCTCTTTACTCTTGTGGTGAAACATAAATCTTGACCCATCTTTGGATTTTGAAAGCAAGAGGGTAATTGAACCTTTGCTTGGTGTGTTTGGGAGAAATTTTTGAGCTAGGAGAGTATGCTTTTCACCCTTGTGGTGAACTAAAAATATTGACACCCAAAGGTTGATCCACTCTTTGTTTAGTTTTAGAATCCTTTAGCGGGCCTGCTCTTGAGCAATCAAGAGGAATGACCCAAGTGGGGACAAGCTTTTCACTGGCTATTCCAACCTACTATAAACTCAAGGCTATCAAGGACACAAAACCTTGGTAGACGTAGTACTTGTCTTCACTTGGTGTGAGTATTTGTGGTATTGTGACCATGAGGAAAATGTTGAGCAAGAATGCTTAAGGTACTCTTGTGGCCGCGAGGTCCATTACTTGCTGCAAGGTAAGGAGTCCCTTTGGGGAGCAAGAGGGGTATTACAAATGGAAGCCCTTTCTAAGAACCATAGATAGAAGCCACCCTATTTTTCTTCTTAGCTTCTTGGTGCAAGGATTGATCCTAGTGGACTAACCCGGATCACCCCAAGATTACTCACCATTTGAATTCCTTTGGTTGTGTCATTGGCACTTCCATGAAAAAGCCAATATCTATTGTGGGTAACCACTTTGTGTGAGGAAATGGAGCATCAAGTGTGGGCCAAGTTGTTAAGTATTGAGCCTTTGTCTTTTTAGGCTAGTAAGTGCTTGAAGTGTTCTCATTGTGATCTACTTGTGTGAATGTTCTCAAACATCAAACATCATGGTAGCCTTCATAGGATTTTATTGCTTTGATATCACAATTGCTTGTCTTGGCAATGTTGCTTTTGCCCTTGTGCAAGTGTTTTATGACATGTTTGATCACCTACTATTTGCAAACTTGTCTGATTATTGCTAGTATTGTGTTTGAAATCAAAAAATCCAACCATGAGATTGAAACATTGACCGAATTGCCTTAAAAATTGAAATTTTAGCATTCACTGGTCAAGATTCGTACGATCCTAAAACATCATCGCACATTGTTCTAAGATTTATCATGTGATAGTTCATTCCTGCAAAACTATCGCACCGCTTGCCTGGATTCTATCGCACAGGTTGCCTGGAAACTGTCACACTACCTCGTGCAAAATATCATTTTGAAAGATTGTATTGTGCTATTAGCCTAGAAACTGTCGTACATAATCTTTTTTGTTGTCTGCCTGATTTGTGTCATTTTTAGCTTTTTCCTTAGTCGACCAAATTTTAGTGGGTTACTTACTCTGCCATTGGAATCCTGTTTGTACCTTGGGTTCTTATATTTAGACATCTTGAGTTAGTGGTTTTTGGTTTCACAAGCAATCTTTCTTGTCATTGACAGGTTAGGAATCATCCTTCTTGAGAAAATCAACCTTTAGACTCTTTGATAGCACGCTTGGAGAGTGTTAGTACTCTTTTGTCCAAATTCACTTCCATATAAATTCAATTTCAAAAATATATTTTGGTAAATCATCCTCCTGATCCATATGTGTTAGGATAATAATCCTTTTATTATACACCTCTGTGGCAATGTTGGTTTATACCTCTTATTAGCTTTATATCTCACCATCTCTTTTTTTTTTTTCGACAATTGAACACTTCTACTATCCTAGTTTGATATCAACATTTCTTAGGGTCATTTTATCACCTAGGATTCTTTCTTTCATGTTGGTTATGACAAGGTATCAAGTGAACCAAGGAAAATGACCTTAGGTAGTTTTTGAACAATTACCCCTAGTCCAAACTCGCCAAAAGTGAAAGGGAAAGGAACCCATCTTTGATCAATCTCCTAAGAGTGAGCCCAAAGTTTGGTTTAAGCCTAAGAGTAGTCTTAGCGAGTTGAGTACCTCTTTACCACCTTTTCATTCAAATATGGACATGAGTTATACCATGACTCGGAGAGAGAGGGAAGCCATGGATCAAAGTCTTGAGGAAATTTTTCAAAGACATAGAGACAACATGCTATTTGGTGATGACAATCAACCAGAATCACCTCCCATCAACACAAGATATCTAGATGCCCATCAAAGAGCTGAAAGACATTATGAACGAGCTCACCAAAATGCATGGTCACAACATGAAGACCAAAACAACTAATCTTGTGATGCTCATGTCAATGCAACATTTACTAATGACTTTTTCAAGCATTCTAGGCCTAACTCTCCACTCCAAACAACCTCAAGATATGCGAGTGAGAGGCTTAAGAGAATCAAATGCTAAAAGAAAGCCTTTTTGGATGAATGAGCCACTAAAGAAGAGAGGTTTAGACTCCTAGAGGCAAAGCAACAAGCCTTATTAGACATAAAGAAGAGAGCATTTCAAGAAGAACAAGATAGGTTTTTTGCACAACAACTCAATGACCAATACAACAACATGCGTGCTAGTGGTGGAAACAACTCTTCTCCACCCACTCCTCCAAAAACTACATGAAGTGGAAGGTATTCAAGATCATCCTCAAGATCTCCTAGCCCTAGAGGAAGAAGGGCCTCACAACATGCCCACTATAGGAGAAGGACACCTCCTAGGAACTCAAGGCAACCATCTCAACATGCCAATAATGGTTCACAGTATGGAGGAAGTAGCTTGAGTCTTGACATCAACTCTCAAGACTTTATGAGAATGCAACAAGAGCCACTTTTTCAACACTATGTCAAGAAATATGTGGAGCAAAATAAGGATAAGTTCCTAGAGAGTTTGATCAACAAGGGTGTGAGGGTCCCTTACAACTTTGATGTAGATAAAAAGATCAAGAAACAAAGCCCATCACAAGAAGGGGAAATCAAGAAAATGAAAAGTATGATTGAGAAAATGATGGCACCTAAGAGTTCTTTCAACCTTGACTCTATTTGTCCCAATCCTTTTGACAGGAGTGTGAGTATGAAGGATTTTCCTAGAAAAGTTGAAATTCCATAGTATGACAAGTATGATGGAAATGGTGACCCACATGATCATGTGCGTTAGCTCTACATCATGAGTTTTGAGTTTCACCAAGATGACTCCTATCTTATGAGATTATTTACGAGGAGTCTCATGGGCCAAGCCATGGAGTGGTTTACCAACATAACTCCTCCTGTCAAAACTTTCAAAGAACTTTTCCACAGATTTGTTCAACATTTTGCATACAACTTGTCAAGATCAATCACTATGTTAGACTTGTGCAATTTGAAGCAGAACCAAGGAGAATCCTTTGTTACCTTCTTAAAAAGATGGAGACAATTGTGCTCTTGCTATTCTAGGACTATTCCTGAGCATGAAAGGATTGATATCATTGTTAGCAACTTGGTGCCTAAAATGTGGTATGAGGTTCAGAAGATGGTCCTTGATTCCTTTGACACTATGGTCAAAACCGTGTGTCAGATTGAGGATGTCTTGAAAGAGTAAGGCATTTTGACCAAACATAGCAATAACAACAATGGTCAAAATACTAACAACTCTAATAAGGACAAAGGCAAGAACTTGCATTGGAACAAGAACAAGCAAGTAGTCAATGATGGAGTCATGGACTCTTCTCAACCAAAGGATCAAGGTGTCCTTCATTTGTCTAGTGCAATTCAAGCTATGAAGCTCAATACATCCTCCAATCCATAAGAGCATAAACCAAAAAATCAGGATAAGTCTAAAAAGGAGAGATGACAATTTTCTAAACTTGGTGACTTGTATGAAGATGTTTTCAAGATGCTCATTGCTAATAATCTTGCACAACCTCAAGATCCAAATTTTTTTTGCATACCTAATGTTAAGCCACATTGGTGGAATGAAAAAGATTTTTGCAAATTCCACAATGGCATTGGCCATGACATCAAACATTGTTGGAAACTAAAGCACATTATTCAGGATCTTATTGAGAGTGAAAAACTTCAGATTGTTGGGTTGAACACCAATGCAGACCACAAGGCATTCAAGGAGCCTTTGCCCAAGTATGAAAAGGGGGAAACCTCTAAAACCAAGAAAGGTTAAAATCAACTATACTTACATGTCTGCAGAAAATGTTGTTAATATGCTCGACATTGTGGAAGAAAGTGTCAACATGATGGGAAGAAAAGATCCATATGGCTATGACTCTCCTCCTATATCTGATGAAGGACCCATGGTGGTGCTAAGAGGTCCCAATTCTAAGGTGTCATCCCAAACTCTTAATGCTATCACCAGAAGCCAAAGTCAAGTTCCTATGGTTATTAAAGGTCCTAGTTCCAACTAGTCCAGTAAACCCAAGCAAGTGGCATCTAAGAATGTCACCACCAAATTAGCAGTCAACCCTGAAATGAGCTATAATCTTGTTGACTAGTTACAAAGAATGCCAGCTCAAATCTCAATCTTTGAACTCTTGGAATTTTCTCCAAGACATAAGCGTATCCTTGAGGATGCTTTGTGTGTAGCAAATGTTCCTAATAACATAGATGTTGACCAATTCTAGAACATGGTTAACCACCTTGCCAGCCCTCATTACCTAACATTCTCAAAAGAGGATGACAAAGCTTTGAGCCATCCACATAATCTTGCCCTTCATATCGAATTCATGATTCACAAGACCCGTGTCAAGCGTGTGTTGATTGATGGGGGTGCTGGGCTCAATATTTGTTCTTTGAGTCTGTTAAAGATACTGGGTTATTCTGAGAAAGTTTTTGATACCCAAAAGAAAATTACCATTAAAGCCTATGATGAGGCAAAGAGGAGTTCTAAAGGGTTGGCCGTCCTTCCTGTTAGGATTGGCCCTATTGAAAAGGACATTTTGTTCCAAATTGTTGATGCTGGTCCTCTAGCATATAATATCCTACTTAGTAGACTGTGGATCCATGACATGCAAGCAGTGTCATCCACCTACCATCAATGTGTTAAGTTCCCCTATAATGGAGTAGAAGTCTATATACCCAGGGATAGCACATTATCTATAAATGCAATTTTAGTAGGGACTCATGTTCCTCTCAATAGGGAAGCAGAGGATTTCAATGCAACCCTAGCACAATGCAAGGACAAGTTTAAGTCCATGGACCTTGGTATGGGGGGATATCAACTTGACTCCTTTACAAAGCTGCCAGTCTCACCTAGATCCTATGGCAAACCCTCACAAGAGATGTGTCCTTCATCTTCAACCATGACTTTGTTTGATACATTTGTAGAATCGTCAATACCCATCCAAGATGAAAAAGAAGAGGTGGTTGTTAAGGACTGGATTTATAGAGAAGACAAATACATGCATAATGAGAACTTCTCTCCCTCTCCTAAGACATATGGTAGAGGGTACAGTCTTGTCAAAAATATGGGCTATCCAAGTCATGGTCCTCTCAGTCATAGATTAGATGCCAGAGCTAAACCTCTTGATCATGCTCTTTTTGGCCATAGGTTTAAGACAACGATTGGCCTAGGTTTCAAAAATTAGAACAAGAACCCCGTTCCTATCCTTGGTGAGATGGATAGTGAGGATGAAAAAAGGTACACACCAGATTTGAAAAATCAATAGGACATGTGTGAAGATTGGGTCCCTTCCACTAATCTCCTTTGGGGAGATTTAGATACTCCAGTTGCCCATGAAACAGTTTCAGGCCTAGAACAAGAAGAATCCACTGTTGAGGATCCTATTCAAGAACATCAATACATGAATGGCATTCAAGAAGGTGTTACCCTTGGTGACATTACAAATTCTACATCTAGATGTCATAAACATACTTGGTGTAAACATCCTAGTCGGGATTCAGATACAGACTCACATGAGTATGAGTGGGAATCTCTCTCTAATTCTTCCATAGTTGACATGGATGTTGATGTTGTCCATACTTATAGTGCCCAAACCGAGGTAGATAATGAGTCTAGTGTAGGATTAGAGGATTCAAATCCACAAGTCACTTTAGTGGATGATGCTTTGCTTGGTAGGATAAATCCTAATTTGGGTACCTTAGAGGGATACTTGACAGACCTTGACTCTGCAATCACCAGAGATGATACCATCCATATTCACAAAATTGAACCCATCATTGACCTACCCCTTGCCAATCCCCACCTAATTGATTGGCCTTGGCGCTATCAAGAGCCTCAGCTTTTAACTTTCCAAAATGACTATGAGATAGCATGTTACCTAAATGCCCTTGAGCCCATAGTCTCTTCCACCAGTGAACCAACTACAAGCATGACAAAACCAGATATCAAGTACCTTAGTCACAAAATGAAAAGAAAAGAAAAAAAGAATAAGAGTTCTAATGGTGAAAACCACTATGTGGCGGTGTCAGAACCTAAAAAAGTAAAAATAAAGGACGTATCTGAGGTTGAAAACCTCTTTGAGGCACCTAAGGATGAGGTACTTGATCATCTCCCAAGTTACTTTCAAGACAAATCTTCAGTGCTTGTTGAGCCTACATAGCCAGTTAATTTGGGTACAAAAGAGGTTCCATAAATAGTGCATTTAGCTCAGTCTCTATCAACACAAGAAAAAGAAGCATATACCAAGTTCCTACAAAGCAAGAAGATTAATTTTGCTTGGACTTACTTAGACATGCCAGGGTTGGACACTAATCTCATTATGCATCACTTGTCCATAGCTCCAGGAATAAAACCAGTGAAACAAAAATTGAGGAAAATGCATCCTCACATAGCTCTTCTCGTCAAAGTTGAATTAGAAAAAATTATTAGTGTAGGATTTATAAGAGCTATTGACTATGTCGAATGGATATCCAATATTGTACCAGTTTCAAAACATGACAAGTCCATTCATGTCTACATAGATTTTAGAGATCTTAATAAAGCATGCCCAAAGGATGATTTTCCACTCCCAAACATAGACATGATGGTGGACATGACTGTGGGTTATGAGATCTATTCATTGATGGATGGTTTTTTTGGGTATAATCAAATCAAAATAGCTCTTGAAGACCAGGAAAAGACTGCATTCACTTGCGCATGGGGAACTTATTACTGGAATGTTATGCCATTTGGATTGAAAAATGCAGGAGCTACTTATCAAAGAGCTATGACAACTATCTTTCATGACATGATTAATAAGAATATGGAAGATTATGTGGATGAAACCTTGGAAAAATCTAAAAAAAGGAATACACACATAGGTGATTTGGAAGTCATTCTAGATCACATGGAGCAGTTTCAACTCAGATTAAATCCAAAAAAGTGTGCATTTGGAGTCACCTCTAGAAAACTTCTAGGATTTATCATTTCAGCTAAAGGAATAGAGGTTGACCTAGAGAAAGTTCAAGCAATCTTGGATATGCCGCCTCCCAAAAACATTAGCCAAATGAGGAGTCTTCAGGGATGTCTTCAATCTATAAGGAGGTTCATTTCACAACTAACTGATAGAGCTCAACCCTTCAATAAGACATTGCATAAGGGGGTTAAATGTGTCTAGAATGAGGATTTTTAGAAAAGTATGGACCAAATCAAGAAGTACTTGGCTAATCCTCCAATATTAATGCCTCATATCCTAGGAAAACCACTCATATTGTATGTTTCAGCATCAGAATCTTCCCTGGGGGCATTATTAGCTCAACTTGATGACACTAGAAAAGAAAGAGCTATATACTACATTAGTCATACTTTCATGTCATATGAGGTCAACTGCACTAGTATTGAAAAATCTTGCCTAATAGTGGTGTTTGCTTCCCAAAAGTTGCGATATTACATGCTTGCACATACAATACACCTCATAGAAAAGATTGATCCTCTCAAATATTTGCTTGGTAAGGCTTCTCTCATAGGTAGACTTGCTAAGTGGATGATGATCCTATCAGAATTTGACATAGAGTATGTTGAGCGTAAAGCTATAAAAGGACAAGCCATTGTAGATCAATTGTCTGATTTTCCAATCCAAGACAACATGCCTATTCAAGTTGAATTTCCAGATGAGCACATAATGTACATGACTACAAGAACATGGAAGATGTTCTTTGATGGCTCTTTCATGCAAAATGGTTTAGGAGCTGGAGTGTTATTTTTTTCTCCTCATGGGTACACAATCCCTAAGTACTATAAACTATTGTTCCCATGTACAAATAACATTGTTGAGTATGAGGCTTTGACAAATGGACTAAAAATGGCAATAGAATGGAGAATCATAGAGCTGCATATTTGTGGGGATTCACAATTAATAGTCAACCAAGTTAATGAAGAATACCAAACAAAGGATGAGAAATTGGTACCCTACAAGAAAATGGTTGATTCATTAAGATGATTTTTCACCTTTGTTACATTTTAGCAAATCCCTAGAATAGAGAACAAAGCAGCTGATGCTATGGCTACATTGGCTTCACTCCTTTAGCTAGAACAACATGAGTCCATATTCAAATTCTTGGTGGAAGAGCTACGCTATCCTATCTATGACTCCCAAGAAAGCCAAGTTGTTTGTACCCTTGTTGGCCATGAGTCATCCCGCTATGGTGCCATTTACTCATATCTCCATGATGGCATTATTCTTGAAACCTTCAACCAATCTGAATGTAGAAACCTAACCTGAAATGCCTCTCACCATACCCTTATCTTTGGTGATCTATATAGGATGGGTTTAGATGGGACACTTCTTAGGTTCTTGGAAAAGGATGAGTCTGACCAAGCGTTAGTTAACATTCATGAGGGAATTTGTGGAGGACATTCTAATGGTCTTGCCATGGCCCAAAGGTTGCTTAGGGCTGGGTACTATTGGCCTACCATGTAGACAGATGTAGTAGCTTTTGCTAAATCATGTGAAAAGTGTCAGAAACATGGTAACCTGATACATGCTCCAAGGAGGGAGCTTATTCCTTCTATTTCTCATTGGCCATTTCAGCATTGAGCCTTTGATCTTGTTGGGTAGATTCATCCCAACTCATCAAGTGGACACAAATTCATCATCACTGCTACTAATTACTTTACCAAATGGGTAGAGGTTGTCCCACTTTTTGTTGCCTCGGGAAAGATAGTTTCTCTATTTATTTTGAACCATATCAACTGTTGGTATGGAGTGCCTTCTGAAATAATCACTGACAATGGAGGTTAGTTCAAAAATAAGGACCTTAAGAAACTCTACAAGAAGTTTAAGATAAAATAGCATTGGTCCTCAATTTACTTCCCGCAAGGAAATGGACAAGCAGAGGCTTTGAATAAGACCATTTTCAAAATTCTCCATATAACAATTCACAAGAATGGTAGAGATTGGCATCTACAGATAAATCCAGCCTTATGGGCTTATAGAACAAGTATTCATACTCCAACTAGGGCTACCCCTTTTTCCCTTACCTATGGTGCTAAAGCAGTGTTACCTTTAGAGGTGGAGATTCCTTCACTTAGAGTTTCCCTCAAAGGTCTAGTTACCGATAAAGACTACCATGCCATGAGGTCCAAGAATTAGAACTTCTAGATGAAAAGTGTAAAGCATCATTTGATCACATGAGGGTTTACCAAAAGCGTATGTCCAAAGCATTCAACAAGAAGGTTCGCCCTAGAGAATTTCAAGTGGGAGATCTTGTCCTATGAGAAAACCCTAAGAACCAACAACATAGAGAGCAAAAGGGAAAATTCAAACCTAATTGGCTTGGACCATACATTATTATTGCTGCTTTTGGGACATGTGCTCATTTGTTGTCTACTAAAGAGGGAGAAAATCTCCCTAAGCCTATTAATGTCTTGCACCTGAAGAAGTTCTATCCATGATGCCTGTTCTGTTTGGGGGCATCTTTGTACATATTTATTGATCCTAAAAAAAATTCCAAAATATTCATATATGATGCTGAAAAAAATCCTAAAAAGCATATAAAGTCCTGAAAAAATACAAAAAAACCAAAAAATTAAAAAAATAAAAATAAAATAAAAAGTGCCTTGGTGAAAACTTGGAAACAGGCACTACTTGAGGCCTTTGCACCCTTGTTTCTTAGCATGCATCCTCAACACTTAGCCTTTCTCCATCATACCTTGACCTTGTTGCCTTGGTTTGAAGTTGGTCTTTATCTTTGTCTAGGGGGCATAACTGTGTTAGCTTTAGTCTCTAGGATGCGTTGGTCTTTAGGACATCCTTGCAAATGGTGTTTTTCACCACCCCAACTATGTTTTTCAACACTACCCTAGCATCAAGTGTTTCTCAACACTTATTAGATGACTTACCCACACTCTAGCATGATGTGATATTTCTCACTGGTAGATGTGATACTCAAAGTTTGACTCTATGACCTACACACATGCACTTAACACTCAACTCGCTGAGACTTGTTTGAATTTATTTCTTTGTGTGCTATGTATGATGATTTCTTTGATAAGTGTTCTCTCCCTAATAGTTTTTGATGATGCCGAGCTAGAAGACTGGGGGCATGAGGACATGTTTTATTGCTTTTTTTTCTTGTGGGTATATTTTTTTGATCCTAACTATCATTAGCATTTATGCTTGTTCCACTTAACATTAGGGTCTACAAGGTATTATCCTTGACTATTTTTCACAAGTGCATACTTATAGTCATCTTGACTTTCCTTATGTCTCGATGTGAGTATAGTCTTGCCATATCAAACTTAGGGAGCCTCACTGCACTAGTCATCTTGACCTACATGTCTTTGGTGCCTAGGTGGGATTCCCACATTCTATCTGATATAGATCATAATCAGATTCACATAGTCATACTAGTGTGTATTGTATGATCTTGCGATGCTACCAATAATGCTCGATGATGAATATTAGAGTCTAATAAGCTTTGTAACCTTTCAAGTAAACCACTTTTCATCATAGCTTGCATTTTTAGGTTCATATTAGTTTAGTTTTGCATCTTGCATATGGAGAGGGCTCTCCTTTCATCTTTCATGGACTTGTCGGTCAACTGCGCTCACCTTTCACTTTTTCTTGATCATGTCTATCGCTCCTTGTCTTTCACATCACATCCTTTTCCTGTCATCACAAGGGGTTAATCTTATCATGATATCTATATCATAAAGAGATCATTTTTAGAAACATGAGTCTACATCATAAACATAAGAACTAAACATACATCTATGAGAGAGATTATACATGAGCATTTATAGACATATATCATACATTTTGAGCAATACCACAAGACAATATAAAATTGAAACATCCATCACAAGTGGGACAAATACATAAGATACATCACAAATCTAGTAAATCTCATATATATATGAATGTCATGATAAAAAAGACAATGTGGGATCCAAAATCTGGATAATGTCCTAGGATATGTCTCTATACATCTAACACCCTAGACTTAAGTCTGACTCCCTCCAT
The DNA here is from genome assembly GCA_027943335.1 of Chamaecyparis obtusa. Classification (NCBI taxonomy): domain Eukaryota; kingdom Viridiplantae; phylum Streptophyta; class Pinopsida; order Cupressales; family Cupressaceae; genus Chamaecyparis; species Chamaecyparis obtusa. Next base: position 2,714,282 of record BSBK01000633.1, on the reverse strand, counting down.
CACGTGGTGGTGGTGGAGGTGGTGCTGCTGCTCTATCTAGTACCATGTCAGATCTCCTAGCCCTCTCAAAGTAGAGTGGCACTCGCTGTGCTGTAGGTACAACCTGTATGTAGAGACCATGATAATATGCAGCTTGTGCTACCTCTCTCCGGATCTCTACAGTGTCAGCCTATGCTACCCTCTACTACCAATCTATCTAGCTCATGAATCTACTAGCTGCTGATCTCATATAACAATGGTAATCCTGAGCTACTACATCTCAGTCTCCAAAACCTAGATCCTAGCTCTGAGATCCTCTCCTCCTCCTATAGGCTGATCCTACCCATCATCCACCTGTTGACAAACTAATCTCACCGCATCATCTCCCTCATCATCATAACCCTATCTTTGTGACCATTTTCGGCCACTGGATTGGGATGCCTATCCTATCTCCCTCACCCCCCCTCCATCTCCCCCATCTCCCCAATCTTTGTCATCCTGTCACCACCCTCTGCTATCGGCTATGCATCAAGAACTATGAACCATGGAAATGGATATCTCCGCCACTCTGCCCTGTAGGCTACATCTACACCTACATCTTCCATATTCAAGATATAGTCCCATGGCTCCCTAAGTATACCTATGGTGTCCTGTACTACCTACTAGTAGTCCAGCATCGACAGCCATCCCTATCCCTCCTCATCCTTGACCCGAGCATATGTGGTCATCTCTGTGGGTACCCTCTACTATCGACCAAACTACCTCCATACTCGAGAGATGACGAAGCACTCAACTATCTCAGAGTGTCACCCTACTAGTGGCTAACTGCATAGCATATATCCTAGCTCCCACTCTCGATCACTCCATAGCTCACAGGCCCTATATGGTCTCCACTGAAATGATGTGAGCTCATCCAAAAGTCTCCTATAGTATGTCACATCTCCGCTATGGGGCTGTGAAATGAATCTTGTGTACCTATAGATATAGGGGCATCTCCACTCCCTAGGCTACACATGTGGGTGCACAATGATGATGTGCTCCCATGCCCATACCTATGCTAAAATCACACCGAATGCCCATGTCCTACTCTCCCTATAGATGATCTCATGGAGCTCATGGTATATGTCTACTAGAATGGCTAGGTCCCATGGCATCCATCGAGGGTGTGATATCAAGTCAGAAACTAATCTACCCCAGCCTAATGGAAACCCTCTCTGGATCCTGTTTGTAATCAGCGCTTGTGCTACTATAGAGCACACAATGCATGGAATCAAAAAATCTTGACCAAAATCCTCCATTAGCCAGTCCCAACTAAGGTGTCTATCAATAATCGTGACATCTTGGAACATGTCCTGGATGGCCTATCACCCCTTGGTCAGATCTTGATCATAGTATATCTGTGCCAACAAAAAATCATGTCAGTTTCTATCATATGGAAACTTTACATCTATGAACATCTATAACATGATTATACTCACTGGATCACCATGGCTGGATACTCAGAGGATCTAATAGACATCCTCTAAAGTGATAGTCACCTCTCCAATAGGTAGATGAAAGGTGTTATGCTCACTATGCCACCTCTCAGCCAACACTGTCAGTAGCCCATGATCTACTCGAATATGGGGCATATCCAGCAAGAACCCAAATCCCATAGTGATCAGGTCATCTCATCTAGGAGTATCAAGATTTCTGATGCACGGTAGCCCGGTCACTCTTAGTGCTCTAATGAGGAGCACTAGAAAGGTCTCCTATAAGCCATAACCCCAAACTAGATGTCAGAACATATCATGATGGATGTCAGTATCAAAATCTTAAATGCAAAAATTGTCTAGACCCATGTCATATTGCTCAAAATTTAAAACATGTGATATTTCCTATTACACTAGTGTGATATTGTTTTTTGATAAAGTATCGTGCGATACTTTCCTTAGTAACAGTGTGATAATATTTCCAAATACGATAGTTCGCATAGGATCGCATGATGTTTCATTCGGTATCATGTGATACTAGATTCAACACCTGTGCGATACTATGTAGACTCGCGGACTATCACATGATAAATAATATCAAAGGGGTGTGATACTTTATAAATATTGTATGAACTTTCACATCAGTGAAATTTGAATATTTAAAAAATGATTAAAAATGTGTTTTAAATGCAATAAATGCTCATAAATGACTCAAAGGGCAAGTTTTTTTCTGAAAACTTATTGGGGCACCATACTGAGGAGGCCGGTTATGCAACCAAGCGCACTCAAATCGATGTCTATGTACCAAAACCACTACTTGCTGGGCCATTTTCTCTCTTTGAGCTCTCAAAATTCTCAAATCACAATAAGACAAATGATTTTGAAAATGACCTTTTTACCCCTTATATAGCATTTTGACTTTTTGACCAATTTTCAAAACATCTCAGAATTACACGAAAATTGTACCCTTGGCTAATTTTGACATCTCGGATCCATTTTCAGGATTGAAATCAAAATCTGAGTTCATCTTGATAGTCAAAATTGCATTTCAAAATTTCTCCTTCTTCTACACAGTTGACTGACCATTTGAGGCCTGATCCTTCGATCTTCACTGGAGCATCTTCATTTCTTCATCCCCATCTCTTTCAACCTTCGAGTCTTTCATTCATTTTCATTCCCTTCATCTCTCTGAGGTTTGATACCATTTTTATCCTATATCTTTCTCAGTCAAACCTAGTTAAATTGGGGCATGTCTTTCCTACTTAATGGTTATCCTATCGTCCTTCACCTTCAATTATGATTTCTAGTGATTTGATCAGATTTATCAATTTACTATTTCTCCTCTACCTAATTTTGATTTTGATTTCAAGGGGGCACTACCTATCAAACTTCAACTTTGATTCAGCTTTATCAATCAAACCTTGCTTGAGATTGTTATCTCTTATTTGAGACTTGACAATCTCCTATTTACAGGTGTGTTGGTCTTGTCTTTCAGCTTATCTTTGTCTTGATGTGTTCCCATCTATCGAACACACATCTAGGTTGTTTTGTGATCCCAAATCAATCTCACATTTCAATTCCATTCTTTGATCACATGTGATCCCAAATTGATCTCACATTAGTCAAAGAGGGGCAAATGTATGCACCCTAAAATGGTCGGCTAGACTTTGGGCCCCCCTTCAGCAATTTATCAATTTCTTGAATCAGCATCTTCAGCTCAATATCAATTTTCCTTGATCAAATCCTAGTTCTTTCATTTATTTGATTATTTTCTATGGGCTAACCATTTTATCCTAAGTCTTTATTTAATTAAAAGGAATTTCCTCCCCTTTTATTAAATAAAAAGCCCCCACTTTTCCTCTTATCCTAAGTTGCACAAATAAAGCATTATTCTTATTTTATAAAAAGAAGAAAAAGCCTTTTTGTCTCATATGGACACAAAAGTCAACTCTCATTTTCTCATTGGAGGATATTCATGCACATGGATTGCTCCTCTTTCAAGCTCCACCCTTGATTAAATCTTTTGCCTCTTAATCTCCATGGTCCATTCCTTTTCAATTCCTTTAAAATGAGAGCTCTTTTCTCATTCTAGGCCCCCCAACTTTGAATACTAATCTTATGCTACAGGATTTCTTGGAGACTTTGGAGCTTTGGAGATCTTCATGCATTTAGCTTTCATTCTTGCATTCTTAGCTTAAGCTTTCATGGCATCTAGTTTAGTTTCCTTTATGCTCTAGATTAGATCACATAGCTTAATTAGTAAGGCTTGTAATCCTTTCATTTTCATAGCTTACTTGCATCCTCATTCTTAGCATAGTTGCATTGCATTTCCATTGTTGATTCTTGAAGATATTGGCATTCTTGCCCTTGTCTCTTTGAATCTCCCATTGTGTGGTTTATCAGCAAGGTTGCATGCTTCAATAGCTCTAGCTGAGAGCACTATCAAACACCCTTGTGACTCCATACCTAGGGAGCTCTAGGTCACTTTCTCAAGGTTTCCCATTCATGGATTCTCTTGGAATTAATGACTTAGAGAAGTGCACAATTTAGTGTGTACACTTACTATTTAAACATTTAACCTTATATTGTTTATGCTGATCCATTTTTATTTCATCTGCTAGCGTAAATTAGTTTATACGCATTGGATCTGCATCTGCATTTTTTTAAAATCTCTATCTTTGAATTTGGGAACGTTTTAGTCTCTGTTCTAAAACTCAGTTTTATTTATCAGATATCTTAGTTTTATTAACAAATAAAACTTAATAACAATAAAATATTAAACATTTTAATATTATGTGTAGCCTCTTCTTTAGAACCTCTGTGTGCTTGTTTAAACTACTTATTAACATTTTCCAAGTATCTAATCTTATCGCACATATCTTTTTCTTTTGCCTCAAACTCCTTCGCAAGAGTCAGAAGCCCTCTCTCTGCAAATTTTAGCTTCTCATAGAGTTTGACCATTTCCTTTGTATCCCATGAAGGCGATGTGTGTCCTATTTTACCATTGGACACGCTAAGAACTTTCTGCGCGAGTTAACCTAGCCTTTTACCTTACCTCTATTCCTTCTCCTCTTGTGTGAGCCATTCAGCTCCTAGCGTGAGCCTTCTACTAGCTTTCCTTATCTGATTTTGGGCCTTCAACCTGTTTGTCTTCTATCCCCGCCTTAGAGATTTTTCTTCAACCTGTCCTTCTATCCTTGCATTTTCTTTTTCTAGTTCACACCAGCCTTGTACGCACCAGCCTTGTTAGCTCCCATATATCCTTTGAGAACTCCAAGTCTTGAAAGAAGAGTGAGCCTCTTAGCCAAGTCCTCTGTGGTGTCTCAATTGTCATTTGGCATCATTGTAGAAGCTACTCAAGTTCAACCTTGGCCGCCTGCAACAAAGAAGCCCGTCCAACCATTTAACCTTTAACATTTTTTTTCCTGGTCTTTTTTTAAAATGTTTTTTTTGCCGTTATTGTAGAAAATGTAATTAGAATAAGGCTCTTTAATTAGAAAACATAATTAATATTTCTACTGTCAAATGTTTTTCTTATATTTCTTTGGTGGTTGCAAGCATCTTTCTCTTGTAGCTCATTTTGAATTGGTTTTGAGATTCCTTTTTTCTGCATATCTGTGTTGATCCTTATTTAGTTCTAGTTTGAACATTTCTTTCAATCTTTGACTCATTTCAATCTCATTTTACATTTTTTCATTTAATTTGTCTTTCATTAATAATTTGGTCAAATCTTTAATTTCATATTAATTCTGGTTATATCTATTTTAATTCATTTAATTCTTAGCTTAAATTTAATTCCATTAGTATAATTATTCAAGTTTAACTTCTTATTAATTTTATCATAGTATTTAGTTTAACAATTTTTTTTGTTTATATCATTCTGTGTAAACAAATCAAAATTTGTTGTTTACCATTGTTCCATGTAATTATTTATTCGATATCTCACTCTTAATATATTCCTTTATCAATTCTAGCTCTTTTTTTAAAAGCATTTAATAAAATTTTAATTTTTTTTATAAATCTCAATCTATTCAAATTCATAATTATAATTTTGTTATCATTATCTTGATATTTTCATCATGTCTAATATGATTCTAGAAATTAAACTAACTAGCTCTAACTATCATCAATGGAAGAATCATGTTTCTTTCCTCTTCTATTTTAAACATTTTCTTGAAGTTGCCACAGATGCGACTCTTGAACTAGGTGCCATTGCTGCTCAAACTATCAAAGATGCATGGGAAGGTAAGAATGATGAAGCACTCGGTCTAATTAGACTCTCCATCAGTCCTGATCTCTATGTCTTGATTGGACATTGCACCAAAGCTCACGTAGCATGGGACATCTTGAAGCAAACCTATGACAGCTCCTCTGAATCATGTAAGATTTAGCTCCAAGACAACTTGGAAGACCTAAGGTATACAAAATTTAGATCAATGGATGAATTTTTACTCAAGTTTGATGCTATTAGAACTCAATTAAATGGTTTAAATGTTACTCTTACAGATATTAGATTGATCAATATAATTCTTAAGAAATGGACCTCCCTAAAGAGTTTCAATAATTTATCACTAACATCCACTCTCAACTTGCTATTTCTAGTTTAGCTCCTCTTTTAACTTATCCTATTTTTCAAAAAAAATTGCGTCAAGAGGAGGCAAAATTATTGCAATTTGGTACTATTAAATCTTTTGAACATTCTTTTGTATCTAAAACTCAAAATCACAATAATAAGTCTCATACTAATTATCATCATAATAATTATTCAAACAATAGGTCTAATTCTAGGCCATCATACAACAATAATAACAATAAATACAATAATCCACAAAATCAGAAACCACATTGTACTTACTATGGTAAAGATGGTCACCTAACTAATGATTGTTTTAAAAAGCAAAATGATAAGAAGTCTATGAATAACAATAATAAAAATAACTTCAAATCTCAAGGTAATCAATCTCATTGCGCTTTTACTACTTGTTATAAAACTTCTCATACATTAGAATGGATTATTGATAGTGGCGCTTCTCATCATGTTACATCTCATAGAGAAGTTTTTGATTTTTTGCAACCTGATACTACTAATATTCCTATTCAATTAGCTGATGATAGTAGTTGCAAAGTTGATGGAGTTGGTCATGTTAATGTTCAAAATGGAAAATTACACAATGTTCTTTATGTTCCGAAATTGAAATCTAATCTTCTTTCAGTTGCTCAATTATGTCAAGATTACAAAGTTAAATTTCATAAGGATATGTGCTCTACTATTGATCCTAACACTGATCATGTTGTTGCTAATGATAAGTTGGATCATGATAACTTGTTTAAATTATATTAGTTTTCCTCTTCTAGGTACTCTTTGAAAGTGAATATTGATTTCAATAGATGACATGAAAGGCTTGGCCATTTGAATTCTGATTATATTTCTTTGATGCAAAAATCTAACATTGTTGAAGGATCACCTCCTCTTGTTCCATCTAAAATTACATGCCCCTGATGCATGAGTGGCAAAATGAAAAGGGAACCCTTTCCTCATAGTAATTCATGGAGGGCGTCTCATAAGTTACATCTTATTCATAGTGATCTTTTGGGTCCAATGGAGAACAACTCCATACAAGGTTCAAAGTATGCTCTTACCAAGTTGTGGATGATTTCACTAGAAGAATTTGGATTTATTTCTTGCATACCAAAGATCAAGTTCTTGACACATTTTCTAAATTTCATATGTTTGTGGAAAGGCAATATGGTTCTAAACTTAAAATTCTTAGAATAGATAATGTACTGAATATGTTAATAATTCTTTTCATTCTTACTTGAGATCTTTTGGTATAAAACATCAACTTACCATTCCTTATACACCACATCAAAATGGTGTGGCAGAAAGGAAGCATAGAACTATTGTGGAAATGGCTAGATGTATGTTACATGCTAAATATTTGCATTAAATGTTTTTGGCTGAAGCAATGGCTCGTGCCACTTATATTCTTAATAGAAATCCTACTAAAGCCTTGCAAAATATAACTTCTGAGGAAGCATGGTCTGGTAGGAAACCCAGTTTATAACATTTGAGAATTTTTGGATCTATTGCTTATGTTCACACAACCAAACAAAAAAGGCACAAATTAGATTCTAAATCTTCTTTATTTACTTTTTTTTGGATATGATGAATCTACTAAAGGTTATAGAGTTTATGATCCTATTTCTAACAAGGTACATATTGCAAGAGATGCTGTTATTGCAGAAAATGAAGTACATGATTGTTCCAAGGCCAAAGATGATGAATTTAAAGGGGGTATTCTTGATCTCATGGAGGACCAACCTCCTATTCTAAACCCTACTCCTAATGCACCTATTTCTATTCCTTCTAGTATTAAAAAATATTATGATGATGGTAAGAATATTTCTACTCCTCATAGTGATAATTTTTCTCATGATGATGATAATTGTGTTCATAATGATGATGATGAATTTACTCCTCATAGTGATATCTCCATTACTTCTAGGAGAAATCCTAAATGGTTTAAAAATATACTTAATGAAGGTGATGATTATATTACTAGAATGGGTGGACTTAGAACTAGGAGACTTAATTATTGTAACTATGCTTTAATGTATTCTCTTATGCATTCTAATGACCCTCAAAATTTTGCTCAAGCTAAAAATCAACCTCATTGGAAAATTTCTATGCAAGAGGAATATGACACTTTAATTTCTAATAATACTTGGGATTTAGTTCCTTTATCCCATGGTAAAAATTTAGTTTCACGCAAATGGTTATATAAAACTAAGTTGAATGCCAATAATGAAATTAGTAAGTTTAAAGCTAGATTAGTAGCAAGAGGTTTCTCTCAAATTGAAGGTTTAGACGATAATGAGATATTTGCCCCTATTTCAAAAATTCCTACCATTAAAGTAGTTCTTGATTTGGCTTCTAAAATGAATTGGCCTATTCACCAAATGGATGTTAAAAATGCTTTTTAAAATGGTGATTTGCATGAAGAAATTTGCATGTCCCAAACTCCCAATTTAATTAAAGAAGGTCATGAACATCTAGTATACCATGTTAGCAATAATAAAAAAGGGTAGTAGAGAAAAGGAAAGAACCCAAGTGTGAGTGCATGAAAGGAATTTACCAAGTTCACCAAGAGAGAGAGAGATAGGAATTACTTCAAAGTATCAAGCCAAAAGATCACCAAAATGCTCCAAGAACAACAAGAACACAAAGATTTTGAAAGGGGAAAAGTAAAGAAAAACCCCTTATAAATATATGAATGAGGCTCAAAGCCTAAGGAAGAAGAAAGAAATGGAGCACAAAGCTCATTACAGTATGGAGAGAAAGAATGAGAGATGAAGGAGAAGTGAGAGAATGGAGAAGATTATTGAGAAAGTGTGTGAGAGGAATCTCTTAAGTAGAGATGAGTGGAGGAGTTTGCATGTAACTCCCATCTCAAATGAATGCCACATTCATATTGTGTGTGTGAAAAATGTGAGATTCCTCATAAGGAGGAATATCTAATTTCCTTATTAAAGGAATTACAAAAAGGTGACATGTCCTCCTACTTGGACTATAGGACAAATACAATATAGGATACCTTGGTTTATCCTTTAATTACATATTTTCACCAAGGAAAGATTAATTTCTAACAGTAAGTTCACCCTTCCTCACAAGAAATTCTTCAATCCAGACAACTCTATCTACCAATTTGACAAAAGTACCATCACTTTTCATTTGGAGTGCATATTTTTTTGGAAGATTGTTGTGTATGTCAGAGTTTTGTCATTGATGTCAATATACTTGTTCTATCTTAGACAATGTGTTCAAGATGTTTGATAAGGAGGATTTAAGTTGTTTAGATGTTGTGTTGAAGATCTTGAGATGTGATGGTGAGGTATTGTTATGAGATGTATGTAGATCATCTACAAAGGTTTGAAAAGGTTGGTTCAATAGTATGATTATAATATGATTGAGTATCTAGTTACTAGTGTCACAGTGTCCCTATGAATAGCATATGAGTATTTGGTTTGATATGAATTGGATTTTATGTTTTAGAGGTTTTGAAGTTGGTGATTGCATGTTTCCTTATCATTGTTTTCACATCTCATGTTGTTCGTGATTTATAGTACAAAAAGCTATCTTTTGTTATAACATAGTTTGGTATTTTAGTGTTCCTGTTGATCATAGATATAGATGAGTTTGGATTTCATATTGGAGATTATGTGAAGTTTATGGATGGTGTTCATGCTACTTTTTGGTTTTCTTGGATTGTGTAATAATCATGTTGTTGGTTTGCATTGGTTGAGGTGATCGAATTTTTTGCTTTGGTAGCATGTTGGTGTTTCTTCAATTAGGTCCTATCCAAACTGATGAAGTAACATGTTGTGATTCTTGATGTTGCTTGGGTAGAACTTGTGTGTTAAACATTGAAGATTTGGGTCATATCTAAGTCTTATTCAACTTGATTTGGTTCGCATTGGATATTAAGAATAATGCCTATATCTTTTATTGTATTAGGTCTTAGACAACATAGTGGTTGATTATTCTTCATAATCGGTATAAATGAGAAATCATTTAATAATTGAGAGTATGTATGTGTGTGTGTGAATTTTGTACCTAGCTATAGACACAACACTTCAGTAAAATATTAAAGGTTAGTTAAAATCAAGACCATGCAGTGAAATGAAAACTAATCTAACCAAGCAATTTACTACCTTCTAGTAGATGCGAGTATGTATTCTCAAATTGGACCGAGATCAGTGACCTTGATGACACCTAAATGAAGGATTTGAATGCAAAATCTAGATATGAGATGAATGCAAATTAATCTATATTTTTGGATTCTTTATGCAATAAGATGAGATAAATTGATATGAATCTATTCTAGATGAAAAACTGATATGCAAAATAAGCTAACAATGAATTGCAAATAAGAGTGATCTCACAAGAGTTGTTGATTTGCAAAGAAGCTTCAATTCTTCAGTTGTCGATTCACCAGCGTGATTGTGCAAATTCATGGATTGATTTTGGCAGAGTAAGTATGCAAACTTGTGAGATGATTTGTGAAGAGATGAGCCTTGATTTTATAGAAATCCAGGGCTTTGAGGATGCATGGAAAAAGCCATAAATCATTCAGGTTGATTTTTGAGTCAACACGGAATTAAAGATAGTTAACTCACAAAAAATCATGCAAAAATAACTTTTGATTTAAATCAGAAGTTGAGATCAGCTTTTAACTCAAAAGAGAGTTGAGTTTATTTTTAAACCAACTTGAATTGATTTTTTGATTTAAAGTTTAACTATTTTTTGGATGTGCATATTTAATTATGAATTAAATTAATAAATAAAGTGATTTATCCTCAACTTAATTGATTTTAAAAATTAAAAAAATTGATTTATGGGTTAATCAATTATTAAATCAAACTTTTATTCAAAAACTATATTATTAAATTTGACAATTGACATTAATTAATTAAATAAGAATTTAATTAATTAGTCATAAGATATTTGATTTATTGTCAAAATTTAAATAATACAATTTAGGAATAAATATGATTAAATCCAATTAAATAATTAAGTGGCAGTATTAAATCTAATTAATTAAATATTTAGAATATTCAATTAATCAAACTTTAGGATAAATAAGATTTATCACCAAATAACCATTAAAGTAAAGATAATTAGGATAAATAGGAATATTACTAGGAATATTCCTCGATGCAGAATTTAGGATAATCAATTAAGATTCGATAATGTGTCGATGTGCCTTAGGTTAGGACTTTGATGTCGATTTCATTTGATATGTCGATGTAGGAGGTTAATGAACTTACAACCCATTTTTGGGGTATTACATTTTGCCCCTCTTTGAATTGTTGTGCGAAGCGCAGTGGTTCAAAGACAGTCTGTGTATGATTTTGAAACTGATGTTTGAAATTGAAATTGATATAAAACAAAAATTGATTGAAGTTCATATGAAGATAATAAATCCTGAATGACCAAAGATAATGTTAACTATAACAGCAATGAACTGATGATTGAGAAGAAGTGTCAAAATGCCTGATTCCAAACCTTATGATTGCGAAGAAGTGAGTGACTAATTCCAGACCTGATTGTCGATGAGAATCACATTGGTATCACATCTGAACCCTTCAGTTACAAAGAACCAAGGAAATAACACTAATGAACCAATGGTTACAAAAGACTAATATAGTTTACAAGATTAAGAGAATACCAGATTGATATGGATCTCGATGAATCTGATATGCCCCGAGCGATGATTGATTTGCCCCAAGCGATGAGGTCTTTTTGATGAATCGACAATTAGACATGGTTGTTGTCTTGATTACTAAGGAAAGATATGATTTCAAATTTTAGATTATAGACTTCAAACGATGTGCAATACCATGCCCCCTTCAGGATTAAAATTGAAATCTGACAAGGAAAGTCAACATTGATAGTTTAGAAGCATGTTAATTGATTTGAGAAGTGGTTAAACACATTCAAGAATGCATTCTGCACCATTTGGAGGTCCAGAAGACCAAGTTTGACTAGGTTAAACCATGAGTTGACCATAGTTGACCAAGTTGAAATTTTGATAGTTTGATGTAAGATAATCAGTTAAGTTAAATACTGGATTTCTGTGATGATTGAAGGTTGATTATGCAAGTAGTAGACTGTCCTAGGTCCAAAAATTTTAAATCATGATTTTGACATAGTAAATGATCTTAGATTTTCATTTTGATCCCGAAAATGGATTTAGAACATCGAAATTAGCCAGGGGTGCAATTTTTGTGAAAAACACAACACTTTTGAAAATTAGGTCAAAAGCTATATAAAGGCCGGAAGGGTCATTTTCAATTCATTTCAACCTTTTGACTTTAGAAATCTTGTGGAGCCCTCTGAGCAAAAAAGGAAGAGAAAGTGGTAGAACCACAGGTACCTATGAGTTTACATTAATTTGAGCACAACCGGAGACACCAGAGACCTCGGTAGTATAGACATCTGGTAGGTGGACCTTTGTGCTTTGCTAAAAATTCAATCTTTCCATGTTTTATAGCATTTTTAGGATTTTTCGTACGCTTTTCAATTTTGAAATTTTGCATGCACAGAAACTCATACGACTCTCCAGCAAGACTCGTACGAATTTTGAATGGTAGATAGGTTATCATTTCATAAGCCCCCAAGACTTGTATCAGAGAGACCCAAGAGCCGTACGACATTTCATTGGGTCCCTCATAACTCGTACAATGAGGGATGCACTGTCGTGTCACTATGATTTGTCATATGGTATGATGTATAAACTCTTATGACTTTTCCTACCAGTTTGAAGTGTTGTATGGAAAATAGTGAGCCAAAAAATCATTACTAGGTCAAATTTTTGAATTGTCTGATTCTGTAGCTTGATTTTTGACCTTTGAACCTACCTTCTGACATATTGAACTGCTCAATTTTTTCCCTTTTAACCCGTTCTATGACTAAATTACTGATAGGATTCCCTATTTCCATGCTGTGTAGGTCATATATCCAGATGTTCACGTACGGATTTCACATCCAACCACTCAGAGACTATGTGTGTCACTACTTGACCCGATGAGGGTACATCTTGTGTCCTGTGGATTTGAGTACCTCATACATTTACCCAAGATTAGGGTAAATCATAGAATTTTGATTGCTCTGATTGAGAGATTTCATTTGGAGACCCAAACATTCCACCTACCGATTGGGGAGATTATTATTACCCCTGAGGATGTATATTGTATACTATGCATTCCTTTCCATGCAGGCCGATGGCTAGAGTATGTGAGTTTGGGGAACTCGGGTCTTTTATCTTTTCGACATCTCTTTGGAGATGATACCCAGATGACTACCTCTATTTCCTGGGAGACCTTAGTGTAGTGATATGGGCAGACACACTGGCTAGAGTGTATCATTATCGGGATGATCAACGGTATTATTATGTCTGACCGTCAGCAGAATGGTCTTTTGATGGGCTGGGCCCCTATGGTAGCACGTTTGATGGTGACTCCCTCTAAGTTGGCTTGGGGTTAGTGTCTTTTGGCCCATATGTTCTCTGAGATGCATGAGGTAGTGTATCAAGAGAGCAAGTCTTTTATAGTTGGAGCTTTAGTTCTACAAATCTGGGCGTGGGAGTATATCCCAGTGTTGAGACCAGTATGTACTTCATAGAGGCAGCCTCAGGAGCCTGTTATTTATATATATGCTGGATATGTCATACAAGGGTGGATGGGCCATGTAGAGTACTAGAGGTGATGCCTCGATGATATGAATTTTGTTCGATGGAGACCATATGTAGTTATTGAGCCTTGGCCGACTACGCAAGAGAAATTTAGTTTCTTCTTTCAGAGCTGTGTCCTGATCAAGAGGCCATCCTCCACTATAGAGAGATTCCTTATTACTAGGGTCTGGTGGTAGTATGGATGAGTACAGGATGCCCTAGAGGATTATGCCACTTATGCTCAGATAGGTCATGAGCTTGGACTCAGATGGACCATGAGGCTCTCTTATGCTTTGTGTTCACAGGAGTACAGTGCTATTGTCGACAAAGATTGGGAGTACAGACTAGATGTACTTGATGCTGGTGTTATAGATGGATTTATTGCATGGCTTGCTGATCATCTGATTCATAGATTTTTTGATTCGACAAAGCTAATACCCTCCATGGAGGAGGTGATGGATGTTACAGGTGCTTCGATGGGACAGGGTCCCAGACCCACATAGGTTCCTATTGTGCACCTCAAACCTCTAAGACCCAAAGCAATGGCTTCACCACAGAGACCATCAGGACAGATGAGCCCCCCTTGTCCCACTAGTTCCATAGTAGGTAGATCGATAGGTTCTCATAGTTGGACTAGGGGAGAGGGTGGTACTTTAGGGGGTGTTGATTTAGTTGATGAGTTACTTGTAGTAGAGTAGGTTATGGGTGGTGGTATGGATCCGATAGAGGAGGATACAAGATTCGATCTAAGTGTAGAGGTGAGACACTATAAGATGCAGAGAGTAGAGACCACTAAGTAGTTTGCCCTGGATATTAAGATGCTAGCAGTCGATGTTGATCCTACTATTCCTCTTACTCCACAAGAGACTATCAGATGGCTCAGAGTACAGGTCAGGGACCTAAAGGTTGGCAGTGCTTAGTTGGAGGAGAGATTTTTAGAGGCCGATAGAAAGTGCACTGAGCTTCATGCAGAGGTGATTCATCAGACATCCCGAGTAGCTTACTATGTGTCCACATATTATACTATTGTTCCTACTGCATAGAGAGTCCCTTCGTACTCTTAGTATATGATAGCATCAGAGGGAGCCAAAGTGCCCAAAGAAGAGGTAGTACTAGATGCACCACCATCTCCTCCACCAGATGTAGAGGATCAGGCTAATAGCTGATCTATTTTGATATGTTCTGATATACTATGTTCTTTTTGATAATTGATATACTATTCTAACTTTGATAGCTCACATGAGTGTATTCTTTTATACATTGTGCCAGTAGTGCACCCCTGACTAGTTCAAGATTTTTCATATATATATGAGATTGATATTTTGGTTGTGACTTCATGTGTACTTGTCATGTTTTGATTTATGATGATATCATGTTATGCTTATGCTATGAGTAGAGTAGAATGTATGTATGGATATATGCACTGCAATGATTTATTTCATATGTATGGATGTTATGTAAATGTATTTGATTATGGAAAGATGTATGTATGATTTATACTTATGCATATGGATGAATTGGAATGCAACAGATGATTATGATATGTAAATTCAATGATACACATGATATGTTTTGCAGGTATTGATGAAGATAAGTACTCAGTCTTATGTCAAAAGGATGTTTAACCCAGGAGGATAACTGCTTGCGGTTCTATGAAGAGACCTTTGAGTTAGGTTTCAGCTCTTGTTAGATTTGAATAGGTGATTGAAGAATAATTTAAGCATTGAAGTTCATTTAGCCATTGTGAGATCATGCAAACATGCAAAAATGTAGAGAGAGATGTAGTATGAAATGCAACCTAAGACCTAGGACCTAGTCATTGATCATGTGTCGGTTATTCTCATCATTGAATTTTTAGGTAACTAGATAAATCAATACAATGCCCACTAGTTATGAAACCATAGACATATGAATATCGATTTGTATGTGCAGGAATCAATACAACACCCACTGATTAGGAAACCATGGATATATGACTATTGATTTTGTTTCTGGAATGTTGGATTAGGTATAAGCACCAAGGCATAAACGCTAGGATGACTTGAATATCATATCCATTTTGATATAGCAATTTGTATAAGCATCAAAAAATAAATGTCTTGATGACCTAAATACACCTTGCATTACAAACACATCAAATAGTCAAGAGATCCTTCTAAATCCAATGTGAATTACCCATAATGACCCTTTATCATTCACATCCTTAGGTAAGATCATGTTTCACAGTAGGAGAAAGAACTCACTCAAAAAGATAATAGTTAGATCAAAATTCTTTGAATTTTTTGGGTATCAATGGTCGAGGTACGCATGGCCATCCAATTCAAGATAGAGGCTCTTACAGTTGGACACCATTTCAATCCAGAATTTCCAAAGTTGTTAGATTTTCACATACAAGTAGAAGACAAAGAAAAGATTATGCCCCCAGTCATCACTCTCTAAATCCTATAAAAGACATCATCGAAGAGCTTGTGGGAACACAATATGCAAAAATATCAATGCAAATTAGTAAGCATACAAGGAGATAAAAGCATGTAAAAAGCATAGATTGTTTTTAGTTTGTGTTTGATGTTTGATTGCATTGTAGATGCAAAATCCTTTCTGGAGAGGAGACTGACTGACTAACTCAGATGAAGCTTCAAAGGACTCTAACTAGATATGATACGTCTAAGATACATTGGAGGCCATAGGATATGACTTTAATTGCCCCCAAGTTTGAACATTGATAGGATACAGATGCTTGAGCTTATTGGTGTATAGACTGACTTATTGAAAATAAGAATGCGTAAACAAACTAGGAGATATGTACAAACTAAAGAAAGACTGAAAGCTGGGAAAGACCAAGATTATGGTGATAGATGTAGTGTTTTGAAATAAGTGGTGCCCATTTGCCAAGTTTTCACCATCTTGGCAGAGATTCTATTTTTACTACCAAGGTGCCTGTTTCAAGGTTTTCACCAAGGCACTTTTTCTTTTTCTCATTTTTTTGTATTTTTCATTTTTGAATTTTTTTTTGTACTTTTGATATTTTTTACTTTTTTTGTGAATCATCAAGGCACCTATTGCTAGGTTTTCACCAAGATGTTCATTTTTTCAGGACTTTTTCCAATTTTAAAGATTTTTTCAGGACATTTTACCATAAACTGAATGCGTTAGGCATATAATTTCTTCAGATGGAGAACATTGATTGGTTCTCGGAGCTGTTCTCCTTCAGTCGTTGAGAGGTGATAGGCACTAGAGCCAAAAGTAGTAGTGATAACAAAGGGACTCAGCCAGTTGGGTTCAAACTTTCCCTTACGCTCTCTATGTGATTGATTTTTAGGATTCTCTCTCAAGACTAGATTGCCAACCTGAAATTCTCTGTGTCTGACTTTCTTGTTGTAACCTCTAGACATTCTCTTCTGATATACTCTGAGATGATCATACGCTGCTTATCTACACTCATCTAGTAGTTCAAGTTCTTGCAACCTAGACACTCTGTAGTCATCATTAGTTACTAGACCATGCATTCTAATTCTTAGTGATGAGATTTCAACCTCAATAGGCAAGACCGCTTCAGACCCATAAACTAAAGTGAAAGGTGTAGCCCCAGTAGGCATTCTAATACTTGTTCTATAGGCCCAAAGAGTTGGATTGATCATGAGATTCTAGTCTCTTCCTATTTTATTAACTGTATGGTGCAAGATTTTCAATAGATTCTTGTTAGAAGCCTCTACTTGTCCATTCCCTTGAGGATAGTAGATAGATGACCAATGCTGTGTAATCTTGAATTTGGCACATAAATCATCTAGATCTTTGTTCTTGAATTTTCCACCGTTATCTATGATTATGGAATGAGGTATCCCATATTTGCATATGATATAGTTCAATATGAACATAGATATTTATTTTCCAATTGCTTGTGTCAAAGGGACCGCTTCTACCCATTTTGTAAAATAATCTATAGCTGTAATTATATGGGTATGTCCATTAGAAGAATGAGGATGTATAGCTCCTATAAGATCAAATGCCCATTGATGAAAAGGCCATTGTGTAGTAAAGGGAATTAGATCTCTGCCTAGAGCATGAATTAAGTTGCCATGCACTTGGCACTTTTGACAATTCTTAACAAACTTGATAGACTCTTTCTCCATTTTAGGCCAATAGTACCTAGCCCTAATAAGTTTTCAAGCTAGTGTTAAAATGTTTGAGTGTGACCCACAAATACCATCATGGACTTCCTCTAATGCACATTGAGACTCTTCTTGTTCTAAACATCTAAGTAGTGTACCATCTAGACCCTGTTTGTATATATCATGACCAATGATGACATATCGGGAGGTAGTATGGATAAGGTATCTCTTTTCATGGTGGTTGAAGGTATTGGGAATGATTTGGTCTTGGAGATAGGAGAATCAGGTTTTGTATTTGGATGAATCATGACCAAAAATAGTGTAGATCATGTGGGTTTCAGGGGAATCATATGTAGGATAAGATAGTGCTCCCACCAGGAACTCGTAGTGTAGCTCATGTTTAGGCTATTGTAATAAAGTAAATAATGTTGCCATTGCATCGATAGCCTTGTTCTCTATTCTAGGAATTTTCTCAAATGTGATAGATATGAAATACTTCTTTAAATTATCTACCATTCGCTTATAAGGAATGAGCTTTTCATCTTTAGTTTGGTACACATCATTGACTTGATGAATAACCAGTTGTGAGTCACCATGAATGTGTAATTCTGTTACTCTCCATTCAATTGCTATTTTCATTCCATTCAAAAGGGCTTCATATTCTACAATATTGTTTGTGCAAGGGAACTTTAATTTGAATGCTTTTGGGATTGAGTATCCTTGAGGAGTTATGAACAATATGCTTGCTCCAGATCCATTCTATGTATAGGATCCGTCAAAGAACAACTGCCATTCTCTAGAAGAAAGAGTCATGATAGAGGAATTTGGAAATTCCATTTGCATTGGTGTATCATCAATCATAGGTGCATTTGCTAATTGATCAGCAATAACCTATCTTTTTATAGCTTTTCTTTCAACATATTCAATGTCAAATTCACTTAAGAGCATGACCCATTTGGCTAATCTACCCTTGAGGGCAGCTTTGCTTAGTAGGTACTTTAGTGGATCAATCTTAGCTACCAAATGGGTGGTATGTGCCAACATGTAATGTCTTAGTTTCTGTGATGCAAAGATCACAACTAGACAAGCCTTCTCAATCATAGAATAATTCTTATCATATGCCACCAATGTCCTACTGATATAGTATATAGCTCTTTCCTTTTTGTTCTCATCATGTTGTGTAAGCAATGCCCCCAGTGATGTATCTGTAGCGTAGACATATAAGATCAAAGGCTTCCCTAGAATGGGAGGCATCAAGATAGGAGGATTTGATAGATATTGTTTGATATGGTCAAAGTTCTTTGCACATTATTCATTCCACACAAATGTCACACCTTTATTTAATGTTTTTGTAAAAGGCTATGATATGTCTGCTAGCTGAGATATGAAGCGTCTAATAGATTGAACTCTTCCTTGCAATGTCCTCATTTGACTGATGTTTTTGGGAGGTTGCATCTCCATGATAGCCTTTACTTTAGTTGGATCAACTTCAATGCCCTTCTTTAAAACTATGTATCCTAAAAGCTTTCCAGAAGTGACACTAAAAGCACACTTCTTAGAATTTAGTCTGAGACTAAATTTTTCCATTCTATCTAGTATCTTGCTCAAATCATTTAGATGTGTAGTTCTAATCATAGATTTTGCTAAAGTATCATCAACATAATCCTCCATAGTCCTATGCATCATGTCATGAAAAAAAGATTTCATGGCTCTTTGATATGTAGCACCAACATTTTTAAGCTCAAATGGCATGACATTCCAACAGAAGGTGCCCCATGCACATGTGAAAGTAGTTTTCTCTTGATCCTCTGGAGCAATTTTTATTTGATTATATCCAGAAAAATCATCCATTAAAGAATACATCTCAAAGCCCGTAGTCATGTCCACTATCATATCAATGTTAGATAGTGGAAAATCATCCTTAGGGCAGGCTCTATTTACATCTCTAAAGTCTATGCACACTTTGATTGATTTATCTAGTTTTGAAATAGGTACAATATTAGAGATCCATTCTACATAATCAATAACTTGAATGAATCTAGCTTTCAGGAGCTTCTCTAATTTAGCTTTTACCAAGAGTGCAACATGAGGATGCATCTTTCTCAATTTTTGCTTAACAGGTTTGATATTTGGAGCTATAGATAAATAATGCATTATAAGATTAGGATCCAACCCTGGCATATCTAAATATTTCCGTGCAAAGTTGATCTTCTTTTCTGTTAGGAATGTAGTAAATTTTTGCTTCTCTTCTTCTGATAAAGATTGTGCTACATGGATCAACTGTGGTTCCTCTACTATTCCTAAGTTGATAGATTGAGTGGGCTGAATTAGAACTAGAGATCTATCTTGTAAATGACTTGGAAGGACATCAAATATCTCATCCTTAGGCACCTCAAAAAGGTTTTCACCTTTGGATACATCTTTTATTTTTACTTTTGTAGGTTCTGAGACTGCCACAAGTGGTTTTCACCCTCAGAACTCCTTTTCTTTTTATTCTTATTCTTATTTTTCTGACTAAGATACTTGATGTCTGACTCCATCATGCTAATGCTCAGTTCACCGATGGAAGTCCTCATAGGTTCAAATGCATTGAGGTAGCAAGAAAGGGCATAGTCATTTGGGAAGGTATAAATACCATGGCTCAGATTTGTGGAGGTTTGATCAAGAAGTTCAGGATGTTGGATAGTCAAAATGGGGAAAGATTGGGAGATAGTGTTTATAGATATGGATCTATCATCATTGGTCCTAACCCAATGCTCGAGTTCAAAGGTGATATTACAAATTAAGACATTCAATTCATGAATAGGTTCATTGTCATTATGATAGTCCACTTCAACCATCGGTGGATCATACTCAATAAGTTCATCCTTTCACTCTAGACTTACATTGGGTTTAGGTGCATTTTGGTGAATAACATCAACATGTTTTTTTGTGATAAGCTCATCTGCCTCTGGAATGAATCCCTATTCACAGTCATTAGATTCTTCATCTATGCCTCTAGGAAATCTAAGAACATGAGTAAAGTCAGGATGAATACCCCAAAAAGGGTTACCCTCAGATTCTGATTTGAATTCATACTCATGGGAATTTGTTTCAGAATAACTACCACCTTCCTCTTTGTCTATTTGATTGTCTTTGAGATTAGCTAGTTCTTGTGTTGCAACTACCTCTTGGTTGATAGTAGGTTCTTGTGTTTCTACTACATTAATTCTTTTGATTGGATCATCTTCAGCATCAAGAAGGTCTTTGATTTCTTTAGGCAACCGCTCATAAGGAATAAGTTTTGAGCTATTTGAAACACTATCTGATGGCTTAGTTTCTTCTTTCTTAAGAAGGGGTTCTCTTGGTGTGATCTACTCTATGACATGAGAACAATTACCTTTAAGGTGGAAGGGTTTCTTTTGAAAGCCTAAGCCAATAATATCTTTGTTTTCCCTACCAGCATGTGAAATAGGTGTTATAAGACCTTTTCCTCTGACCCCTAGAGGTCCTTTACCTAAATATCCCATCTTAGCTATCAGTTTATCTCCTGGACTATATGTCTTAGAAGGGATTTTGGATATTATAGAGTCACTAGTTGGAACAACTTGAGATTCAGGTTCATCTTTGTATAGTCATGTAAGCACAGCTTCATCTTCTTCAAATTATTGCTTGGAGACTTGTTCTACCATAAAATTTATTTTATATGCCTCAAGAGGTTGTTTAGAGTCTGGTTTGGACTATTTTAAGGATTGTCCATAAGACTTAGGTGAGATAGGTAGAGATGTCAAAGATAAGACTGGATCTATAGTATATTCTCCCAGACCATTTTCTTTGATATTGACCTCTTTTGCAATGTCTTCCATATTAGATGTGGATGCTTCTTTTGTTCGCTTAATGGAAGATTCTCTATTATTAGGCACAAGTTTATCAACACTTTCTTTCAATGTATTGCAAGTGGTGGATATGTCTGCTAGAATAGTGACCTCTACTCCTTCATAAGGAAATTTCAAGCATTGATGGTATGTAGAAGGAATAGCCTTCATCTCATGTATCCATGGTCTCCCTAGAAGAATGTTGTAAGCCAAAGGTAGATCAAGAACTTGACATATAGTATCTCTGATAACCAGACCTGCTGTGATAGGTAAGAAAATGGTGCCTTTAGAAGATCTTTCTTGTTCATCATAGGCTTTTATAGTTATTTTCTTTCTAGGATCAATAGCCAATTTTGAAAATCCCAATTGTGTGACCAAGCTGTAAGAGCAAATGTTTAGGCCAACGCCCCCATCTATCAACACACATTTGACTCTACGGTTCTGGATCAAGACTTCTATATGCAAGGGCTAGTTATGTGGGTGACTCAAGGAGTTGTCATCTTCCTCTGAAAAGGAGATATATTGTGGAGATGTAAGATGTCCAACCATAGTCTGGAACCTATCTAAATCAAGGTCATCAGGAACATTAGATCCGAGCAAAGCTTTGTCTAGAATAGCTCTATGAGCTAGAGATATTCAAAGCAACACAAACATGGATATTTTTGCATTAGTGTGTTGGAGTTATTGAACAATGGTATAAGATGTCAGCCTCGTATCTCTAGGATTGGAAGATTTAGAAGTAGCCTTCTATTTGGAAGCAGAAGAAAGATTGAAGGGCATCTTAGGGACATTTGATGAATCTAGGATTTGTCCATTCAGATGTTCCTAAGACTGTGATCAAGTCACTACGTTAGCTAAAGTATGATCTCTATCTCTTCACACAATTGTGATGACATTGCAATGCTCAGAGAGACAGGGTTCAACCATATTGATAACAACATTATTTCCAGGGTAAGCATAATTGACCTTTGCCCCCATATTAGGCTGAGAAGATGAAACTTCTTGACCATGTTTCAGAAATGGTTCTGTGAATGTTGTATGATCATTATTTCTCTTATGATTGTCAATCATGATGTCTCCCTTATTAATTAGATCTTGAATAGTATGTTTCAAGTGTAAGCAGTTATTAGTTTTGTGACCTTTACCCTGATGGAAATCACAGAATTCATTCTCTCTCCACCATTTTGGTTTAGGGTTAGGATCAGATTGTCAGATCTCAGGAAAAGAGATGATGTTATTAGCCAATACAGTTCTCATAGCTAATTCCAAAGATTCTCCAAGAGGAGTGAGCTTTCATTTATTATCAGCGGACCAAGATTTGTATTTTGGCTTCTTTTGAGATGGTTCGGACACCTTTTGCTCTGAAGCTTTGATGGCTTGAGTACCAATGGTTAGATTGAAAGTAGGTGCCTTAGATGTGGCATGGAGATCATCAACAACACCATCTATGATGATGCCTTTATTCTTGTTCCAATTTTTGTTCTTGTCTTTAGAACTGGATCTTGATTCGTACTTGTCCTTTTGAAGTGTGATGTCTCCTTTTTTCACAAGTACCTTTTCAATTTTGATTGCATTGTCTACCATATTATCAAAAGATGTATGATCTTGCATTTGTAAAGGGTAGCTAATCTCTAGGACAAGATTATTGATGAAGATTTCCAGCTTCTCAGTTTCTAGAATAGGCCTAGCATATAGAGAGAATTTCTTCCTCCATCTCTTGAGAAATGTTAGGAATGGTTCTCCTGGATATTGTTTGAGATTGTAGTTATCAATCATGGTGACTGGATGTTGAATGTTGTAGGAGTATTTCTAATAGAACAATTTGATCAACTCTTCAAAAGTTTTAATAGTAGAAAGCAATCTAGAGAACCAATGAATGGTTGCTCCTCCCATAGATAGAGGAAAAAGATGCATCATATAGGTTGGTTCGTGCATGAACTCCATAGATTGTGTACATAATTCTTTGACATGATCTTGAGGATCAGAGTGTCCATCATACTTATCATATTTAGGCATCTCCACTCTTTTTGGGAATGGTGGCATGTACAATTCTGTGTCAAATGGAAAAGGACATAGGGCCTCCATGGAGAACTCCTTGGGTTCCTTTTCTTTCTCAAGTTTATTAAGTTTGACTTGCATGGTGTGCATTTGTTTCATCATAGCTAAAATAGGAGTTTCTTCCTCATGTGTAATGATATCTTCCACATTAAATTTGGGAGGAAGTTTAGCTCCTTGATGAGCTAATTGTAAAAAGTATGCTTCTCTATCTTCTTTCAAGAAATGCTTCATCATTCTTTTGAAGTCATTGTCATTTTGATACCGAGCAATTTCTTCAGGTGTGGGTTCCTGATCTGCACCATGTTGAGATTGAGCTCTTTGAGAGCCAAATTTTGTCCCTACTTGAGACATGGTAGGAGTTTTAAGACTCCCTGGGATAGATCGAGGAGGAGTTTGTTGATTACCTCTGTAAGTTGATGGAGGAGGAATGTAACCAGTTTTCAATCGAAAATTGCCAAGGCCGTCATCTTCGTAAAGACTAGAATTGTAGAATTGCTCAAGAGTTGGAGCCTGGAGAGTATTTAGAGGTATGGTATGGGATATTTCTCCAAATTTCTTGTGAGAGGAAGCTCTAGTTTCGACCATTAACCTTGGGTGAAGCAAAAGAATAAGATGAAGACAACTGAAGAAAGATATGATTCAAGAAGATCAAATGATGCAACCTTATCAAGGTTTGATTGATTGAAGCTTAGATTAGATGTAAATGAAGGAGACTATACCCTAGATGTATGGGTAGATGCCCAAAAGATAGCGCACATGAGTTCACCATACTTAGCCATTTTGAAGATGGATTGAAGATTGATAGTTATGACAAGGTTTTGACACAAGATGAAAAGGACTCAAATTGATTAAATAGAATGCTAAACCGGATCCAAAAGGCCACTTTAGGAAAATGATTGGATTCTCAGTAGTTGCTGCTCTGTTCCTGAAATAGTGATTTGTTTGACAAATTTTGGAAATAGGCTAGAAAAGTTGGGTCTCTGACAGTTCAAACAACTTTCTGGCAATTTTTCAAAATTTCTCAAATGATTTTCTACAGGCTCGTACAACAGTGGGTATAGTATGAAATGACAATTGAAAAAATTGTACGACAGTTGCAAAAATCACACCATAATTGATAGCAGGATTTTTGACTTTTTAAATTGATTGGTAGCGAAACTCGTATGACAATATACTAGCTACCATACGACAATCTGGGTGTTCTAAAATGACAATAACCAAAAGTCATATGACTTTTTGACTTTACAAGATGACTTTTGACTCCGAAAAGGTGTTTGACATTAGATTTTGCAATTTTTTAGATTTTCACAAAATTGTCTATCCAAATTTGAAGATTGTATCAAATTGATTCATTCTTAGTAACTAGATAGATAAACAAGCATGCAGAACAACAAGCAAGTGATTTCAAGCACGTCTGAAAACAATGAATAGGGGACAAAGAAACCCTGCGCATGAACAATCAAGTGACTAAATTGTGCTAATCCCTAGGAGTGCTAATAGTGTATGTTCCAAAAAGTTTTGCAATAACGCACATATTCCTAAAAAAAATGAAAATTTGGCCTCACTAGGGTTTGTAGTAATGGTTTGACTCTACAACTTTCGTGATCTCAAGAGGGTGAACTCCAATCCAGGCGCACTGGAGTTTTGACACAGTCTGAGAAATTAATCAATTAGGAGTTTCTAGAGAGATCTGATAGCCCAACGAGAGACCACACCTATGAAGATTTCCTCCACAAGGACATTTATATAGTGGCTGCTACTACCACAGTGAAAATGGCTATTATCGCTTGAGGTTCAGTCAACATGGTTGACCCAATTAAGGGAATGTCCACTATGGTTAACAATCTCTAAAGGTGACTCACAAAAGATACCACATGGAGACTGGTTCTAGATTCAAGGATCTGAGTTTCTGATACTACCCAAAAAGGGAGTAGAGCATAGTCCTCTAGCCTTTTCACTTTTAACCCAAACAAAGTAGAAAGATTAATCCGACACACTAAGACCAAGATTATCTCACAAAGATCTATGATGTCAACCACTTATGATCTATCAACCTCTCCAGAGAGAGAATGTATCAATCAGAAGCTGAAGATGCACAAATCTAGTAGAACGTGAGACACTCTCAATAACCTCCCTACCTACAAGGGTTCCTTCATTGAGAAGAGTTTCACTGGAAACCCACTCTCTCAAGAACCATGAATAGTGTTCATAGGGCCTATTTACTATGTGTAACAAAGATGCTGAAAAGAAAATCTATGTTCATTTTTATAGCCCAAAATGAAATCTATGGTATGTTCGCAATAAAGGTCACAAAAGCTTGACATGCAAGAGTTCTTTTTAATCCAAATCGAAACGTTATTAGCAGAGAAGATTACCTGAATTCCTCACAATACGCGTAGTAGATTCTTACCTATTTTTAGCTATTCTCACACTTTTTCCCAATCAAAATTAGCAGAAATCAATCAAAAACAACAAATTCCAATTTTTAATGTTAGCTGTCAGTCCAAATCTGGAAAATTGCCTAAAAAAGTGAAACGAAAATTGAAACCTGGCACTGAAACTCGTATGACAGTGGGTCACCTACCAGATGACAATCCAAAAACTCGTACCACACTGGGTATTAGATCATATGACAAAAGAGCTTCCAAATAACATTGTGTTTTTGATGGTATGATGCTCAATCAAATAAACTATCGTACGATAGTGGGTATCTCTTGATACGAGTTTCTGACAAAACTTGTACAAAGATTGTATGGATAGAAATTAAAAATCGTAGCTTGGAATTGAAAATGACAACAAGATGATAGAAATTAAATGGAAACCCGTTTCAGAGCCCCATGGTGGGCACCAAAAATGTGTGTGAATTTTGTACCTAGTTGTAGACACAACACTTCAGTAAAACATTAGAGGTTAGTTAAAATCAAGATCATGCAGTGAAATGAAAACTAATCTAACCAGGTGATTTACTGCCTTCTAGTAGATGCAAGTATGTATTCTTAGATTGGACCGAGATCAGTGACCTTGATGACACCTAAATGAAGGATTTGAATGCAAAATCTAGATATGAGATGAATGCAAATTAATCTATATTTTTGGATTCTTTATGCAATAAGATGAGATAAATTGATATGAATCTATTCTAGATGAAAAAATGATATGTAAAATAAGCTAACAATGAATTGCAAATAAGATTGATCTCATAAGAGTTGTTGATTTGCAAAGAAGCTTCAATTCTTTAGATGTCGATTCACCAGCGTGATTGTGCAAATTCATGGATTGATTTTGGCAGAGTAAGTATGCAAACTTGTGAG
Organism: Chamaecyparis obtusa; assembly: GCA_027943335.1. NCBI lineage: Eukaryota > Viridiplantae > Streptophyta > Pinopsida > Cupressales > Cupressaceae > Chamaecyparis > Chamaecyparis obtusa. The sequence goes on along the minus strand of BSBK01000633.1, from coordinate 2,687,266 downwards.
ATGATTTGTGAAGAGCTGAGCCTTGATTTTATAGAAATCTAGAGCTTTGAGGATGCATGGAAAAAGCCATAAATCACTCAAGTTGATTTTTGAGTCAACAAGGAATTAAAGATAGTTAACTCACAAAAAATCATGCAAAAATAACTTTTGATTTAAATCAGAAGTTGAGATCAGCTTTTAACTCAAAAGAGAGTTGAGTTTATTTTTAAAACAACTTGAATTGATTTTTTGATTTAAAGTTTAACTATTTTTTGGATGTGCACAATTAATTATGAATTAAATTAATAAATAAAGTGATTTATCCTCAACTTAACTGATTTTAAAAATAAAACAATTGATTTATGGGTTAATCAATTATTAAATCAAACTTTTATTCAGAAACTATATTATTAAATTTGACAATTGACATTAATTAATTAAATAAGAATTTAATTAATTAGTCATAAGATATTTGATTTATTGTCAAAATTTAAATAATACAATTTAGGAATAAATATGATTAAATCCAATTAAATAATTAAGTGGCAGTATTAAATCTAATTAATTAAATATTTAGAATATTCAATTAATCAAACTTTAGGATAAATAAGATTTATCGCCAAATAATCATTAAATTAAAGATAATTAGGATAAATAGGAATATTACTAGGAATATTCCCCGATGCAAAATTTAGGATAATCAATTAAGATTCGATAATGTGCCAATGTGCCTTACGTTAGGACTTTGATGTCGATTTTGTTTGATATGTCGATGTAGGAGGTTAATGAACTTATATCCCATTTTTGGGGTATTACAATATGTATGAAAGAGATAGGAATATGTGTATTTTTTTGTACTTCATTGGAACTGTATTGGCGTAGGAGATTCTATTTGTTAGTTCTGTTGTAAAGGATTGCATGTTCACCCCATTATAACTGAAAATAGATCAGTGAACCCAACTAAGGGCCATATATGCAATTGTATTGTGAGAAATGAGCTCTAGGAAGTGAGCTTGGAGATTGGGATTTAAGCCTTTGGTTGCAAGTGCATCCTTTATTCTCTATTTTTCTACTAACTAGGCAATACTTTTAATAGAGCACACTCATCTAGTGGGTTTGACTCCCACTGGGGTTCTCCCTTGATTGGGTTTCCTCAAAAAAAAATCTTTTTGTTCTATGCTTTGTGTTGTGGATCTTGCATTATTGTTTATCTTTCATATCTAAATGGCTAAAGTGAAATTAAAGTTATAAGGTACACACAACTGATTCACCCCCTCTCAATTGTGTTTGCCTCCTTTTGGGCCTAACAATTGGTATCAGAGCCAAGTCCTTTTTGAAAAATATTTACCACTTGAAGGAGATCCATCATGGAAAGTATAAGAAGAGAGAGTCCAAAGTGTAATGTAAAAAATTACCTGATTTGGAAGGATTAGATGAATACCTAAATGATATTCATGGGAATAGGAGATTAATACTACAAGGTCACTGAGAAGCCTTATGCTATTCTAAATGACTTAAAAAATTCTATAGAAAATGAAAAGAATAAATTTAAGGAGAACATGTTAGAAAGAGAGGCATTGATCTGCGCCTTATTAAATTTAGAAAATTCACACATTTATGGATTGAGTAATGCACATGAGGTATGGAAAAAATAGGAAACTATTTATGAAGGTGATACTTATTATAAGAAAGCTAAGTTGCAGGGACTAAAAGATAGATATGAAGACATGAAAATGAGTGAAGGGAGATTGCCTTAGTTTATTTACAAAGAGTGAATAATTTTATCTATGAAATCATATGTGTTGGATGAACCTTAATAGATAACAAAGTTGTTGACAAGATGTTGAGATATTTTCCTACATGTTACAGTGAGAAGGTTGTTATTTAAGAATTGAGAACCATAAGACCTATTTCAAGAAAATATTTGGCCAGAAGACTTTGTGCCTATGAAATGACTACACTTAGTAAGGAAATTCTTAAGGTTGCAACTACATTCAAAGCTAGTGTGACTAAGTATGACCAAGGGAAAAGCTCTACAAAGATGAAATTGAAGCACTATACTAAGGATTGGGAAAAAATCATGGAAGAAGAAAGGAAGATTGATGAACTTGAAACCTTTATTACAAGAAGACTACCTAAGTGTTAGGAATAGTACCAAGAGATAACTGAGAGGGGGGGGGAGGTGAATTAGTTATCTACAAGTTTCAATTCTTTATCCAATTAAGTATACTTAAAATTTAAGCATAAACACAATGAAAGAACACTTGAACATAATGCCAATATTTTGGTTATGGGGAAACCCAAATAGGTAAAAACCCCGGTGGGAATTGACACCCACTAATAAACTACACTAGTGTATAATGATCCTTGTTAGAATATCTTACAACCCTATTAGGAGTTGATCTTTACAATGCATTAAGTATAGTGACCTGGTCAAAGGTTAGACCCTGTTAGGAGTCTTTTATGATTGACCATGTTATGGGTGAGGACACATTGTCTGAGAGCTCATTGCTCAAAGGGGTGAAGGCTACAACCTTCTAAATAACAAATACACACTATATCTGGATCCTGGTGAACTATGAGGTAGACTTGTTGTCTTGGTCAATTCCAATGAATAGCACACTCTATCTTCTCTATCACATAGACCTCTTCTTGATGACATAATACTTCACACTCTCTGCTCTGCTCTAATCTTTCATCTCCATGCCATACTCCTAGTGATCATAAATGACCAGCTATAAGTATCTTTCCTCTAAATGATATAATCAAGTCATCCTATTAGAACCACCTTGAAATCATATTAGAGAAAAAATAACACTCTCCAATAATATCTCTATCGGCTCTACTAAGCACGGAACACAAATTGGGACCTGCCCAAATCAATAAGTGTAGATGCATGCTACACATTGTCGGCTCTACTAAATTAACTAATACTTTCTCCTCAAGCTGAATTACATCATGCACTCTTAACCAAACATTCTTAACTATTCTCTAATCACTAATCCAAGCATGCATACTGAAATGATAGGTGCAACTCCTATACCAATATAATCTCTGTTGACTCTTCTGGATAAACATAGGAAACTACAACTGGTGAATAGCGACTGCATAACTTCACTTCTACTGCATGTCAAACTCTACGTCCATGAATGGAGAAACACTAACATGTCTCCATCACATATCCAAATGTGCAAGGCTCCATGATAGCTGTACAAACAATCACTCAAAACAATACCTGTAACTTTGTCAGGAAAACTACTGACACAAGCTGCTACATAACTATCTATACTAACAATTAACCTATGTGTCCATGATATCATGATGATAACATCTCCATGCTACATATACTCAAATCTTATTGCATAAGTCTTCCACGCATGATACTTACCATATGTTGTCATCAATGACAAATATACAGTCAACACTAGCTTGCTGGAAAATCTCCAACAATCTCCCCCTTTGGCATTGATGGCAACATATAGAATGAAAAACAACACCATCCAAATGAACAATTCTTTTATAACATTCTCCATTTCCTTATCAAAACTCCCCCAAGGATGAATCCTCCATCTACTGCAATAATCTTCAATATTCTCCATGTCCTCAACTGAACTTCTTTCATGACTGAATACTACTCCCCCTTGTTGTTATATATTACTCCTCCTTAACTCTGAATGTACTCCCCCTTTAATACTATTTTTCATGACTATATACTACTCCCCCTTTGACATCAATGGCAAAGGGTACCAAACATTTAAGCTATGGTACTACCCCTGAAGTAGAGTAGTCAACCATCCATCAGCCACTAAGGACTAATGCTCTCTCTACTTTTTCTTTACTCCTAGCTTCTCCCTGAGATACTCAAAAGTACCCTTTGGTAAAGGCTTTGTGAATATATTTGCTAGCTGATCCTTTATACTCACATAGTCCAACTTGACTTATTTCTCTGCCACTTTCTCTCTTAGGAAGTGATACTTAATCTCTATATGTTTTGTCTTTGCATGCATCACAGGATTCTTTGACATATTGATAGTGCTAGTGTTATCACAAAGAATAACAATAGGATAATCAATTTGAATTCCAAAATCATTTATCATCTATTTGATCCAAACAATTGTATAATAATTCAAGGCTTCTGCAACATACTCTGCTTTTTTTGTTGACCGAGAAATACAATTATGCTTCTTGCTTGTCCAAGTGACTAGTCTATCACCAATAAATACTGCTCCTCCCGATGTACTCTTTCTATCATACCCACATCCTACCCAATCTACATCTATATATACATGAAGCTCAACATTCTCTGAATTAGGATACCATAGACCATAATCTACAGTGCCCTGTAGATATTTGAATATTCTCTTTACTACCATGAGGTGACTTTTTTTAGGCTCTCCTAGAAATCTTCCAACTAGGACAACTACATTAGAAATATCAAGTCTAGTTTGAGTAACATATATGAGTTTACCAATCATAGACTTCTAAAATGTTATATCTACTACTGGAGAATCATCTTCTTTTGTAAGCTTGCATCTTGTTATCATAGGTGTACCCACTGGCTTACAATCATCCATCTTGAATTTCTTCAATATCTCTTTCACATACTTAGACTGATTAATGAAAATACCTTTCTTTGTCTGCTGCACATTTAATCCAAAAAAGTCTTTGATAGGTCCAATCATGCTCATCTCAAACTCACTTTTCATCTCCTTACCAAATTTTGCACTAAGTTTGTCATTACCCCCAAAGATAATGTCATAAAAAAATATAGCTACAAGTAGTAAACCTTCAGATGTCTCTCTTATAAATAGATTATAATCTGCTGCTCCTTTTTTGAATCAAATTTTTGTTAGATATCCATCAAGTTTCTCATACGAAGCTCTAGGGGCTTGTTTAAGTCCATAGAGGGCTTTCTTCAATCTGCATACCATATCAGGCCTGTCTGATAAGGTGAATCCTTCTGGATGCTCAATGTATACTTCTTCCTTTAACTCTCCATTCAAGAATGCCAACTTAACATCCATCTGATAAACCTTGAAGTTTTTGAATGTTGCATAAGCTAGAAATAACTTAATGGCTTCTAATCTTCTCATAGGTGCAAATGTGTCTAAATAATCAATACCTTCTCTTTGTGCATATCCCTTACATACTAAACTTGCTTTATTCCTTACTATTGTACTAGCTTCATTCATCTTATTTCTGAATATCCACTTGGTTCCAATCACATTCTTATCACTAGGTCTTGGGACCAGTTTCGAAGTATCATTCTTAATAATCTGATCTAGTTCTTCTTTCATAGCATCATGCCAATCTGAATCATTACATGCATCTTCAACACTTAAAGGTTCAATTTGAGATAGTAAACATACTACTTCATTGCCTACTAAATTCTTTGCTTTTGATCTTGTTGTGACTTTTCTTCTATGATCTCCAATGATGTCATCCTTAGAGTGATATCTAGATGTAAATCTTGGAACTTTAGGTGATACTCTCTCATCTACCTTCTGATTTTCTTCTTCACTTGTTTCAGGGTCATTGAATAATACATCAATACTATCAAACATCTCTTCAATAACTGTCTCACTAGTGGAAGGATTGGGTTCTTCTTCAATCATAGGTGCATAATCATGATATCTTTCTTGAACCATAAACTTTTCATCAATCTTAACATGAGCACTTTCAATGATCTTCTTCAATCTTAAATTGAAACATCTATAAGCTTTGCTTTTAGTAAAGTAACCAAGGAAAATACCTTTCATCACTTTTTGCATCAAACTTGCCTATTGCTTCATCCCTCTTGATGTAGCACTTGCTTCCAAAGATTTTGAAGTATTTCACTATGGGAACATTACCAAACCATAGCTCATAAGGTGTCTTGTCTGCGCCAGGCCTCAATTGTATTCTATTAATGGTATAGACATTTGTATTGATTGCATGTCTCCAATAGGTGTGTGCAACTTTTCCTTCAATCATGATGGTGTGTGATGTATCATGGATGATCCTATTCCTTCTCTCTACAATCCCATTCTGTTGAGGGGTTCTAGGTGCACTCAACTATCTCTTTATGCCATGTTCTTTGCAGTACTCATAGAATTTGTTAGAGGTGAATTCACCCCCTCTATCCAATCTTAGACACTTTATCTTTAGTCCAGATTCATTCTCAACCTTAGATTTGAATATTTTGAACTTCTCAAATGATTTTGACTTATCTTTCAAGAATGCAACACACATCATTCTATAATAATCATCAACAAACAATATAAAATACCTTTCACCATAGTATGATCTTGTTTGAGTTGGTCCACAAAGGTCTATATGAATTAGATCCAATTTGTTCTCTACTGAATTATGCTTGCTTAGGAGTGAATTCCTCACATGCTTTCCCATCACACATTCCCTACAAATAGTATTGACTGGCTTTGCTATGCTAGGTAGATCTCTTACTGTCTTTACATTGCTTATCTTTACTATGTTATCAAAATTGATATGACATAGTATTTTATGCCATAGCCAACTATCATCTACTTTAGAAACAAAATAACTTGCTTCTGAATTAAGTTGAAAAAAATTACCTTTACTCTTTGAACCTGATGCAACCATTACACCATCCTTGTTGTTAATGATGCACTTATTGTCTTTGAACTCCAATCTATAACCTTTTTCAAGCAGTTGTCCAACACTAAGAAGGTTATGCTGCAAAACATATACATAAAGAACATCATCAGTGTTGTTATTTCCATCCAATGTGATATCTCCTCTACCAATGATAGGTTTAGGAGTGTTATCTCCAAATCTAACCATGCCACCTTTGTATTTGTCTAGATGAAAAAATCTATCTTTATCACCTATCATGTGATGTGCACAACTGCCATCTATAATCCAATTTGTCCTTATGTTTGCTTGTGAAATCAATGCTAGCTCTTATTGCTTTTTCTCATCTTCACGATCCATCTCATCAAACATCTTCTCCATAATAGAAATGAATTCAATTTCATCATCAACCAAATCATCATTAGAAACTCCATCACTAGCATAATAACATTCTTTTGTATACTTAGGCTTTTAGTTAGTTCTGAATTTCTTAACTCTTGCAGGACACTTAGATGCAAAGTGACCAATCTTATTACATGAGAAACATTTGAAAGGTAACTGACCTTCATACTTTCCTTTTCCTTTTCTTTCCTTCTTAGAAATCATAGCAATGATATCATCTATCTCTTTATCTTCATCTTCATCATAAAAATTACCAAAAGTGTTTAAGGATTTCTTACCATGGACTGATGCTTTGAAGGTTGTCTCACTTTTAGGCTCTATCTTCAATCTTGAAATCTCAAAAGCTGAAATTTTACTGATCAAGATCTCTCTCTTGAAATTTTTTGTAGGCTACAAGGTATCATCAAGTATGTTGATCTTTTTTTCATACTCTACTATAAGAGTAGTCATTAACTTATCCATAATGTCTTCCTTTGAGATCTCTCTACCATTGTTCCTGATTCCAACAACTGCTTCATTAATCCTTTGGTTGTAAGCTCCGATGTCTTCTTTAGGTGGCATCTCTAATGCATTGTATCTTTTATTCCATGTCTTTCTGTGCACATTATTTTCTTGTGTATCTCCTTCAAACATGTCTTCTATGTGCTTCCATATCTTATAGGTTGTGTCTACTTTCTTTATCTCTGAAAACTCACTATAAGATAAAGTGCTAATAAGGGCTTCTTTGGCTATTACATTCTGATGGAACAAATCCATTTTCTTTCTAGTAACATCTTCCTTTGTAAGATCTTCTAGAGAGGGGATCCTAACTTCTTTGATAGCCACTTCAAAAACTTCAAAAGAAATGCACTGCAAATGTGTCACCATCTTGTTCTTCCAATCAGGATAGTTCTCTCCATCAAACTTAGGACTATCTTTTCTAAAGAATGCCATCTAATCAACCTCAAGCTATTAAAATTTCTCTCTAAGGCACTTGGCTCTGATACCAATTGTTAGGAATAGTCCCAAGAGATAACTGAGAGGGGGGGGGGGGGGGTGAATCAGTTATCTATAAGTTTCAATTCTTTATCCAATTAAGTATACTCAAAATTTAAGAAAAAAAACAATCAAAGAACACTTGAACACAACACCAATATTGTGGTTACGGGGAAACCCAAATAGATAAAAACCCTAGGGGGAATTGACACCCTCTAATAAACTGTACAAGTGTATAATGATCCTTGTTAGAAGATCTTACAACCCTTTTAGGAGTTGATCTTTCCAATCCATTAAGTACAGTGACCTAGTCAAAGGTTAGACCCTATTAGGAGTCTTTTATGATTGACCCTGTTAGGGGTGAGGATGCACTATCTGAGAGCTCACTGCTAAAAGGGGTGAAGGCTATAACTTTCTAAATAATAGATACACAGTATATTTGGATCTTGGTGAACTACGAGGTAGACCTATTGTCTTGATCAGTTCCAATGAATAGCACACTCTATCTTATCTATCACATAGACCTCTTCTTGATGACACAATACTTCACACTCTCTGCTTTGCTATAATCTTTCATCTCCATGCCATACTCCTAGTGATCATAAATGACCAACTATAAGTATCTTTTCTCTAAATGATATAATCAAGTTGACCTATTAGAACCACTTTGAAATCATATTAGAGAAACAATAACACTATCCAATAATATCTCTATCAGCTCTACTAAGCATGCAACACAAACTGGGACCTGTCCAAATCAATAAGTGTAGACGTACGCTACACATTGTCGGCTCTACCAAATTAACTGATACTTTCTCCTCAAGATGAATTACATCATGCATTCTTAATAAAACATTCTTAACTCTTCTCTAATCACTAATCCAACCATGCATACCAAAATGATATGCGCAACTCTTGTACCAATATAATCTCTGCCGGCTCTTCTGGATAAACATAGGAAACTACAACTGGTGAATAACAAGTGCATAAATTCACTTCTACTACATGTCAGACTCTGCACCCATGAATGGAGAAACACTAACATGTCTCCATAACATATCCAAATGCACAAGGCTCCATGATAACTTTACAAACAATCACTCACAGAACACTGCCTATAACTCTGTTAGGAACACTGCTGACACAAGCTACTACATAACTATCTGTACTAACAATTAACCTCTACATCCATGATATCATGCTAATAACATGTCCATGCTACATATACTCAAAGCTTACTACATAATTCTTCCATGCATGCTACTTACCATATGTTGTCATCAATGGCACACATACAGTCAACACTGGCTTGTTGGCAGATCTCCAACACTAAGGGCTCCAATAAGTATGAAGGAAGATTACCTTTGAAATGTTTTAATTTTAATAAGATTGGTGATATTGCATCTAGATGTTTGAACAAGAATTACAAGGATGTTAGAGAAAAATCTAAGAAATATAATTCTAAGGTTCATAAAAGTTTTTATGTTGTTGAAGAAGGTGTGATTGATGATGAGTTTGATGCTAGTGAGGAAGAAATTTCATTTATTGCTATTAAAGAAGATAATCATAATGAAGAAAAAGAATTGGTTTCAAGAGTTGTTAAATGAGATGAATGGGTCATTGATAGTGGATGCTCACATCATATGAATGGTGATAAAGATAAGTTTGTGAAGCTTGAGGACTATCGTGGAGGTGTTGTTAGATTCTATAACAATGCTCCTTGTTTGATTAAAGGAAAAGGATCTATTACTATTGATGGTAAAAATAGTATTGATGATGTCTTGTATGTTGAAGGTTTAATTCATAACTTTTTGAGTGTTAGATAGCTATTGGATAAAGATTAAAAATTATAATTCATGAATAAAATCTATAAAATCATTAGAAGTGTAGGAAATCTTATTGTACCAGGTACACAAACTATTGATAATCTATTTCATTTGAGAACTGTTGAGAATAAATGTTTGATTACTAATATTGATGATAGTTGGTTATGGTATAGAAGAATTTATCATGTAAACTTTGATAATATGATGAAGATTAGCACTACTCATGCTGTGAGATATTTTCCTAAACTATTAAAGCCTAACAATATGTGCAAAGAATTTCAATTGGGAAAGCTAGCAAGATCTACTTTTAAGAATAAGACATATTCTTCAAATAGTTAATTGGATTTAGTACATACATATCTATGTGGTCCTACTAAGAAAAGAAGTTACTTTGGTGATAAATATTTTATGCTATTTGTTGATGACTATTCAAGGATGATGTGGGTTACATTTTTATAGGAGAAATTAGAAGCCTTTCATAAATTTCATATTTTCAAGATATTAGTGGAGACAAAATCTAGAAAAAGACTGAATACCTATGATCGGATAGAGGTGGAGAGTTTACATTTGATAAGTTTTATGTATTTTGTGAAGAAAATGAGATAAAGAGATAAAATTTTGCACCCCGAACCCCACCATAGAATGGTATTGATGAGAGAAGGAACCAGACTATTCTAGACACAACTAGGAATACGATGATTGAAGGAAAAGTACCACAGATCTATTCGAGAGAAGAAGTGTGCACCGTAGTATATACTTTGAAATAGGTATAGATTAAGAAAGGAATTGGTAAGACTCCTTATGAAATTTGGTATGGTCATATTCCTAGAGTGAAATATTTTAGAATTTTTGGAAGTAAATGCTACATTAAGAGGGATGAAGATACTAGAAAGTTTGACTCTAGAAGTGATGAAGGAATATTTCTTGGTTATTCTACAAAGAGAAAGGCATATAAATATTATACATATAGACTAAAGACTATTGTTAAAAGTGATAATGTTAGAGTTGACGAGAATGTGGAAAGACCAGAGAGCAATTGCAGGTATGATTTGGCTGAAGATGACAATCAAATTGTCGAAATGCAAAATCAAAATTAGGATGAATCAAAAGAATGAAGAGAACCAGAAGAAAATGAAGTAGATTTTAATATCGAAGTGTCTGCTACATAGCCTATACAAAAATATCCAAGGTATGTAAGGATTAATCATTCTGAATATGTCATTATTGGTGATGAGAATAGATGTGTTTAGACTAGAGGAATAATTGCTAGAGATGAAACTTGATTTCTTAATGAATTTGAGCCTAAAGATTTTAAAGAAGAAGGAATTAATGGGATTTGGATGAAATTAATGAAGGAGGAACTTGATCAGATTGAAAAGAATAATAATTGGATCCTCATTCCCATACCTATTGACAAGAATGTGATTGGTAGTAAGTGGGTATTCAAAAATAATCTGAATGAAGATGGTAAAGTGGTTCAGAACTGTAAGATTTGAAATAGATGATTTTTCATTTATGGATCTTAAAGATGTGAGTGGGGGAATGTAAGATCTACTTCTTAATCCAAATTACCAAAGGAAATATCCAAATTGATCAACCAAAAGAGAATGGTTAATATACAAATGAATCAATTGATGAAGAATATGAAGAAATGAGATAACCTTATATTCCGTTATAGAAAGTATGTATTGAAATCTTGATTGAATTGAAGACAAATACTAACCTCAAAATAAGATTGATCTAGAAAATGCTATTTTTTGGTGTTTGTGTTCAATTTCGGGAGATTCTGCAACCAGATCTGGCTTGGAAATGCAAAAATAGAGAAACCTAGAAACCTTTTATTTTTCTGAGCAAGGTTGACCTTGACCTAAGACAGGGGTAAGATCTTACCCTGGGGCACAATCTTACCCCAAAAATTTGACCTTGACCTAAACTATTCCAATGGAAATTATGTTTGTGGATCTTGAAGGTTCACTGAAAAGGGTACTCAGATCTGAACTACAATTCACTATCCCACACCTGTACCTACAAGAAAAATGGTTTTTTTTTTTGGATGAGGGGTTTGCCTTGGTCAAACCCTAGTTTTAGAATTAACCTTAAAATATAATTGAAATTGTAGCAATAAACAAAGTAAATGGAACAATTCACCTTGCTTATATTGAAGTCTTTGTGGAGGATTCAAATACTTGAATCCTCAAGAATGAAGGCTCCAAATGAATGTATAATTGTATGTAGGATGTCTCAAATCAATTTCATTAGATCTTAAACACCAATCTTGAATGCATCTTGGAATAGGAAGAATCTTGGATGGAAATGGATGGAGAAATCTTCTACAAGAGGGCTCCAAAGAGATTGAATCCTTCAATGGCTATCAATCGATCTCCTTGATGAATTGGATCTTGAATGCTTAAATGCTTGAATGCTTTAGGATGAATGAATTCTTGAATGCTTTCCTTCTCCTTCTTTCTTTCTTGATGATTTCTTGATCACTTGATTTCACTTGCTTGAATTCTATGGATGGTTGATGTGAAAATGAGAGAGGAAGGCTTCCTTTTATACCAGTCTAGGGCACAAAATTCTAGGGAGGCCAACATAGGAGAATTAGATATCAATTAAGCATTAAGCCCTAGAAATGGACCTAGATTAAATATAATTTAAGAGTTTACCATTCTGAAATCTGAAACAGCCGACCCAGAAGCGGGAAATAAAACTTTTCAAAGCAAGACATCCCGAAACCTCTAGAATTTGAAATTGTTAGAATAACTGAGAGGGGGGTGAATCTGTTAATCAGTGTCCCAATACAAAATGTATAATCCAAAAAAAAATACTTCAATTTCTACTGCTTGGTAACTTAAAATACTTTACTATCTATGCATTTACCAATTACCAGTCTAAAACTTATAACAGTTACCGATCAAATCAAATATGCAACATGTAAATATGACATCAAAACAAATATCACAATCAACACATAACACAAGAGATTTAATGTGGAAACCTTGTGAAGGGAAAAACCACCTCGGACTGGCAACCCAAAATATTCACTCTTCTGAAGTGAGGTCGATGAAGACCCAACCCTATTAAAGGTTACAAACACACTGTTAGGTGTGACCTTGTTGGAGGATTTAAGACCAACCATTATCATCCAACCAGAAATCACTCTAAGGTTGACAGGATAAAAATGTTCATTCTATGAATGATACATAATAAGACTTTCTTAGCCCACTCAGTTAAGAGATTTGACTATGTACAATGGTTAAATATGTAATAGTAGGTGATTTGACTTAATACAACTTCAATTGCAAATTACAGATCAATGTTTAGCTCATACAAATATTTCTAATCAATAAATCAATTCTATTTCAATAATATATCAACTTACTGTCCATTGGTAATCACTCTCTGTCGCTCGGTAATGCTCTATAGTAGGGTTCTCCTTAACCAATATGATAAGAATACATGAAGACTTGTTCATGTGATGATTCTGCAATTTCCTTCTCTTCCGACATCACCACCTTGTAGTGAAATCTCCAGTCTCTTATATAGACATGTAAACCATTTTCTTCTGCTCCATCAAATTTTGCTACTTAGTCATCTTCATTGATTTTTCCTCTTAAACATACCTTGACACTTGTGTCAATAACATGTTTGATTCTCATCCTTTAGATCTTTCCTAAATTTTGTTAGCCGTCGATCTATGTAACAAACTTTATCTGTTACCTCGTAATCATACACTTGCTAGCTCATCAATCTTATCAGCTAAACTAATCATTTAGTTCATTATGTTCTTCTTAGTTAACAAAGAAATGTGTCGGTGAACACAAGCTCGGTATACACTATGCTCGGTATACACTACACTCCATTAGTGTATACTAAAGTGCTTCATCAATCGACAACACTGCTTTGTGTCTTTTAGCTCTTTTCCTCATCCTAGATGAGTGAAACATAATCAAGTCAATAACATGAAGTCATAGACTCATCAACAAGTTACTCAGTGTATTCTCTATCCTCATCTATCATATCCATCTTTCTCATGTAGATATTTTTGTTCTTCATCTCTTTCACTCCTTCACTATAGATGTTTTGGTATAGTAACTTACAAGATAAGTACTATAAAACTAGTTGACATCAATGACAACATAATACTGATTTAATCATATTACATATCTAATCAATCTTCTCAGTGATCTTAAATCATAGATCCTTCAATTAGGTTCTAAATCAGTTGTAGTTCATCAATCTCTCCCTTTGGCATTGATGGTAACTCAAGTAATATGAAATATACCATACACATACCAAACATGTATTCTACAACTCCATGAACAAATGTTGTGCAAGCTCTCCCTATCTTAATATGTTTAATCACTACATTACTCATCAGCATTATAACATACAACTTTTTCAATCTGCAAATGTGATCTTTTTAGCTTTTAGATTCCTTCTTTTGTTCTCAATAATTGATCTTCAATGCTCTCCCTTTCTTTCAGATTGTCTCTCCCTTTGTTTCATATTGTTTATCTCTCCCTTTGACAACAATGCCAAAGAAACAAATAAACAAAGAGCTCCTCAGTAGCCAAGTAACTTTCTATTTTTCGGTGCATACTTTGTATCTCTATATACTGATATGCCAATCTGTTGAAGTACCTTTCACAGCTTTAGACATGATCCAAAGTGTGAACTATGCTACATCAACATGTATGGTCTTCTGATAAGATTAGGCTGATATAACATCTGAATCACCTTAGTGACCGGTAGATAGGGGATGGACCCCAAGTCTAGTCTTCAAGTACTCAAATGTGTCCTTCGGTAGAGCTTTTGTAAATATATCTGCAAGTTGTTCTTTTGATATAAAAAACTCTAACTTAACTTGCTTCTCATGTACTTGTTCTCTCAAGTAGTGATACTTAATTGATATATGCTTCGTTTTAGAATGCATCACTAGATTCTTTGAGATGTTAATTGCATTGGTGTTATCACAGTATATAATCACCAGCTCAGTGATTATCTCATTCATACCTTCAAGAACTTGCTTAATATATGTGATGTTTGAATAGTTTGTAGTAGTAGAAACATAATCTGCTTTGGCTATAGACTGAGAAATGCAAGCTTGCTTCTTACTTGTGTAGGTAACAAGTCTTTCACCAAAGAAGAATGCTCCTCTGGTGGTGCTTTTTATGTCATCCAAATTTCTAGCCCAATTAGCGTCGGTATAGACTTTGAGTTCAAACTTGCCTTCCTTAGGATACCACAATCCATAGTCCTCTATTTTCTTCAGGTATCTTAAGATTCTTTTAGTAGCAATCATGTGTGATTATATAGGATTAGCAGAAAATCTAGCAACTATTCCCACAGCATGTGCTATGTCTGGTCTATTGTGAACTACATACATTAGCTTACCAATGATTGATTGGTACAGTGTCTGGTTTACCTCTGTAGTTTCATCTTCCTTAGTCAATTTACAACTAGTAGCCATCAATGTTCCCATAGGTTTAGCATCTTCCATGCCAAATGTTTTCAATACTTATTTTATGTATTTAGACCATGTGATGAATATCCCATCACTCTGTTGGATCACTTGTAGTCCAAGAAGAACTTAATCTCTCTAAACATAGACATTTCAAACTCATTCCTCATATCATCAGCAAAGGCTTTACATATTTGATCTTGACCTCCAAATATGATATCATCCACAAATATCTCAGCAATAAGAATTGTATCATCAGTATCTCCTTTCATATATAGATTGTTGTTCTCACTTGTTCTTACAAATCCTATACTTAAGAGATAATTATGTAGCCTCTCATACCAAGCTCTCAGTGCTTGCTTCAAACCATATAAAGCTTTATGCAGTCTATATACCATGTCTTTCTTTTCTGGATCAACAAACCCTTGAGGTTGTTCTATGTAGAATTCTTCTTCAAGTATTCCATTCAGAAACACTGAATTGACATCCATTTGATATACTTTGAATTTCTTGTGTGTAGCATATGCAAGTAGCATTCTAACTCCTTCCAATCTAGCAACAGGTGCAAAGGTTTCACCATAGTCTATGCCTTCCTCCTGTGCATATCCTTTGCATACCAATCTAGCTTTATTTCTGGTTCCTTCTCCATTCTCATTCTGCTTGTTCCTGAATATCCACTTAGTACCGATAACATTCTTATCTTTAGGTCAGGGTACTAAGGTCTAGGTTTTGTTCTTTTCTATCTGTTCAATTTCTTCTTTCATTGTATTAACCCATTCAACATTCTCTAATGCAACTTTTACATTTTTCGGCTCATAATCACAAACTAGACATGTACCTTGTCTTGCTTTGCTCCTTGTCTACATGCCAGCTTGTTTGTCTCCAATGATTTATGATTCAAGATGGTGTCTTCTGACAAAAATCACTAGTATCCTATCTCTCCTTTCCTGTTCATCCTATGTAGGTTCATTAGCTTGCTCGGTATGGCCATCCTACTTGTCAGTTTCTTTTTCCTATTGTTCGGTATTGTTTTCTTGCTGACCGGTTATCACAGGCTGTGGCTTCAGTAGATACTATGGTTGTTTAATGTAAGTGAATCTACCATATTTTTTTGATTCCTTTGTACTTTTCTCTATGTTCTTTTCATCAAACTCATCAACTTGGACGTTAGTGCTTTCAATCATTTTATTAGTAGTTTTATTAAGACATTTATATGCTTTGCTTTTACTAGAATATCCTAGAAATATTCCTTTATCACCTTTTGAGTCAAATTTACCATTTCTCTCATCTTTTAGAATAAAACATTTTCTTCCAAAGATTCTAAAGTAACTTACAGTAGGTTTGTGTCCAAACCACAACTCATAGGGTGTCTTGTTGGTGTCCTTCTTTAATTGCACTCGGTTCAGTACATAAATAGTTGTACTAACAGCTTCCCTCCAGTATGTCTAAGCAACATTCTTTTGCAACATCAACATCCTAGCATAGTCAACTATTGACCTGTTCCTTCTTTTAGCAATCCCATTCTACTGATGTGTCCTCGGTGCAGAGACCTATCTTTTAATACCATGCTCATTACAGAAATTAGTAAATTCATCAGAGATAAATTCACCTCCTCTATTAGATCTTAGGCATTTCAGTTCCTTACCAGTCTCTTTTTCTACCTTAGCCTTATACCACTTAAACATCTTAAATGCTTTAGATTTTTCTTTTAAGAACATAATTATCATCAATCTAGTATAGTCATCAACAAAAAGAATAAAGTATTTATCACCATAATAACTCTGAGTTCTCATAGGATTACATAGGTCAGTATGAACCAACTCAAGTATCTTCTTTGTTGAGTAATCCTTACTTTTGAAACTAGATTTAGTCATCTTACCTTTCTAGCATTCATGACACATAACATGATCCGGTTTTGACAAGTTAGGCATCCCTCTAACTCTTTTCCTTTTACCGATCTTAATCATGTTATCAAAGTTCACATGGCATAACCTTTTATGCCACAACCAAGCATCTTCATTTTTCATCATCAAGAAAGAAGACTCATTAGTATCAAGATAAAATAGATTACCTCTTGATTGTGCTCCAATTCCAACTAGTCTTCCTCCATCATCAAATATTTTCACTTTCTTGCTCTCAAAAGTAACTCGGTGACCTGAATTATTCAACTATGCCACACTTAACAAGTTATAGTTCAATCCATCTACCCAATAAGCATTATCACATTTTATCATATCATTTATCATTAAGGTTCCTTTACCTCTTACCATACGGGGTGTGTCATTACCCATCTTAATTGAACCTCCATTGTATTCTTCAAGTAGATCAAACTTCTCCTCATCACCAGTCATGTGATGTGTACAACCACTGTCTATTATCCATGTATTATTTTTGCTAACTTTAGAGATCAGTGTTGTTTCTTCATGTTTTTCTTCTTCTTCCTCCAAATCATTTTTCATAGCAACAAATACAATTTCTACATCATCATCAGAATCAGATTTAGATTCATTATCCTCAGCTATGAAATCTACCTTTTTTCCTTTGTCATTGTTGTCTCAGTTATCTCTGTTGTGTTGGTAGCCTCTATTGAATCTTCTCCCATAGCTTCCTTCGGATCGGTCTTTGGATCTTTCATCATCTTTCTTATGTGGACATCTAGCAATGATGTGACCAACCTCTTTACAATTAAAGCATGCCAAAGGTAGCTTACCTCTATACCTTCCTTTACCTTTGGGTAATCTTCTAGCCATAAGAGCTTCAAGTTCATCAAGCTCATCATTAGTATCACTATCATCATTATTATTACTCCTGCTAGACTTACTAATCTTCAGAGAAGACATGAAAGCAGATTCCAGAGATGGTACAACACTGTTATCAAAGTTATTTAATTCAAAGGTTGTAAGTTTACCAATCAAATTTTCAAGTGTAAGTACATTACCAGATGCAGACCTTGTCTCATGGATAGCTGATATTCTGATTGCGTAAACCAATAATAAGGTTCTTAGTATTTTTCTAACAACTATTTCTTCACTAATGACTCCATTAGATGCTCTAATAGCATGTACTATCTCTTTTAGTCTATTTTTATATTGCACAATATTCTCACCTTTTTTCATCTTCATATCATCAAATCTTCCCCTTAGGCTTTTTTCTCTAGCTCTTTTGACATTTGCATCTCTACTGTAAACTTGAGAAATTTTATCCCACATGGATTTTGCAGTAGTGCAACTTTTGATATCTTCAAATTCAGCATCGGTGTAGGCAGCAGCAAGTTCCATCATAGTAACATTGTTCATGCATGTCTTTCAGTTGATCAAGTATCAGGAGACCTGGTGTCAGTTCTATATAGCCATTCTCCATCAATTCTAGTGTAGCATTCCCAATTCTAGATATGTGCAACTTCATCCGGCTCTGCCATACTGCGAAGTTCTCTTTGTTTAGTTTTGGCACTTCCCTCTTATACATTTTGAGATCTTTTTACTGAAGTCCTTAAAACTCTATTCAAAGCAACCAATGCTTTGATACCAATTGTTAGAATAACTAAGAGGGGGGTGAATTAGTTAATCAGTGTCCCAATACAAAATGTATAATCCAAAAAAAATTACTTCAATTTTTGCTGCTCGATAACTTAAAATACTTTACTGTCTGTGCATTTACCGATTACCAATCTAAAACTTATAATAGTTATCGATCAAATCAAATATGCAACATGTAAATATGACATCAAAATAAATATCACAATCAACACATAACACAAGAGATTTAACATGGAAACCCTGTGAAGGGAAAAACCACCTAGGACCGAAAACCCAAAATATTCACTCTTTTGAAGTGAGGTTGGTGAAGACCCAACCCTATTAAAGGTTACAAACACACTGCTAGGTGTGACCTTGTTAGAGGATTTAAGACCAACCGTTATTGTCCAACCAGTAGTCACTCTGGGGTTGACAGGATAACAATGTTCATTCTATGAATGATACATAATAAGACTTTCTTAATCCACTCGGTTAAGAGATTTGACTGTGTACAATGGTTAAATATGTAATAGTAGGTGATCTGACTTAATACAACTTCAATTGCAAATTATAGATCAATGTTCAGCTCATACAAATTTTTCTGATCAATAAATCAATTATGTTTCAACAATATATCGACTTATTGTCCGTCGGTAATCATTCTATGTCGCTTGGTAATGCTCTATAGTAGGGTTCTCCTTAACTAGTATGATCAAAATGCATGAAGACTTGTTCACATGATGATTCTGCAGTTTCCTTCTCTTCTGGCATCACCACCTTGTAGTGAAATCTCCAGTCTCTTATATAGACATATAAACCATTTTCTTCTGCTCCATCAAATTTTGCCGCTTAATCATCTTCATTGATTTTGCCTCTTAAACATACCTTGGCACTTGTATCAATAACATGTTTGATTCTCATCCTTTAGATCTTTCCTAGATTTTGTTAGTCATCGATCTGTGTAACAAACTTTATATGTTACCTTGTAATCATACACTTTCCAGCTCATCAATCTTATCGGCTAAACTAATCATTTAGTTCATTCTATTCTTCTTGGTTAACAAAGAAATGTGTCGGTGAACACAAGAGCAGTAAACACTGTGCTCGGTATACACTACACTCCGTCACTGTATACTGAAATGCTTCATCAATTGACAACACTACTTTGTGTCTTTCAGCTCTTTTCCTCATCCTAGATGAATGAAACATAATCAAGTCAATAACATGAAGTCATAGACTCATCAACAAGTTACTCAATGTATTCTGTAATGCCCCGCTAGGGAACCCAGAAGAACTTAACCTAAACATGCATCTAAGTTTGTAGAATAATTTTTTTTTTAAATTTAACATACATGATAAACATCAATGCGGAAGCAATTACCATTAACTCACATAACATAAACAACCAGCATAGGTTACAACTCTCAAGGGTTCCTTGAAAATGATTACGTTAACATTAATTAATAATAAAGATAAGAGTACAATAATTAAACTCATATAAACTAATAAAAGATAAAATCAACATCACCTAGAAGATAACATAAATACATCTGGTACCATAAGGTATCCATAATAACCTACATCCGCTACACATGTCGCAGGGTATGTATTACAATAATCAAAATGAAGAACACAAGACATCTTTGAAGATCTGATACAAGGATACAAGATCACAAAGAAGAAGATCAAGAAGAAGAACACCTCTCCAACAATGAAGATCAAGAAGGAACAACTGCTACAGGGATCATCCAGCACTAGTGCATGAACGTCAAAATCTCAAATAGTAAAAGAACCACTACCACCCAACCTTGTGAACCTAAATGGTCCACTCCCACTGTGCTGAGGAGACAACAACAGATCCCACTCAGATAACAAACATCAAATAGATCAAGCTAAGTAGAGGACTCTTGAAAGCTCTTTAAATCAAGGAGTAAAGGTAATAATGTCATGAAAGACTCACTAATCCAGAGGCAATCCAACACATGTAGGATAACTAGACTATGCATAGGAAGGTGTCATCATGTACGTCTAACCCTTGAGTCTCATCCTGGTAATCTTGTTGGATCCTGGCACTCAAGTGACCATACATGGTATCAATGACCTCACATACTGATGAAGTCATCAACTATGCCAACTCATCCCTTAAAAGGGGCCTAGTCATCTTCTCAACACCATCTTAGTCTGTACTAGCACTAACATCTAGGTGAGGACCATATCTTATTAGGTTCATTTTAATAAAACTTTCAATGTTATATTTATTTATCACTTGATTAAGATACTTAACAATAAGTGATCCTGGCTGCCACTTGTGGGCCTCGACGCTTATTGCAAGCCACCTCCTACTACATAGCTAGGTAAACTACCCTAGGTTCACAAATCTCTCAAAGATCAAACAAGTACATATCTAGGTAATACCAAATCCAGTCTCACACAAAATAACTAGAAATGATTATAGAAGTACCAAAAGCATAATACAAAACATTATGAGCCTATATGGTCAAGACAGGGGAATAATTGGATCTCACACATACATGTCCCCACATAAAATTGAAAAAGACAAGAACACAATCCCCAGCCTCTGTCTTCCCTTAGGTCATCTAATGCCCCAAAAACATTAAGCTAAAGAAAACACCCCAGGCATGAAGAAGACACAATGCATCATAGAAAACTAGAATTTAATCATAAGCATACAAAATTTCATATTGAACATAATTGAAACCAAGTACAAAATCAAATCAATCTGTTAAGAGATACTGATCATAGACATTAAAATAATTGCAAAAATCAAAAGACTTTCTCTATAATCATCCTATAGGCTCATCAAGGCAAAAACACCCAATTTCAGTAAGAATAAAACACTTGGAATATATGTTGCAAACAAATACATATTTGAACCCATATATTATATGTGGTTTTAAAATCAAAATACAGTTGACATTAACTGAAGAAGTGTGTTTAGTCTATTCAAAATTCCATCATGATTGGAAGCAACAAAATTATATAATTTAATATTCAATTACAATAAATTGATAGATATCAACATAAAAATAATCAATATCTCTTTTAGAAGAAAAAGTAATATAATGATAATTTATTTAGATGTCTAATTTAGACAAAACTATGCAATTATAGGCTATGCTCTAGTTAAATATATAACACCTTCAAAAGTATATAGATATAATATATATATCTATATAAATAAACCAACTAACATAATTACTAGAACATTGAGTCAAAACTAACTTTAAAAAAATAATTTAATAAAATTACAATAACAATCAAAATAATAAATATAAATTAAATTAGTTAAATAAAACAAAGTTTTAAAATTAACTAACACGACATTCTTTAACAATATAAAATAATAAATTAAAAAAAAACAATCTCATAAGGGGGTATTGGCCCCCACTCCCCACCTAAGCTCCTGCCGCACGGTGATAACTGGTACCCGCCGGCAGCCCTGACCGCATGGTACTCTACTTGTACTGCCGATAGGGTCCTCTGTCGACAGCACCAACAGGTACCACCAGTAGAGATACTGTCGTGCATAGGGGTGCGGGTTGAATCCTCCCCAACACCTTCAATTTGATATTGCATTTTTTTAAAAATAAATTCTCTGCTAACACATTTCCCAATGAATATTTTCAATAACAAATTTTTTTTATAAATACATTTTTGTTTTCCAATAAATATTTATCAAAGCATTTTTATTTTCCATGCATATATATATATATATTTTTTAATAAATACAAAAATTATAGAATAACCATAGAATAAATTAAGTAAGTATATTTTAGCAGATTGTAAATTTATCTTTTTCAACAATCTGGAATTGGGATTCCAATGACAGAGAATATATTCCTTTTGAAAAGGAAATATATTTTAACAAATTTATGCATTATAACCATGCCCCAAATTCAACTTTTGACTGTATTTTTTTTAAAGACTACATTTTAAAATAGAGAATAAGATATATTTTTCAGAATTAATTTTTATATCAGAATTGGGTTTTAAAGTCAAATTGAATTTTCTTTCCAAGGAGATTTAATTTTCTTACAACTCTATAGTCTAACTATATAGCAGATTTGATTTTTCAATTTACAAGCAAATCATAGACAAACTTTTAATAAAATTTTACTAGCATAACGGTACAATGCCAAGTAATTATAAAAACATAAATTAATAGATCTAGGGTTTCTCTAATACCCAAAATTCAAGAAAACATACAGATCTAATGAGATAAAACTAGATCTACTCAAACACAAAATTTTACCAGATAAATTAACAGAGAACACACAACAAGAATTCTAGATCCTACCTTAAATCCAATGCTAGAACTGTAATGAAACCCCTATTAAAGATCTGAGAGAGATTTCTTCCAAAACTAATCCTGCCTGTAGATCTAAAAACTATGCTGAAAACAGGAACCAGATCTAGGTGCACAATCAAGCCAAATCAACAAGTAATCACAACAATCCACAAATCTCCAAAAATTCTAAGCACAAAAGCTCTTCCAAAAATCTTCTCCAAAAACCTGTCTGATCTCCAAAGAATGCAATCCTCCCCTAATTGGAATTCAATTCCCAAATTCATGCAATTCCAAAAGACAACTCAAAAGCTAACTCAAAGTCCAACTCCAAATCAGAAATGACTCATAAGACAACTCCTAATTAGACTCTAACTCCAAAATTGAAAGTAAATATTAATTAATTAATTAAAATATCTTTTAAATGTACAACACAACTTGACATTTGAAAACTAGTTGTTCACTTTTTGACAACTCTCTTTTCAATTGGCACATGTTAATAATTTAAAAAAACATTTATTGAATAAATAAAATACTTAATGCATCCTAAAATATGCAATTAAATATTTAATTTATTTAATAATACACACAAACATAATAAAACTCAATTATTAATAAAATAATTAATTAAATCCAAATAATCAATTATTTGATTTTAATTGAATTTCATCAAAATAAACTTAGAACATAATCAATATTAATTTTCAAATACTCAAATAATTAACTTTAATTTAATTTCCTCAATTAATCATAAGAGCATATTTAATCATTAAATTCAACTATGCACCTAACATTGATAATCACATAAAATAATCTATATAAACATAAATCAACTATAATCAATTAATAAATAATCACCCACATAACCACAAATCAACTGAAATCATATGACATAAAATCAAACAAAACCAAAACCAAGCAACACCAAAAAGGAATCCATGAACTTTGCCAACCTGAAAAATTCGGATAGGGTAGTCAACAGATACTTATCGAACAACTAAG
This sequence comes from Chamaecyparis obtusa, assembly GCA_027943335.1. Taxonomy (NCBI): domain Eukaryota; kingdom Viridiplantae; phylum Streptophyta; class Pinopsida; order Cupressales; family Cupressaceae; genus Chamaecyparis; species Chamaecyparis obtusa. Next base: position 2,663,206 of record BSBK01000633.1, on the reverse strand, counting down.
ATAAATGGGTTTGGGTTAGGGTTTTTGCATTCATGTTATCTCCCCTCTCTTACCATTTGAGATATTGTGATAGGGCACACTCATCCTGACAATTCAGGGAAGATGATGCCCGGTACTTGCAAACCTGCATACAAAACCCGCATCTACAAACATATACAAATATATAACAGACAATGGCAGGGATTGACCAATCATGTGGATCTCACAAGCGAGTAACTACGAATCTGTCCCTCAACCACATCAGGCACGTCAAACAAAAATGTAAAACAAACATGTCAACCATACACATGCAAGTATGGGGTAAGTGAAATCATAAGCATTGATGATTTTCTAACATATAATCTATCATCCTAAGGTAATCATAACATTTATATAATCGGACTAGGGGTGAGGTACTACATATTCTCTATCCTCATCTGTCATATCCATCTTTCTCATGTAGATATTTTTGTTCTTCATCTCTTTCACTCCTTTACTACAGATGTTTTGGTATAGTAACTTACAAGATAAGTACTATCAAACTAGTTGACATCAATGACAACATAATACTAATTTAATCATATTACATATCTAATCTATATGCTCGGTGATCTTAAATCATAGATCCTTCAATCAAGTTCTAAATCAATTGTAGTTTATCAGAAATTTGGACCCAGGGTCAGAGTTGAGGTCGACTTTGACCTAGGTCAATGTCGAGGTCAACCTTGACCTAGGTCAGGGTCAAGGTCGACCTTGACCCAAAAGGTCAACCTTCACCCTGAGGTCAAGAATCTCAAATCCTCAGGACAAGGTGCCAAAAAAAGGCAACAAACAGGTGGGGAGAGAAGCATAATAGGGGAAAAAGCTAGATCTATTCAAAGACCCATTCAAGGTGTTTGACATGACCCTAGACCACTTACTCGGAGGGATAAAATGGTCCTAAATGGAAGTGCTTCCATTTTTTGATGATACATTTAGCCCCCACTTTAGCAAGAGTATGGACTCGATGCAAACTCTTTGTAAAGGAGATCACAATGAAAAAGATAATCTTATTGAAATCAAAGGGACAAAGGAATCCTCAAGCCCCAAGAGACTCAAGTCTTCATTAACTCCAAGATTAAAATAAGAGAGAAATCTCTAGAAAAGAGAGAGAAGAGGGTGTGATTACCTCACCCAATGAGAACTTATGTGCCATTGTGAACCACACAAAGAAACAACGCAATTGGAAAGATGGAATTGAACTGCCTAGTGAATGTGGCTACTCACTAGTCAATCCATCAAGGATTCACCCTCAAGAATATTCTATTCCATAAGAGAAAAGTCAAAAATAAAAGAGATCCAGTCTTAAGGACACCACCGACCTTACGGGATCAAAAATTTGAAACTAGAGGGATCAAGAGATCCTATAAGATAAAAATCCATACTTTAAGGATTAGTCACTAATCCATAAAGGGAGAAAAGTGCCTTGAAAAGTATATGTATTGAAAGTGTGTGTGTGCAAAAAGTGAGTAGAGTGTATGCCCCCATGTTAAAGTCATTGCTAACACTTTAACAAGATCAATGGCTTGAACGTAAACATAAACAACTCCATTGATTACATTTCCATTATGAGATGCCCCCCAAGCAAAGACAAATCAAGGGAAATAACACATAAATATACAAAGAACACATAAGGGATCTACTTGTCATAAGGTCAGTATGATCATAAGATTATATATATATATATATATATATATATATATATATATATATATATATATATATATATATATATATATATATATATATATATATATATATATATATATATATATATATATATATATATATATATATATATATATATATGATATTATTAAAAATGAATTGACATGATTCCCCAAAGAAAGTAGAACTACAATCACAATGGAGGAAAGAACACATAAGAGTTATGAAGAAGAGTCTTTTCGGACTACAACATGGAGACCAAAAAGAATCAGTGCTACCAAGTCGTAAATCCAAGTGGCCTATACAAGGAAACATTTACGAACAATAGCATAGGTACAACATAACATGAAACAACATATAGAAGAATAGAGATACATATAGAGAAGATGTACAATAGATTTGATTCCTTTATCACCTTGCACCAAAAAAGTAACAAGGGTTCTATAAAAGAATCTAAAAAACATATTATGGAAGAAACATAGTACGATAGACAAACACACAAAAAGCTACCATGAAGAACAAGCTGATCAAGCATGCCACCCACTCTCCCCATCTCATTCTATATCATTTTGAGATGGTGGGAAACTCGCAAGAGGGACTATATCCAAAATAGTAGGAATGATAGCCAGTTCCAAACAAGCATCCTCTTGAGAATCATAATGTTTGATACTAGGTGTAGTTGTCAATTGTGATGAAATCATATTTGGAAAATCAATGACAATGTCAATAGTTTCATATTCATCATTAACATCATTATTATCATCAAGAGTTTCTTCTTCATCCAGATTATTGAAAATAGGATCTAAGATATGAATAGAATCATCATGATCATGCACATTAACATCATTATTAGTATGAACTTCTTCTAACACATCATGTATAGGCAAAGAACTTTTAATAATAGAAGCACGAGCCTTAGCTTGAGCTTGATGCTTCTTACAATGTTCATTAGAAGATCTGTTATGTTTTGTTTTATTTGAAATATGCTGAGAACTAGGAGGGACAACAACTGGTTCCTTCATAGGTTCTATAGGAGGATCAGTAGAGTTTTGAGTAGACTGAAAAAAAAACTAGGAGCTTGATTAACAAAACTATAAGCCATGGATAAAGGAGGTATGGAAGGCATAGGCAAAAGACCACGGTTAAGATCCATCTACCGCATACTTAACTCAAGAATCTTATGATGCTTATAGGCTTGATATGAGTGAAAGAGGTTATCAGGTCGAGAAGGACATGAATTAGGTAATGAAGGCCAAAAGAAGTCAAGTGTAGCACAATCTCTGGGCCTAAAAGGTTGATATAGACTATGATTAATCATCTTCACTTCTTCATCATGAATGAATTTAAGACACTTATGGATAGGAGAAGTAACAACATGCATGGAATACAACCAAGGCAAACCAAGCTTAACTTGAAACTGATCAGAAGTAGGACAACAATAAAGGTAGCTTCCATAACTTTACCACCAAGTTCAAAAGGCAAGTTAATGGAACCAAATGATGGATAAAGAAAACCATTACAAGTTTGAATCCACACATCAAATGTATCATAAGAATCACGTTGCAAGTTTTTCATAAAAAACATTTCTTCAGTAATAACATTGATTAAGGATGTAGGATCAACAAGAGAACCACGCATAGGTATTTGAGAAATCCTAGCATAAATGTAAAGGGGACCATCAAGAGCTTTAATAGTCTCAGAATCATCAAAGGTAATCAAAAGTTCCCGAGATCTTTTATTCTTAGGTTTTTTTTGAGGTTTAGGCTGAGATTTCAATTTAGGTTTAAGTTTCAGTTTTGGTTTAGGTTGACGTGGAACTTGAGGTTGGGTTTGAGGCTTGGGGTGGAGATACAGTTTGAGACAACACAACATGCTCCACATGGTTAACAATGTGATTAAGATCATCCATCTTTGAATCATAAAAAATATCCATAGAAGATGGCTGAGCAATGGTATTAGTATCATGTGTAGGCAAATGATTCATATAGATTTGAAGGTTTTGATTAGGAGGAGAGACATATTTTTCCCACTACCATCAAAATTATCTATAGATAAACCATTAGAATCAATTAAGTCTTGAACCTTATTCTTTAAAGAATAACACTTCTCAGTATCTTGGCTATTTTAACGATGGTATTGACAAAAAGCTTTAGGATCAAAGGATTTAGATGCCACTGTAATAGGTAAAAGAGGTCGAATAGGAGGTAAAGTAATCATATTAGTAGTTAACAACCTATTCATAATAGAATGTAAAGATTTAGAGAGAGGAGTAAATGTACAATTCCAATGAAAAGTAGTGGATTTAGAAGTAGCATTTGTGGGATGCAACAACAACTTGATCAACAACTATATTCGCTTGTTTATTTATCTTGACATAGTTGTTGAGTTTTTGAAATTTGTTTGGATTAGGAGCAACATCACTCTTATCAACTGGAAAAGGAGCCATTGGAGTGTTGCTCTCAAATTGACTCACTTTTAATTGATAATGATGAAGGGCTATAAAAAGTTATTGAAAAGAGGTAAATTCAGTTGAATAGTGTGAAATATGGATATGAGGAGATGTGTAATTTTGAATAGGTGTGTGATGGAATATGTATGATGAAAATAGATAGATAGGGTGTGAAATATCTATGATGGAAAGTGTTGTGGACATACAAACTAAATAAAATAGAAATACTTATCTTGAAAGAAGGCTAATGTAGAAATCACTATTTTTGATGTCTGTGTTAAGTTTCAAGAGATTCTGCAACCTCCTCCGGACTAGAAATGCCGAGACAGAGAAAATTGATAAAATTTTTGTCTTTATAAGGTTAGGTCAACTTTGACCTAGATAGCGAGGCACAATCTTACCCCGGGACACAATCTTACCCCTTACTGAAGGTTGACCTTGACCTGAAACAACTCCGATGAAAATTATGTTTATGGATCCTGAAAGTTCACCGAAAAGGGTATCCAGATCTGAATTGCAATTCACTATCCTGTAACTACACCTATAAGAAAAATAGTTTTGTTGTTTAGATGAGGGGTTTGCCTTAGTCAAACCCTGATTTGGAATCAACCTTAATAATAGAATTGAAATAGAGAATTCTATCAAGTAGTAGAAGTAGATCTAATAATGAAGCTATGATATTCAATAGATATGCAATTATATTTCAAATGTAAACAAGTATGTTGATATGAAAGCTTGAACATAACATTAACCAATGTAAATCAAAACCTCCATGATTTTATGCTTGGAATCCACCTTGAGGGAAGAATGAATAGATCTTGAAGATGAACAAAGGATCTTGAAGGAAGATCACACCACCATGATGGATAGATCTAGGTTTTGAATGATGAATCTTGAATACTTGAACCAAATCCCTATAAAAGCTTGAATGCTTGAATCCTTGATCTTCAATGGAGAAATTAAATGCATGAATGGATGATGGCTTGAATTTTTCCTTGATTGAGAAAGCTTGCTTGATCTTTCTTGATGAATCTTGACACTTGATGGAGATATCAAAAAGTGAATTTCTTCTTGAGAGCTCTTGAAGAATAATGGATGTGAAAATGAGAGAGGAAGGCTTCCTTTTATAGTGATCTAGGGAAAAAACTTATAGAGAGGCCAACATTAGAGAATTAAATCCCAATTAACCCTAACCCCTAGAAATGGACCTATATTAAATGCAATTTAAGAGTTTACGATTTTGAAATCTGAAACAGCCGACCCGAAAGTGGGAAAATAAAACTTTTTGAAGCCCGATATCCCGAAACCTCCAAAACTTGAAAATTGGACCCAGGGTCAAGGTCAAGGTTGACTCTACCCTAGGTCAGGGTTAAGGTTGACCTTGACCCAGGAGGTCAACTTTGACCTTCAGGTCCTAGATCTTAAGTTCTCAGGACCAGGTGCCAGGAAAAGCTGGAAATGGGTGGAGAGAGAATTAGAACAAGGGGAAAAAACTAGATCCATGCAAAGACCTTATCAAGGTGCTTGACATGACCCTAGACCACTTAATTAGAGGGCTAAATTTTCTTATCATGGAAGTGCTTCCATTTTAAGATGATACATTAAGCCCCCACTTTAGCAAGAGTATGGACTCGATGCAAACTCTTGGTAATGGAGAAGAAAGAATAGAGTCAAGTGGATTCACAATGAGATAAAATAACACTTATCATAAGGACACAAGCCCCTAGGCTAAAAGATTCTAACTCAACACACACACACGAGGGTGCGAAAACATAAAAAATGGTTTAGTACTAAAACAAACCCAAATCAACTAGTAGAGGAAACCTTGCTAATGAAATATTTCTTATACTAATATCATATTTGGAAAGCTATCATAAAAGCATAAATGATTACATAAGAAAGACAAGAGAAACACTATAAATAACATAGCTTCATGATCTAGTCCTAATAGCATGAAAGTGAAAAAGAGAGAAAAGATAAAGTGATTACCTTTCCCAATAAGATGCCCACCTTACTGTGAATCACCAAGGAGGGAGAGCCAAACAGGTGGTCAAACCTGATAGTTCACCCATAAAATACACTTTGTAATTGTAATGTGTCTTCTGAAGGCTTCTAGAATATCCATAGATCCACCTTCTTATATCACTATGAATATGAAATGCGTGTATCCTCAAGATTTAGCAACTTATGTGTGTTACCTTCAAAAGATTTAACATATTGAAATTTCAAAAATGTGTGTCTCTTCAGGATTTAGCAACTTATGTGCATTACCTTTAGAGGATTTAGCATATTGAAAATTGAAAAATGCATATCTCTTTAGCATTTAGCAACTTATCTGTGTTACCTTCAGAGGATTTAGCATATTGAAAATTGAAAAATGCATGTCTCTTCATGATTTAGCAACTTATGTGAATTACCTTCAGAGGATTTAGCATATTGAAAAATAAAAAAATATAGTACAAGGGAGACCCTATATATGCCCCCCTCATTATCATGGCTATCTACTAGACATGATAAGGAAGAGGAAGAGGATACCTACTTCACAATGTAAGGATATATCATGTTTAAAACAATGTATACTACATTCCTAGCGAAGGGTATTGACCCCTACATCCAAGAGTATAGATAATTGTGAAAAGGATATGTCACTTTTGGAAAAGAATCCTCAAAGAAAGAGATCTTATCAAGAAGACCCCCACCATAGAGGAGTGCTTTTAGATAAAATATCATCTTTCAAAGATAAACCAGGTGAGAACAAAGATTCAATCATCAAGCCTCCTACAATCAAGAGGAAGATGAATCTTTGAATTGAGGGAAACAACTCTAATCACTAGAGCAAGGGAAAGAGTTTATAATGAACATAATTTGAAAAATAGAGAAGAGGTGATGACCTAGGACAACAACCTCTCATATAAAAAGGCTATCCATAGTCAAAACATCAGTCAGTATAATGAAATAATGTTGCCAAATAAACAAATGCCACTAAGCTAAGGAAAGAAGATCCCTAGACAAAGAGAAAGATAAAAGAACCTTGCTCCCCATGGATGAAAAGAAAGGGATACCTTAGAAAAGCTATCTTGAATATAAAATCTATGGATGATTATAAACATAATATAAAACCATAGAGAGAGAGGATAGAAAGAATACCAATTAAGCTCAAGACACAATATATGCTAAAAGCCTAATGGATCCTAGGAGACTAGATGAAAATACACCTCTTGCCCCCTAGTCCAGAGACAAGAGGAGAAGAAATATATATTATATCAAAATGAGGGATATACCCTATATCAAAATTATGAAGGAATTGTAAAAATGGACAAGAATGAGATATAATTCCTAAAGCAACTATTTCCCTAACATATATCTTGAAATGTTTACAATCAACAAGTAAATGTGTATTACTATAATGAAAAGGACATTTGTACTTGGATAAAGCATCTTTTGGCATAGGTTTAAAAATTTCTTTCTTGGAATTCATTAATTGAACATACACCTTCTTAGTTATATCTTGATGAGTACCAGGTTTATCTAAGGTAGGTGTAGGATGAAGAGGAGGATGAAGATCAACATCAACCACCTTGAATTGAGATTGTGAACAACCAAGACCATACATATCCTATTTAGGGGGTATATGAACTAGATGCTTGATACCATGCTCATTAACTCCAAGCCCTAAACCTCTATAACCTTGTTTAGTCATCATATTGAATCCTGTAGTGTATATATCATGTAAAGCTTCTACAGGAGGTGATTGTTTATCATGCTCATGAGTAAAGGTTGTATAAGATGGGATAATAGGTTTTGAAGAAGTTTATTTACCCTTTCCTTTAATATCATCATGAATCAAAGGAGATGGTAAATCAAAGAAGTCTTTCACATACACATCTTGAACTATAGCTTGATTCCGATCATATGTATGGGAAGGTCTAGGATTGACAGATGGAGAATTAGGCATCAGATTAGGAATAGGAAGGTTAGGAATCAAATTAGGAATGATAGGATTAGGATTAGGAAGATGAGGAGATGGTGTATCATCTACAAAATTCTTCACATAATCCAAAAGAGTAATAAGGCTACCACATAAATCTATAATGAAAGTTTTGAACATAGGAAGACTAGTATTTGTCAATTTCACAAAAGCATAGGTGAGTGCAAAATGAAGGATCATCAACATGATGAAGTGAATGATACTCTCATAAACATTATAGGTATGGTAAAGAGATGCTAAAAGAAGGGTAATAAAGAACATAATCACACACCAAAGCATCTTAACAATCTTCATAGTAAATGAAATGAAAGAAATATTTTTAGATTTTGTTGAATATATAGATTTTTTTGTATTTTTGAATTTTAAATGCAAGAGCATAAAAGAAATCTAATCTTGATGCAAGAAAAAAAAAGACCTAACACTAAAAAGAAGAAATTGTCTAAAATAATACAAAGTGAAATCTAACACAATAGGGCATCTAAATCCACAAAAGATAGGGGGTAAGTTTGTCGGGTTCACCAAAATGAATAGGGTGAAATATGGATATGAGGAGATGTGTAATTTTGAATAGGTGTGTGATGGAATATGTATGATGAAAATAGATAGATAGGGTGTGAAATATCTATGATAGAAATTTTTGTGGACATACAAACTAAATAAAATAGAAATACTTATCTCAAAAGAAGGTTGATATAGAAATCACTATTTTTTGATGTTTGTGTTTAGTTTCAAGAGATTCTGCAACTTGCTCCGGACTAGAAATGCCGAGATAGAAAACCCAAAAAACTTTTGTCTTTATGAGGTTAGGTTGACTTTGACCCAGATAGTGAGGCACAATCTTACCCCTTACTAAAGGTCAACCTTGACCTAAAATAAATTTGATAGGAATTCTCTTTGCGGATCCTAGAAGTTCACCGAAAAGGGTATCTAGATCTAAACTGCAATTCATTGTCCTATACCTGTACCTACAAGAAAAATGGTTATTTTGTTTGGATGAGGAGTTTGCCTTAGTCAAACTCTGGTTTGGAATCAACCTTAATAATGGAATTGAAAGAGAGAGTGCTAGACGGTAGTAGAAGTAGATCTAAGAATGAAGCTATGATATTCAATAGATATGCAATTGTATTTCAAATGTAAACAAGTATGTTGATATGAAAGCTTGAACATAACATTAACTAATTTAAATCAAAACCTCCATGATTGTATGCTTGGAATCCACCTTGAGGGAAGAATGAATAGATCTTGAAGATGAACAAAGGATCTTGAAGGAAGATCACACCACCATGATGGATAGATCTAGGGTTTGAATGATGAATCTTGAATGCTTGAACCAAATCCCTACAAAAGCTTGAATGCTTAAATCCTTGATCTTCAATGGAGAACTTAAATGCTTGAATGGATGATGGATTGAATTTTTCCTTGATTGAGAATGCTTTCTTGATCTTGCTTGATGAATCTTGACACTTGATGGAGATATTAAAAAGTGAATGTCTTCTTGAGAGCTCTTGATGAATAATGGATGTGAAAATGAGAGAGGAAGGCTTCCTTTTATAGTGATCTAGGGAAAAAACTTCTAGAGAGGCCGACATTGGAGAATTAAATCCCAATTAACCATAAACCCTAGAAATGAACCTAGATTAAATGCAATTTAAGAGTTTACCATTCCAAAATTTGAAATAGCCGACTTGAAAGTGGGAAAATAAAACTTTTCGAAGCCCAATATCTTGAAACCTCTGGAACTTGAAAATTGGACCTAGGGTCAGGGTCAAGGTTGACTCTGACCTAGGTCAAGGTCAAGGTTGACTCTTCCCTAGGCCAGGGTTGAGGTCAACCTTGACCTAGGAGGTCAACTTTGACCCTGAGGTCCCAGATCTTAAGTTCTTAGGACCAGGTGCTAGGAAAAGCTAGAAATGGGTGGAGAGAGAAGCAGAACAGGGGGAAAAGATAGATCCATACAAAGACCTAATCAAGGTTCTTGACATGACCCTAGACCACTTACTTGGAGGGATAAACATTCTTATCAAGGAAGTGCTTCCATTTTAAGATGATACATCAGTAAGTAGATTCTTATCTCTAATATCCTTTTGTAGATTTGACATATGTTGAATATCCATATCAAGAACATGATAAGAAATATGAGCATGAAAATTCTTAAATATACCAATGAATTCAGTCAATTTTTCCTTAGTGTTTTGTTTACAATGCATCAAATCAGTTAAGGACACTTGCAGACCAATGTTATTTTGAAATTGTTGAAATAAAAGCATTGGCAAGTTTTGGAAATGAATCAATAGAATAAGGAGGCAAGGAACAATACCATTGTAAGGCCTTGTCATAAAAAGTTCTAGCAAACAACTCAGATAAAATCCTATGGTCATGAGCATAATCACTACAAAGGATTTGAAATGTTTTAACATGAGTAATCGGGTCTCCCTTACCATTGTAATTCTCAAGACTAGGCATATCAACTTGCTAAGGAATAGGAGCGCGAATGATGTCTAGGGATAAAGGACTTCCCATGTCAGATGTAGGAATGCTAAACTTGCATTGAGTCAAGGATGCAAGTTGTTCTCATAAAGAGGACATAGTTTGAGCTGAACTGATGATTATTGAATCATTAGCAGAAATAGGAGGCATAGAAACATTAGAAACACTAGGTAAAGTGTATGAAGTGACCGGAATGGAAGACACAACTGGAGGAACACTTGGGACCACTGTTGGAAGAGGATTGGAATATGTAAAATGAACATTATGGTAAAGAGGTTGTGAAGTAGGCAGGGACATAGGAGGAGCACTCATAGGAAGCAAGGGAACCATCGTAGTCACAAAAGGAGTATAAGTAGGAATACTAGATAAAGGAACGGAAGAAGGTTCCACACCAGTGACATGAAGAGTGAATCCTAAATCTTGAGCTTCTTGAGCTAAAGGTTTAACATTTGAATGCACGAGATGAGTGATACCATGCAAGAGGTTAACACCTTGATCACTATCATGAAGGACTTTCTTAAAAGCCTCTATAGCTTGAATAGAATCTTGACATAATGGTTTTCTTGATTAAGCCAATTACCCATTTTATTAAGTTCAGTTGAAAGTTTTTGGACTTGTTTAGGAACTCTTAAAGTATAATCCTTATCATGAGATGAGTGAGAATATTTTTTCTCCATAGTAGGATTGGAATCATGAATAATAAAATTATCATCCGGGATCCTAAGGAAAGGAGAGGAAGACTCAAGATTAAAGGCACCCATAAGTCTACGACTTCATCTAATCGGAATATTATAAGTATAGCTAGAGGTAGTAAAGCTCATATACCAATGCAATGCAAAAATGAACTAAACTAGGAAAACACAAAGCATAAATGAATGTTTTTGTATTTTTAATTTTATATGAGATGCAAACACATAAAATAAATCTAATACATGCAAGATCTAACACCATAAAAGAAAGAGTTGTCTATCGTGGGTTCACAAAAATGTAAGATTTGAAATAGATGATATTTGGTTTATGGATCTTAAAGATGTGTGTGGTGGAATGTAAGATCTACTTCTTAATCCAAATTCCCAAAGGAAAGATCCAAATTGATCAACCAAAAGAGAATGGTTACTATACAAATGAATTAATCAATGAAGAATATGAAGAAAGGAGACAACCTTATATTCTGTTATAGAAAGTATGTATTGAAATCTTGATTGAATTGAAGACAAATACTCACCTCAAAATAATAATCATCTGGAAAATGTTGTTTTCTAGTGTTTGTGTTCAGTTTCAGGAAATTCTGTAACTAGATCTGACCTGGAAATGCAGAAATAGAGAAAACCTAGAAATCTTTTATTTTTCTGAGAAAGGTCGACCTTGACCCAAGATAGTGGTAAGATCTTACCCTGGGGCACAATCTTACCCCAAAAATTTGACCTTGACCTGCATTGTTCTGACAGAAATTCTGTTCCCGAATCTTGAAAGTTCACCGAAAAGGGTACTCAGATCTGAACTGCAATTCGATGTCCCACACCGGTAGTTGCAAGAAAAATGGTTTTATTTTTTGGATGAGGGGTTTGTCTTGGTCAAACCCTAGTTTTGGAATTAACCTTAAAATATAATTGAAATTGTAGCAATAAACAAAGTAAATGGAACAATTCACCTTGCTTATATTGAAGTCCTTGTGGAGGATTCAAATCCTTGAATCCATAAGAATGGAGGCTCCAAATGAATGTAGAATTGTATGTAGGATGTCTCAAATCAATTGCATTAGATCTTCAACACCAATCTTAAATGCATCTTGGAATAGGAAGAAGCTTGGATGGAAATGGATGGAGAAATATTCAACAAGAGGGCTCCAAAGAGATTAAATCCTTCAATGGCTATCAATGGATCTCCTTGATGAATTGGATCTTGAATGCTTGAATGCTTGAATGCTTGAGGATAAATTAATGCTTGAATTATTTCCTTATCCTTCTTTATTTCTTGATGATTTCTTGATCACTTGATTTCACTTGCTTGAATTCTATGGATGGTTGATGTGAAAATGAGAGAGGAAGGCTTCCTTTTATACTAGTCTAGGGCACAAACTTCTAGAGAGGCCGACATAGGAGAATTAAATTTAAATTAAGCCTTAACCCCTATAAATGGACATAGATTAAATATAATTTAAGATTTTACCATTCTAAAATTTGAAACAATTGACCCGGAAGTGAGAAATAAAAATTTCCGAAGCCCGACACTCGAAACCTCCAAAATTTGAAATTTAGACCCAGGGTCAGTGTTGAGGTCAACTCTAACCTAGGTCAAGTCAAGGTCAACCTTGAACTAGGTCAAGGTTGAGGTTGAACTTAACCTAGAAGGTTGACCTTGACCCTTAGGTCAAGAATCTTAGATCCTCAAGACAAGGTGCTAGAAAAAGGCTCGAAACAGGTGGGGAGAGAAGCAGAATAGGGGGAAAAAGATAGATCCAATCAAAGACCCATTCAAGGTTCTTGACATGACCTAGACCACTTACTTAGAGGGCTAAATCAGTCCTAAATGGAAGTACTTCCATTTTCTGACGATACAGGAACAAAGTAAGACTGGTATGCAAATGTTATTCACAAATGGAAGGTATAGATTTTACTGAGACTTTTGCTTCTATTGCTAGAATTGAAGCTATTAGACTACTTCTTGTATATGAAACTTATTAGGAATTTAAGGAATACTAGATGGATGTTAAGTATGCATTCTTAAATGGTGAACTAGAGGAAGATGTTTATATTGAGAAGTCTGATGGTTTTACTCTAACCAAAGAAGGAGATATGGTTTGCAAATAGCATAAATCCTTGTATGGATTAAAGAAAGCTCCTAGAGCCTATTTTTCTAGATTGGACAAGTATTTGACAAATATTGGTTTCAACAAGGGTACAACATACTGTAATTTATATTTCAAAATAGTTGATGGTAATCTCTAGATTACTGAAGTATTTGTTGATGATATCATATTTTGTGGAAATGATGAGTTGAGTAGAGGTTTTTCTAATGAAATTCAAAAATAATTTGAGATGTCTATAATTAGTGAAATGAAATTATTTCTTGAATTACAAGTTACACAACTAGATAAATGAATTTTCATTACTCAGTCTAAGTATGTCAGAGAATTGTTGAGGGAAATTGGTATGGAAGATTCACAACTGATAGGAACCCCTATGGTTATTGGTTGTAAGTCAACTAAGGATGATGATTCTTCTTGTGTTAATCAGACATTATATCGATTTATGATTGGTAGACTACAATATCTAACTTAGTCTAGACCAAACATATCAAATGCTATTGGAATTGCAGTAAGATTTCAAGATGAACCAAATGAATCTCATATGGTTGTTTTGAAAAAAAAAATTGGATACTTTAAGGGTACAATTGACTATGGATTATGGTATGAAAAAGATGATGATTTCATTGCATGTTCATACATGATATCGACTGGGTAGGTAATATGGATGATATAAAAATTGCTAGTGGAGGTGCATTCATCTTGGGTAAGAAATTTGTTTCTTGGACTAGTAAGAAGTAGGATTGTATTTATTGATCTACTGCTAAAGATGAGTATGTTTCTGTTGTAATTAACTATAATCACACTATTTGGATGAAGAAAATATTGAAGGATACAATGATAAACATTGATGAACCTATTTTTATTCACTGTTATAACTCTAGTACTATAAATATTTAAAAGAAACTTTTTTTGCATTCAAAGACAAAGCATATTTCTATTAAGTATCATGTCTTGAGGGATAAGGTAAATGAAAAAGAAGTGAAGTTAGAATTTTTGTCTTCTAAATAACATATTGTTGGCATCTTGAAAAAGCCTTTTTGAAGGATACTTTTGAGTATCTTAGGGAAAATATTGGGGTAATAGCCCCTCTGGATCATAGAAAATGGTGCTAAGGATAGCATCAGTCCAGAGAATCTATCAAACTATTATTTGTTAGATTGATGATTTTTGGGGACTACTCCTCACTAGGAGCAATCTTATGGCTATTTCTTGGTTTGATATTTTTTATATCTTTCATCCTTTTCCATTGATGTCAAAGGGGGAGAACATTGAGTGAAAAACAGAAGCATTATTAGAGATTGTAGAGATTTTAGAAGCTAAATATTCAGAGTGATGAAGTGGATATAATGCAACTATACTTTCAAAGTGATCAGGTGGATATAGAATTGACTTTAAGCATTGATTGGTTTTTCACTCCATATGTGTCCATTAATGCCAAAGAGGGAGATTTTTGGAAGATTGTTGTACATGCCAAAGTTTTTTCATTGATGTCAACATACTTGTTTCTATCTCAAACAATGTGTTTAGTGTTAGTAATGGGAACACTAAGAGGGGGGGGGGTGAATCAGTGTTCAATGTATTTTATCTTTTTACTTAATCTCAAACTGAACTTAAACACTTAAGTATTGAAATGAACATCCACATAAACATGAAACATGCAATCAACACATAACACCAATATGGTTATGGGGAAACCCAAATAGGTAAAAACCATGGTGGGAATTGACACCCACTAATATTTTGTACTAGTGTTTTATGATCCTTGTTAGAAGATCCTTAACCCTATTAGGAGTTTCTTTACAATGTATTAAGTATAGTAGACCTTGTCAAGGGTCGCACCCTATTAGGAGTCTTTTACAATAAACCCTGTTAGGGGTGTGGACTCACTATCCTAGAGCTCACTATTCAAGTGGTGAAGGCTGCAACCTTCTGATCTCAAATACACACTATATCTATTGGATGAACTGTTACTTTGACATTGCTTGTTTGATCAGTTCCTTTGATGCGTTGATGCTTTGACCTCTTGAAAAGCTATGATAC
The DNA here is from genome assembly GCA_027943335.1 of Chamaecyparis obtusa. Taxonomy (NCBI): domain Eukaryota; kingdom Viridiplantae; phylum Streptophyta; class Pinopsida; order Cupressales; family Cupressaceae; genus Chamaecyparis; species Chamaecyparis obtusa. Next base: position 2,647,747 of record BSBK01000633.1, on the reverse strand, counting down.
ATCTTATAGAATCTTCACACACTTCTAATCTTCTTTTCTCAACTCTATATCAACTCTCCTACTAATTACAATCGGCACATCTTATATTTATATGTGCATACAAAACAAATAACTAGGTCGGCCCTTTAACTGATTACATACAATGCTTCCAATTGAATTGGCTCAAGCGTGTTTAAAAAAAATCATAATTACATGTTGCAAACCTAATTACAATAGGCACATGGCCTTTATATCATAATAATATAACTGCAAATCAAAATGCCAACAGTCGGCCGCTTACTCTGTTCTTCTCTGGCACACACTGGTTGTGTAACTTCAACTATCTGTAACTTTGTCATACTTGTATATCTGATCATGCAGTCATAGAATAAGCATGAATATACTCTAACAAACTTATCTTCTAGGGTGCATACCATAATTTGGTCATATGCACATGTGCTGATGCTCTGAGCTTTAGGTACACTGTACACTTTCCAATCTTCAACACTTAGCCAATTTATGATCTTCTCATCAAGTGCAATGACTCAAAACTACTATATGACTTTGTTGCCATAATGAAAACACTATACTAAGTCATATACACTAGTATAGTCAACTTTCCAACAATCTCCCCCTTTGTCATTGATGGAAACAAAGGAATATGGCCAAGTTGCTAACTGTTCCTTAATACAAATTTTTTTTGTCTTATATCTCCCTTATACATAAAATTTTATCTTATATTTCCTTATATGTATCTATAACCCATATTCTATACATACTCCCCCTTTGACATTAATGACAAAGGTGCTTCAAAATTGTATCTACAAATACTTACTGTGAGAGAACATCCAGATATGCTATCTGCAGGTTTTGAATCTCCTTCTTCCAAAATGTGATCAATGAATTTACAATCTGGAGATGGGCGCATAGTGCATACTATAGCTTCTCCATCTTCTCCAAATCTCTGTGAGGACCTTGATCATATTTCACCATGGTGGCATCAATTTCCTTAATATTCTGATTGAGTATATCTAGTGAGGGCGCAAGAGCATTCCTGAGCTGTGTTTGCCTTGCCCTTATCTTTGACATCTCTTTCTCAGCTTTTTCAATCTTATCTATATGTCCTTGGTAGACATTATTAGACATGTTCAAATCAATGGATGGATCTTCCACTTATTTCCTTATGTTTTCTATCATGGCTTCTTCCTCTTGTATCTTCTTGTATAGATCACTAGTCAACTTGTCCTAGTTCATACAGTGAGCAATAATCTTTCTACCTTTTGCTACAAACTCCTTCAAGGATGCTTGACTAGTCTTTAGTGAGCTCAGGTCAAGTGAAAAGTTGCTAACCAATTCACTTAGCCTTTTCTTTCTATACTTCTCCTCTGCAACTAATGATGCTGATTTTTCCAAGCTAGAGAAAGTACGCTTGAACTGTGAAATAACTGCACTCACATCATCAACGGAGTGTACCTTGGACACTTTCTTTTATGATGGTAACAAGTTGTTTAAGATGTTTAATGATTCTACAAGGAGTGGATTCCTCATTACTTATTTCTCCTTGGCTTTCTCCATAGCTACGTCATTGAACTCGATCAGGTCTTCTTCTCCTCATGAATCCAAACTGGTTGTGTCAGGTGTCAAACTTGTCAACAATGCTGCTGAGGGAGTGATAGGAGTGCTATCCATCACTTCTAGTTTTAATTTACTTAGAATTTTAATAGATGGCTCATCTATTTTCTCACTTTCTTTTATTTCTTCTTCTTCTTTTTATTTTTCTGCTTCCTTTTGTTTTTCTTCTTCTTCTTTTTCTATTTCTTTTTTTGTTTTATCTATCATCTTTTCTTCTTTTTCATCTGTTATATCCTTAATCAATACTTCTTCTTATTGATTGGGAGGAGTGTTACTACAAAGAGTTTCAGCCTCTTGTGTGCTTACAAATGCTTCTTCAAACTTGTCCAGATCCATGTTTGTGGCTGCCATAGTAACTTTTACATTGTCAATAAATATTGAATCATCCTTGAGTGTCTCTGTTATGGGTGTAGACTTCTCTATCTCTATTGATGCATCAATTGCATGCACTGAATACTGTGGACATATAGTATATTAGTATTCTCTGACTCTTTTACAACCATTGTGGGTACTTGAGTTGTGGGCATAGTAGGTGGATACATGTGCCTATTCATGAAGACCTTCTCAAAGGCTTTCTTTATTTCCTTTGCAACCAATTCATAGTTCTTGTCCATTATGTGCAGGGTCCTTGACTTGGTTCTAAGGTGTCATTTTACTAGATCTAATAATAGAGATTTCTCCTCTAGAGAACATACTATAAAACTCTCATCTAATATCTTTTCTCTTATTCTTAGATCTTCTTCAATGGCTTGTCTTTTTAGGAATTCCAAGATGTTCCACACATTATCAGGAATTGTAGTCTTCAGTTCTAGGACCGTCTTCTTAAACTTCAACATGTGTTTGACAATCATTCCATGTATCTCTGATTTGTCAATCTCACTGTATTTATCATAGAATTTTCCTACTTGATCAATTCTACCTTCATCAATGATTCTTACACTAAACACACTAAGACTAGGTTTGAAGCTTACTTCTGGAGGTTCTTGAGTGTTCTTCCTATATCTTGTTATTCACGAGGATGGATGACCATTACTAATCTCTTTCTTCCTCTTAGGCATTGCCTTATACTCAAGAGGAGCAGTAAGGTTAATGGTTTCCTTGGACTCGGAAGGAGTAACATCAGTTTTACCCTTCTGAACATCAGATTCCTCAATTTTTACCTTCTTCAACTTTGGATCCTTAGATTTTGTCTTTGTTGCTACTACGCTCTCTATTTCCAAAGAAATCTTCTCTTCCCTTGCTTTGTCTAAGTCTTCTTGTGATACACCATGGATTCTCAAAATTTTTGAAGTAACCTTGGCACCTTTTCTTTTTGTTGCTGCATTGTTCAATACAACATCTACTTTTCTTGTTTTCTCTTCATAGGTTCCCCATCCTGGCTCATTAGGGTCTTTAGGGGCTGAAAGCAATACTTGTGCATATGCTTCTAGGACTTGTTCATCAACCTCATACCCAAGTGGATGGATCCACTTTGTTCTCAATTCAATGGCCTCCATGCATGTTGTGTCTGTCTCAACCATGAAACAAATAGTATCATTGTATTTTTCAACTATCTTTTCTAGAATTCTATATCTCATCTGCATCTTGACTCTAAATGTCTTCAACTCCAGTGTCATGTAGTCCTTCAATGTACTCTCAGTACATGCCTTGAGAGATATCTATGGCATTGTTGGGATATATTTGTCTAGATACAAATCAGACACTTTTCCAACAATATGGAAGTACATATAGATAATTAGGGACCCAAACCTAAATATCTTGGTCTTGTCATGCTTGATGGCCTTAATGTTGTCTATTAACTATGTGCACAAGTTCTCACATAGATTAAACTCTCCATTTTCTTTCACAAGTCTTATTGCTGCAAGAATTGTGGCCACAGACACACTATTCACCCAGCTGGTGTGTTGGAACCTATATCCTAGTATCATGGACATCAATTTGATGTCATCTTGCTCAATAGGCTTTATAGTCATTCCACGCCTATCACTTCTTGACTTGCATGTTTTCTCAACAAGTTTTCTTACATCCTTACCCACTAGAAGAACGATGTCTATCTTTGAGAGGACTGCCATCTCATGAATTAGGTCACCTATAATCCTAACTGACACTTCACCTATCCAAAATAGGCCATCATGAATCCTGCTAAGTAGAATCTTTATCCATTTAGACTCATATAACTCATATGTAGTTGCATATTCAACTATAGGATGATTATTCCAGTGTACATACTCATTCATGAAGGTTTTATTAGGTTTTAATATTGTTTCCATGTGTGCTCTTATTCTGTCTAGTCCTACTGGTTCTTTCTTACAATATATGTATGTCCTAATGTCTTCAACATGCATAATTCCCATAGGCGTGTGGGAGAATGCCCCTTCTAGGTCATCCAAAGTGGATTTGAATGGGTGCCTCTTAAATACATATCTTTTCTTCTCCACAACATCAAATACAATAGGAGTAGTTATCACTTACTTGTAAATCGCTTTCCAAATAATCTTTAAAGTATTCTAAATCGGCATGATGAACTAGGGTTTCTGCAATCGATCAAATGCACTACAAATCACTGATGAATCAATCTACAATACTTCACAATCAAATGCTAGGGCTCTTCTACTCTCTAATCACTCTAAATTGGAATGCAATGAGAGATCTACAAACTTCTATGTACTTTAAAGTAGGAATTCTCCCATTAATGCTTTCCGCATAAACCAGGTTGTCACTGAGAATTTCTAACTTTCATTTTGCAAACAATCAGCTTGTGCACTCTTGCACATAGGTTTTTCTAGTCTCCAAAAGCTTAAGTCCAAAGGCACATACTTTGAGGGTGAGTATACCAGCCACGCAGGGGTCTAGAGCTAAATTAGCTCCCCCTATGACCCTGAGGGCCATTCATCCTAATGTAGAGAGTGTGTTCACTGTGGATGCATCCAATACATTCTCATCAACCTTATTCTTCTTCACCTCTGACCAAATCAAGCTCACATCCTCTGAAGCTTTCACAAACTTGACTTCTCCTTCAATATCCAATACTGGTTCTTCAAGATTTTTAGGGCTTTCTCAACCTTGCATCCTTGATCTAAAAAACTTTGAGATGTGTCTAGCCTTGTTACAAGAGTGAAAAATGATTGGAGGCCTTATATTCCTTAGCACATTGACATGGGTCACCATTTTACATTGTCTTGCAAAGTGACCATTATAATTACATATCTGACATGTAATATTCTAAGAACTTCTTATAATTGGCTGATTCTAATTTCTTTGATTGTGCTGAGTCTTGTTTTTCTGACTTGTCTTACAATTCATATCTCTATGACCAAATTTATTGCATGAGTAATAGTAACCATTGAAAGGTCTTACCTCTGTACAGTTTATTTCTATATATCCATGCTTGTTACATGCATAATAGGTTCAATCTATTGGCTTGCGCTCATTCTTAGATGGTTCAACATGATCTTTAGTTTGACTTCCAATCTCCTTAGCATCTGAGGTGTCTTCTGGTGCTTTCATTCTTGCTCGCATGTTGTTGATATGATTTTGTGCTTCATTGTATCCAATGCAGCTAGTATCTCCTTTAACTCTTCTTGCATACAACTGAGATTCTATCAAATCAAGACTGGTGTGCAATTTATCAATGTGATTCTCTACCTCTTTCAATTCAAATTCCAAACTTTCTTTGTTGTTCCTTAGCTCCAAGATTTCCATGTTTTCTTGCCTCAATTCTTCATTTAGTTGAAGGTTCTCTTTGATCTATTCATCATAGACTTCCTGATTGTTGGTCATCTTATCATCTAATTCTTTAATCTATTCTTTTAGAGATGAATTTTATTCACTGAGCTTTTTTATCATAATCCCTAAATTACTGGTAGAGCATTCTTTCAAATCTTTTCTTAGCCTTTTGATGACTACTTGAGCATCACTAAATTTTTCTTTAAGTTCTTCTATTTATTTTTTAGATTTGTCCAGGTCTTCAAGAGTAGCTTCAAGATTTCTTTTTAGATGTTTCATTTCTACTTTTTCCATGATCTCCTCAAGTGGTTAAACTTCTTTGTTGAGGACCAGGGCTCTGATACCAATTGTTAGGAATGGGAAGATTGCGAGGGGGGGGGGTGAATCAGTGTTCACTATATTTTATCTTTTTACTTAATCTCAAACAAAACTTAAACACTTAAGTACTGAAATGAACATCCACATAAACATGAAACATGAAATCAACACATAATACCAATTGTTACGAGGAAACCCAAATAGGTAAAAACCCCGGTGGGAATTGACACCCACTAATATTTTGTACTAGTGTTTTATTATCCTTGTTAGAAGATCCTAACCCTGTTAGGAGTTCCTTTACAATGTATTGAGTACAGTAGACCTTGTCAAGGGTCAGACCCTGTTAGGAGTCTTTTACAATAAACCCTGTTAGGGGTGTGGACTCACTGTCCTAGAGCTTACTGCTCAAGTGGTGAAGGATGCAACCTTCTGATCTCAGATACACACTATATCTGCTAGATGAACTTTTTTTAAAAAAATCTATAATAGGATATTTTATTGATTATAAAGTTGAAATTACATATAAAGATAATAGATTTTCAAAACTATCTAGAACCAAATAGCCAACCCTACCCCAAACATTACTAGCTACTATTGCCATCTAAATGCAACATTTACAAAATAAATATTGAGCTTTACAGCTTTTCACAAAGACCATTAATCAAAAAATAGGCTTCCTACAAAATTTATAGACATTATGTCCTTTTTACACTGGAATACCGACGCACTCACCAAAGATTTGGCCATTACCCTCGACCAGCATGAACACAACACAAAACCAAAACCATTTTGAAAATCATGACCCATAACAAAAAACCTTCTCAGTGGGAGACCGATATCAAAAAACCAGACGAAGCTACCTCAAAAAACCTGTGCATGCTGACTCCCTTCAGTTTGCTTCTTTCATGGGAACTCTGTCGACACCACAACATGATTGTTATCTTCCTAGGCTTCCATAATGGCCTATGTCAGACAATGCCACACTTTCCTACGCTTCGCAAGATAAGTTTGTTTATTCACCCAGTTTGGTCACACCAAAAAGGGGATAATGGCCACCTCCTTCCCTTATTGTTTGTCATCAAAAAACTCCATATAGTCAAAGGCCCACCCTGGGTAAGCCCATTCTAAAAGCTTCTCAAGACCCACCAACAAAGCTTTTTCAAAGAGTGCTTCCATCATCCATTTCACTCTTTCCTTAGCAACCCCCAACTCCAATCCCCATGCCATTAACATGGCTGTGATATCAACCTGTAGCTTCCATCGTTGATCATTATTATGAAAAAGAGGGTCCAGAGTCTTTTGGATGCCCTCCATCACCTTCTTCATTGGTAGCAACAACATTTTCTACAATCTAAGCTTCTCAACCGGGCCATATAAACCCTTTTGTTGTTTCTTTGTTTTAAAAGTAAAGTTCAACTCCATTTTACTTGCAAGGCCATCCTCTAACTCATTAAACACCAACCAACCTTGAGAAGGAAACTACTTGAATGTTTTTTAAAGCTTTTGAAATAGCCTTCAACTACATATGTCCTTCTCATCAATGCTCTCTGCCATCAAATGAAAATCAATCAATAAAAGAAAAAGAACTCCATCACCAATTTGCTTCTACTTTAAGGCTCATGATTATTTATGAGCAAGAAGACATTCTGAATGGCTATCATTAAAACTTGTCACCCTCACACCATTTTGTGATGTCACTATATACACGTCATGAATTCCCATTAGAAAGGAGGGTCCACATCACATCTCCAATAACCATTTTTAATATGAGGAACTTCCATCTCCTCCAGTGATGTGGCATATTTTGATAACATATCTGCATCACAATTACCTTCCCATTTTATATGGGATATTTTGAATTCATCAAAAACATTTAATTCCTCCCTTATTGATATTATTAAATTTTCCAAGTGCCAAGCATTACATGTAAGTTTTGTAATTGCTTGCACTATTAGTAGCGAGTCACCTTCAAGATGGATTTTGAAAACTTATATTGATTTTCCATTTTGATTGCCATCAATATCATTTGTCCTTCTACCATATTATTTGTCCCATCTTTTAATCTCATAGCTCCCATAGCCACTATCTCTCCCTTTGAATTTCTAATTATAACACCAGCCCTAGATCTACTAGGGTTACCTTGTGCTGCTCCATCAAAATTAACCTTTATCCAGCCTTCATCTAGTGTCTTCCAAACATCCTCCACCTTCATCTTCTTCTTGGTTTTAACAATCAAAGAGCCCATAGGTGCTTTGAATCAGATTCTTGGCTAGTTTCGCTAATTATAGTGTCAGCCTGTGTAAAAGGTACCCGAAGAGCTTATTTCCTTGTGGAAGCCACCCCCATCACTTCTTCTATAGCATGATTGCTCCTAGATATGCATCTATTTAAAGTTTCAGCTTCTCCTCTAAAAATTATTCTATTTTGTTCCTTCAAAAGTTCCCATAATATTATTGATGGGGAAATAATCCATATGCTTGAGAGTGTTGATTTGCCTGCCAATCTTGGCCATCCAGCCAAACTTCCTTTCACACAATTAAGTCTAGGACTCAAACAGCCTAACTTATTATGCACATGATCCCAGCATTGCCTAGCATAACTACATTGCACCAATAAATGATCAACACTCTCCTCATCATTTTCACATAAGGCACATCTCATCGGGCTAGCCATTCAAAGTCTTTTCCTCCTTTCTACTGTTAGGATTCTTCCCTTACTTGCTAACCATGTAAAGGCTCTAGCTTTTGGAAGAATGTCTTGGTGCCAACAAAGGTCCCTTAAGGAAAAAAGGTTATCCTCTGAACCTTCTAAAAAACTATAACCCAGCTTAAAAGAGTAATTACCAGACTGCGAACCACACCAAAATAACATATCCTCCCTACCACTAAGATTTAAAATCCTTTTATCAAAAATAGATTGCATACACTCTTTTTGTTGAGGTGTAATATCTTCATTAACCACACTTCTCCATTGCCAATGAGGTCCTACACCATCCACATTTTGAACCATATAATCACACACCCTATCACCCCATTTCATAGTAAAATAAGCCTGAAGGTCCTCAAAGCCCTCAACATCCACAAGGGCCTTATGGCCATCCCAAGAATTAATCCAAAATTTTTCTCTTGAGCCATCCCTCAAATGCCACGTGAGTGGTGATGTAATCACCTGTCTACAAGACATAAAATTCCATATTGTTGAGCCTTTTTGCGGATTTCCAATTTTCAAGATCCTATCATCATCATCCCTGTCTAGATATTTTTCTTTTAAAATTCTTACCCAATACTAAGAAGGATTTTTATACATACTCTAGACCAGTTTTGCTCCTAGAGCCTTATTCATATAGTGCCAATTGCGGATGCCAGTGCCTCCATGAGCTTTTGGTCTACATATTTTCTCCCATGCCAATAGAGGAATCTTATCACCCTCATTAGTCCCATTCCAAAAGAATTTTCTCATTTTCTGATTTAGGAGTTTTAGGACCTTTTTTGGCATCTCCATACACATCATGGAATAAATTGGTATAGCTGAAATACTGTTTGCAACATAAGAATCCTTCCGGTAGAAGACAACCATTTCCCCTTCCATCCTTCCATTTTATTAAAACATTTATCTATAAGATCCTTCCATAATTCAACTTTGTTTCCACTAGTGAAAAATGGAATTCCTAAATAGCGGTTTGGCATCTTCCCTTGTTGCATAACTAAAATTTTGCAAATATTAACTTGTTGTTGAAGTGGGGTGTTAAAGAAGAAAACCTCTAATTTTTTCCAATTAATAAACAACCCCGAGACTCTTCCATACAGTTTGAGAGTATCTTTCATGAGCCTTGCTTCATGCACTGAAGCCTCACCTCCCAAAAAGGTGTCATCTACAAATTGTAGATGAGTCATAGCCTCAACACTGTTAGAGATCTTGATGCCTTTCCAATCACCCATATCTCTATGCCTTTTAATTAATCACCCTAAAACCTCCACCAAAATAATAAAGAGGAAGGGTGATAAAGGATCACCCTGTCTTATACCTTTCTCTTGAGAGAAGAAACCCTGTAGACTTCCATTAACCAAGACATAGATGTATGCACCCTAAAATGGTCGCCTAGACTTTGGGCCCCATTTATTCAATTTGTCAAATATCAATTTCCTGAATCAATGCTTTGCAATTTTCAAATCAATTCCTTGATCAAATCGCAATTAAATCAATAATTCAAATATTTCTAAGGTTTGATCATTTCATCAATAATTTTATTTAATTAAAAGAAATATTCTCTTTTAAATAAATAAAATAGGCTTATTTAATTAAAAGAAATATCTTAAATAAAATAATCTTATTTAATTAAAACCCTTTTTAATTAAATGATTTTATTTTATTTAATTAATATTCATCTTTTAATTAAATAACCTTATTTTATTTAATTAAAAGAGAATTATTCTTTTAAAATAAATAAAATCCCCACTTAAAGCAAAATCTGTGATGGAAAAGGAAATAAATCAAATAAAAACAAAACAAAAATTCTTTTCCTAATTCTTTCAATAATTTTATTTAATTGAAAGAAATATTTCCTCTTAAATAAATAAAATAACTTTATTTAATTGAAAGAAATATCTTTTAAAATGAAATAAATTTATTTAATTAAAATCTTTTTTAATTAAATAATTTTATCTTATGATATCTCTCTTTTAATTAAATAATGTTATCTTATTTAATTAATAGAGAATCATTCTTTTAAATAAATAAAAAATCCTCTTAAAGCTCTTTGTGATGAAAAAAGGGAAACAAATAATTAAAAATAAATAAAATCCCTTTTCTCTCCACACTTTCTAAAAAATGAGCTTTATTTCCTCTTTTTGGATTTATCCCACATTGCTCTTAAGGATGCATTCTCTTCCACATTTTCCTATATAAGGAGCCCTCTCCTCATTTCAGATCCCAAAATTTTCGTGTTATTGTTATACTGCAGGTTTGGAGAGCAATCTTGGAAGAAGCTTTTGAGCACATTTGGAGCTTGGATATTTGAGACTTCTTTCTTCTTGTCTTCTTCTCTCATGCCTTATGGCAATCCATAGTTTAGATTAATATTGCATTCACATAATAGTTTAAATTCATGTTTCCTTTCATAGATTAACATTGTATAAGCATTCATTTCAATAGAATAGTTTATTTCTTGCATTGTTATCATCTAGACTAGTTTCATTTGCATGCAATAACTTGATGATCATGGAGATTAGCATGCTTGCTATTGATCTTTGAATCTCTCATTTCTTGGTGTAATTGCATGGGCATAACTAGGTCAATCTGAGGGCCTCATATACAAACCACTGCACTCCACGAATAGAGAGCTGTGAATCACTGTTTGAGACCTTATTCTTGAGTGTTCTTGAATGTAATGATTCACAGAAGTGTGACTACTTTCTAGCACACATTTTTGGCGCCCACCGTGGGGCAGAAAAGATTAATTTCTAGCCTCATTCTTGATTGATTTTTCAGTTTTAGTGTTGGTTCCAGGCTTTGTATGGCCATGTACATACTAGAAATCCTATAATATAGTAATTTATGGATATAATGATGAATCTTATTTCTCATTATTTTTGTTTGGTTCATTTTTATTAAGAAATGAATAAGTTATGATCATTTTGGTGAAAGTGGGTATTTGCAGATTTGAGATTCTCTTAATACAGTCAGATTGAAATGTTTGGTACAGACAAAGTATGAAGAATCAGGACTTCTAATAATATTCATTGGAAAGATACATGAATTATCTTTCATTTCCTTTTGGTTGGAGTCATTTTTATTTAGATTTGTAAAATTTACAGACATTTGAGTGAAAACTAGTTTTTAACAATCTGCATTAGAGTTGTAGGCAATGATTTTCTCTTAGAAAATAATTTATGAATGGGAAAAATAAATGACTTACATATTTGGAAACTAGATTCATTAATAGTTTCTATGAAATTGGTTTGGTTTCATTTGGATTCTTTTTGAGAAAGATATGTGATTCCCTAGGCAGGGTTTGGTGTTTTAAATCTGATTTATGACAGAAAAATTACAGTCTGAAAAGGTTATTGGTTGAGGAACCAAATAGAATCATAAGACTTTATAATTTTGGGAAATGGTATTTCTTGATGTTGGCTAAAAACTTAATTCTTTCCAGAAATTTTAATATTATGATTTTATGGGTCAAATAAATCAATCTTTAAAGACTGTCTTGAAGACAACAATGTTAAATCAAACTCCTAACAATTGATTTTCATATCTAACCATCTTAGGGTTTTTTTTTCGGATGTGTGCTAAATGCTGGAGTGCAAATCTTTGGACCTAAGGTGAGTTCTTAAAATCTCTATAACACTTGGTTTGGGCATAAAATCAATCTCTCATGTGTTTGGCTTGAGTGTTACATGCTTTCATAGAACACATTTTTGATGCTCTTAATGGGAAATGAATGAACATAGATTTGTTTTTATACAAGTTTGTGTTTAAGTGAATGCTTGTGTTTAAACATTAAGTAATTCTTGGTTTCAAATATCAAAACATCTCATTGAGTAATCTAGGGCATGGATTCATTCCTAGTTTACATGAAGAGTTAAATGCACCACTTTGTGGACTCACTTCATGTTTACTTGGAAAGTTAAATATTCCATGATTCAAACCCTCTTGCACTTATGAGTAGTATTGATTAGTAGTCTTAGATTACTTGTGATTGATTTAGATTTCTATCTTGGGTTATTGGACTTGCTAATCTACCAGCCCCTCATTTCCGCCCTGTGGTTGCAATCTCAATGCCACATTAAAGGGGAGGGGTCTATAGGAAAGAAGCGTTAATTGTTCCACTAGGCAACCCTTTTGTGCTTTTTGGAACTTACTTGTTTTATAGGTTGTGGACTCATTTGTAGCTTATGTGAGGTGTTAAGTGTTCCACCTTGTGGACTCACCTCATATTTGCTTTAAGCGTTAGGTGTTCCACCTTTAGTGCTTTTCAATACTTTTTGATAGAGAATTACTTACTTTTTCATTTTTAGAAGGCCTGCTTGGGGATTTCATCACCTCAAGGGATGACCTTAACTCCTATGTTCCGGTGGAGTATAAATATCAGGAGGTGAATCCAAAGACACCTCTCTTGGGAATGAAGTAGATTTCACTCTTGGCTAAGCCTCAAAGAACTTTATACCTTTGAGAAGTGAAGGAGGAGATTTGGGTTACCGTCTCCCCCCGGCTGTGTGATTTCTGATTCTTCTCATCTACAGATTTGGGCCTCACGTACCTTTCATATATCGAAGAAACCCTTTAAAAAAGCCATGTATATCCTTGTAGATAGCTTGCTAGGATGTTGTTGTGTTCTAAGTACCTGCTAAAACATATCCAAGAACATACACAAGTAGAATCTTTAAGGAGTAGCATACTAAGTCACTATTCTTGTTCATGTGCAAGGTTGCTTTGCCTCTTGCTCATTATTTGAAGACAATTGCTTGCTTGAACTCCCTGATTGCTATCTTATGTGCTTGATACAAATCCATTGATATGCTTGCTTGGTCTTTGAAAATGAACAACAAACTAAAATACTGAGTTCTTCGATTAGGTGACTTGTCCCAGTTCTAGAGACCTATTCTGTATTTAGGGTTCTTGTGTCCTTGACCTTTTGAGTTAGTGATCCTTGATCTCATGAGTGATTTTTCTTGAGATTGGCAAATCAGGAACTATTCCTATCAAATAGATAAATTTTTAGACTCTTTGATAACACACTTGGAGAGTGCTAGTAATCTCTTGGTCCACCCATTTTCATACAATTCAAACTTAGTATACTTTGTGTAATTCATCCTCCTGATCCATACGTGCTTAGGTATTCACCCAAGAATTGAGCACCTTTGTGGCCGTGTTGGTTTGCACCTATTTGTAATAGTTCTATTTCACCATTTCTCTCGGACAAGAGAAAACTTTTACTATCCTAGTCTAGTATTGACGTTTCCTAGAATTGTCTGTTTGCTTGAACTCTCCCTTTCATATCAGTAACAACAAGATATCAAGTGAGCCAAGGAAAGAGACCTTAGATAGTCTTCAACCAACTACCCCCAATTCAGACTCGTCAAAAGAGAAAGGAAAAGGAACCAATATTTGGCCAGTCGCCTAGGAGTAAGTCTGAAACCCGGTTTGACCCAAAGAGCCATTTTAGCGATTTGAGTACCCCCTCAACACCTTCCCACTCAAGTATGGATATGAGTTATACTATCACCAAGCAGGAGAGGGAAGCCATGGATCAAACTCTTGATGACATCTATGAAAGACATAGAGATAAGATTTTGTTTGGTAATTCCTCTCATGATGCTTAACCTAATTCACCCCCCATCAGTACTAGGTACCTAGATGCACATCAAAGAGCCAAAAGGCATGAGAGATGAGATCACCCAGAACAATGGTCACAACATGAAGACCAAGACAATGAACCAGGTGATGCTCATGTCAATGCAACGTATACCAATTATTTGTACAAACATTCAAGACCAAACTCTCCACTTCAAACAACCTCAAGGCATACAAGTGAAAGGCTTAAAAGGATTGAGCGTGAGAAGAAAGCCTTTTTAGATGAGCAAGTTGCATAGCAAGAAAAATTTAGACAGCTTGAGGTAGAGAGCCAAGCTTTATTGGAAGTACAAAGGAAACTTGCTCAAGAAGAGCAAGATAGGCTTTTAGCCCAACAAATTAATACCCAATTGAACAATAGGGGTGCCAATAGTGGAAATAATTCTTCTCCCTCCACCCCTTCCAAAACACCAAGAAGTAGAAGGTGGTCAAGAACCCCTTCTAGATCTCCTAGTCCTAGAGGAAGAAGGGCCTCTTAGTATGCTCACTATAGGCAGTAGACCCCTCCCAGAAATTCAAGACCACACTCCCAACATGTACATCATGGTTCCCAACATGGAGGTGGTAGCTCACATTATGACCTTGATACTCAAGACTTCATGCGAATGCAACAAGAGCCTATCTTCCAACAGTATGTGGAGAGGTATTTGGAACAAAACAAAGATAAATTCTTGGAAAGTCTAATCAACAAGGGTGCCAGAGTCCCTTATAATTTTGATGTGGACAACAAAATACAAAAGCAAAATCCCTCTCAAGAGGAAGAAATCTTCTAAGTGAAGCAAATGATGGAGAAAATGATGCAACCTAAGAGCTCATTCTCACTAGACTCGATTTGTCCTAATCCATTAGACAAGAGTGTGAGTATGAAGGATTTTCCAAAGAGGGTGGAATTCCCCCAATATGATAAATATGATGGCAGTGGTGATCCACACGACCATGTGCACCAGTTCTATACTATGAGCTTTGAATTCCATCAGGATGACTCCTATTTGATGAGGTTATTCCCTAGAAGTCTTAAAGGACAAGCAATGGAATGGTTTACCAATATCACTCCCCCTATCAAGACTTTTAGAGAACTTGTTCATCGATTCATTGAACACTTCGCATATAATCTGTCAAGATCTATTACTATGTTGGACCTATGCAACTTGAAACAAAATCAGGGGGAACCCTTTGTTACCTTCTTGCAAAGGTGGAGGAGACAGTGCTCTCGGTATCCTAGGACGGTCCATGAGGATGAAAAGATTGACATACTTGTCAGTAACTTGGTGCCTGAAATGAGATATGAGATCAAAAAGATAGTCTTCAATTCCTTTGATACCATGATTGAAACTACATGCCACATTGAGGATGTTCTAAAAGAACAAGGCATTTTGACCAAACATAGCAACAATGGCAACAATGGTCAACAAAACAACAAGGATAAAGGGAAGAACAATAATTGGAACAAGAACAAACAAGTTGTCAATGATGGAGTTGTAGACTCTCCCCAACCTAAAGATCAAGGTGTCCTTCACTTGTCCAGTGCAGTTCAAGCTATGAAGCTCAATGCACCTCCTCAGCAAGAAAGTAAACCAAGATATCAGGAGAGGCCCAAAAAGGAGAAGCGGCAATTTACCAGGGTGACTCATATGAGGATGTTCTCAAAACTCTCATTGCTAACAACTTGGCACATCCTCAGGATCCTACAAAACATTACATCCCTGACATTAAGCCACATTGGTGGGATGAGAAGGCTTTCTGTACGTTTCATAATGGCATTGGGCATACCATTGAGAATTGCTGGAAACTCAAGCACATTATCCAAGATCTCATTGAGAATGGAAAGCTTAAGGTGGATGGACTGAACACCAATGCTGATCACAAAGCATTTAAAGAGCCGTTGCCTAAGTATGACAAGAGGGAAACCTCTGAACCAAAGGATGGGAAGGCTGCAATCAACTACACTTACACAGTGGCAGAAAATGTGGTAAACATGCTTGAAGTTGTGGAGCCAAGTGTTAATATGATGAGGAGTAAGGACCCACATGGTTATGACTCTCCCCCTATCTTTGAAAAAGAACCTATTGTGGTGCTGAGAGGTCCTCATTCTAGGTTATCTTCTTAAGCCCTTAATGCTGTTACCAGGAGTCAAAGCCCTATTGTTCTTAGAGGTCCTAGTTTAGGTCCATCCAAAAAACCCAAGCAAGTGGCATCCAAGAATGTCACCAAGTCCACCACTGCTCCCAAACCAAACTACAATCTTGTAGATTAGTTACAAAAAACTCTAGCGCAAATATCAATCTTGGAGCTTCTAGAGTTGTCCCCTAGACATAAACAGATCCTTGAGGATGCTTTGCGCACAGCAAATGTCCCCAACAACATTGATATAGACCAATTCCAAGGCATGGTGAATCACATTACTAGCCCACATTACCTCTCTTTCTCGGAAGATGATGACAAATCCCTAATCCATCCACACAATCTTGCCCTTCACATTGAAGTAATGATTCATAAAACCCATGTCAGGCGCGTGTTGATAGATGGGGGTGCTGGGCTAAATATTTGTACTTTAAGTTTGTTAAAAACTTTGGGCTATTTAGAGGAAGTGATCGACACTAAAAAGATCACTATAAAAGCCTATGATGAGGCAGAATGAAGTTCTAAGGGGTTGGCTATCCTTCCTGTCAGGATTGGCCCAGTTGAAAAAGATATCTTGTTCCAAATTGTTGATACTGGACCCCTTGCATACAACATCTTATTGGGTAGACCATGGATTCACGACATGCAGGCAGTGCCATCTACCTACCACTAGTGTGTTAAGTTCCCCTACAATGGAGTAGAAATTTGCATACTAGGGGATAGCACTTTATCAGTTAATTCAATCTCAGCTAATGTTCATGTCCCTCTTAATCGAGAAGCAAAGGATTATCAAGCAACTTTAGCAGACTATCAAGACAAGTTTAAATCAATAGACCTTGGCATGGGGGGGTATCAACTTGACTCTTTTGTAAAGATGTCTATTTCCCCTAGGTCCTATGGAAAACCTTCACAGGAGATGAAACTGGCTTCTTCGGCAATGACACTATTTGACAAGTTTGTGGAATCCTCAATACCAATACAAGATGAAAAAGAGGAAGTAGCTATTCGAGATTGGATATACAAAGAGAAGAAGTACCAACACAATGAAAATTTATCCCCCTCTCCTATGTCCTATGGGAGAGGATATACTTTTGTCCAAAAGATGGGTTATCCGGGATATGGCCCTCTTAGTCACAGGTTAGATGCTAGAGCCGAACCACTTAATCATGATCTTTTTGGATGTAAATCTAAGAAACCGGTTAGCCTAGGCTTTATGAAGAATAATAAGTGCACTGTCCCCATTCTTGATAGGTGGGATAGTGAAGATGACACAGAATATGTACCAGATTTGACAAATCAACAAGACATGACAGATGATTGGGTACCTTCAACAAATCTCCTTTGGGGAGATTCCAGAGATTTAACAATTGACAGTCCTCCTATCCTAGCTGTGATAGATAGTGACTATATGAATGCAAGATTGACTATGGATAGTGTCTCCATCCCAGCTACAACAGATGGTGATAATTAAAATAATTTTGTGATTGAGAAAATTGCTAGAGGAGAGGAAACTCTTCCAAATCTTGAGGCTTCTACATCACGAGGCCCCAACAATAATTCAGAAATAGACTCTCATGAGTTTGAATGGGATTCACTCTTAGATGAAATAGTTGACTTGGATATGGATGTTGTCCATACCTATAGTTCTCAACCTGACGTAGCTGATGAGTCATGTGTCAGATTAGAAGATTGGAACCCACGTGTCGCATTAGTAGATGATTCTTCACTCGATAGGGTAAATTCTAATTTAGACACCTTAGAGGGATACTTGACAGACTCCAATTCTATGGTCACCAAAGATGACACCACCTATATCCTTAATATTGAACCAGTCATTAACCTACCCCTTATTGACCCCAACCTTATTGATTGGTCTCAACGTTTTTAAGAGCCTCAACTCTTGACATTTCACAATGACTATGAGATCACCTGCTATCTAAATGCCATTGAACCTGTAGTCTCTTCCACCAGTGAATCGACTACCAGTATGATAGAACCTGACATCAAGGACCTTAGTCACAAGATTAAAAATAAAAATAAAAAAAATAAGAGTTCTGATGGTGAAAACCACTATGTGGCGGTGTCAGAACCAAAAAAAGTAACAAAAAAAGACATATCCAAAGGTGAAAACCTCTCTGAGGCACCTACAGATGAGGTACTTGATAGTCTCCCAAGCTATTTTCAAGACAGATCATCAGTATTGGTTGAACCTACAGAAGTTGTTAATTTGGGTACAGAAGCAGCTCCAAAAATTGTACACTTGGCTAAATCTTTATCACCTCAAGAAAAGAAAGCCTACACTGAGTTCCTCCAAAAGAAGAAAATTAATTTTGCATGGACATATTTAGACATGCTAGGGTTGGACACTAATCTCATTATGCATCATTTGTCCATAGCTCCAGGTGTGAGACCAGTCAAACAAAAGTTGAGAAAAATGCACCCTCATATAGCTCTTTTAGTGAAAGCTGAATTAGAAAAGCTCCTTGGTGCAGGATTCATTAGAGCCATAGACTATGCTGACTGGATTTCCAACATTGTACCTATTTCTAAACATGATAAATCCATCTAAATCTGCACAGATTTTAGAGATCTTATCAGAGCATGCCCAAAGGATGATTTTCCACTTCCTAACATAGACATGATAGTGGACATGACGGCGGGCTATGAGATCTATTCCTTGATGGATGGTTTTTCTGGGTATAATCAAATCAAGATTGCTCCTGAGGATCAAGAAAAGACTGCATTCACATGTGCATGTGGTACTTATTGTTGGAATGTCATGCCCTTTGGATTGAAAAATGCAGGAGCTACTTACCAAAGAGCTATGACAACCATCTTCCATGACATGATGCATAAGAATATGGAAGATTATGTGGATGACACCCTCGCTAAGTCTAAGAAAAGAGGAACACATTTGGCTGATTTAGAAGTAATTCTAGATCACATGGAACAATTTCAACTAAGATTAAACCCCAAAAAGTGTGCATTTGGTGTTACTTCAGGCAAGTTATTGGGATTCATCATTTCATCCAAAGGGATAGAAGTGGACCCTGAAAAGGTCCAAGCCATTATAGACATGTCACCTCCCAAAAATATCAGTCAAATGAGGAGTCTTCAAGGATGCCTTCAATCCATAAGGAGGTTTATTTCACAATTGGTAGATAGAGCACAACCCTTTAACAAAAACTTGCATAAAGGTGTTCAATGTGTCTGGAATGAGGATTGCCAGAAAAGCATGGATCAAATTAAGGAATACTTGGCAAGTCCTCCCATTTTAATGCCTCCCATTCTAGGAAAACCTCTTATTTTGTATGTCTCAGCTACTGAGTCTTCACTGGGGGCATTGTTGGCTCAATTAGATGAACAAGGGAAAGAAAGGGCCATATATTATATTAGCCGCACTCTTGTTGCTTATGAGGTCAATTATACTAGTATTGAAAAAGTTTGCCTTGCAGTAGTATTTGCTTCTCAAAAATTGCAACACTATATGCTTGCACACACCATACACCTCATAGAAAAAATTGATCCTCTCAAATACTTTCTCGGTAAAGCTGCTCTCACGAGTAGACTTGCTAAATGGATGATGATTCTTTCTGAATTTGACATAGAGTATATTGAGTGCAAGGCAATCAAAGGCTAGGCTATTGTAGATCAACTGGCTAATTTCCCAATTCAAGATAATATGCCCATTCAAGTCAATTTCCCAGATGAACATCTTATGTACATGACTGAGAGATCCTAGAAACTATTCTTTGATGGTTCCTACATGCAAAATGGTTCTGGAGCTGGTGTGTTGTTTGTCTCTCCACATGGGTACACTATTCCCAAATCTTACAAGTTACTCTTCCCATGCACAAACAACATAGCCGAGTATGAGGCTTTAACAAATGGACTAAAAATGGCTATAGAGTGGAATATCACAGAACTACATATCTACGGGGATTCTCAATTGATCATTAATCAAGTCAATGAGCAATATCAAACAAAAGATGACAAGTTGATACCTTACAAAAAAATGGTTGATTCATTAAGACGGTATTTTACTTTTGTCACTTTTCAACAAATCCCTAGGGTTGAGAACAAAGTAGCTGATGCTATGGCCACCCTTGCTTCGCTTCTCCAATTAGAAGAACATGAGTCTAGATATGAATTCCTGGTGGAAGAGCTACGTCATCCCATATTTGACTCACCCGAAAACCATGTCATTTGCACCCTTGTCAATCATGAATCCTCTCGCTATGGTGCTATTTACTCATATCTCCATGATGGCATCATCCCCAACACATTTAACTGATCTAAAAGAAGAAACCTTATCTGTAATGCCTCTCACCATTCCCTCATCTCTGGTGATTTGTATAGGAGGGGTCTAGATGGAACACTTCTTAGGTGCTTAGAAAAGGAGGAATCTGATCAAGCACTAGTTGACATCCACAAGGGCATATGTGGGGGACATTCTAATGGTATTTCCATGGCTAGAAGGTTGCTTAGGGTGGGGTACTATTGGCCTACGATGCAAATAGATGCAGTAGCTTTTGCCAAGTCTTGTGAAAAATGTCAGAAACATGGACACCTGATACATGCTCCAGGTAGGGAGCTAATTCCTTCTATATCTCACTGGCCATTTTAGCGATGTGCCTTTGACCTTGTTGGGAAGATTCATCCCAACTCATCAAGTGGACATAAGTTCATTATCACTGCTACTGACTACTTCACAAAATGGGTAGAGGCTGTTCCACTTTCTGTTGCCTCAGGCAAGACAGTGTCTTTATTCATTTTAAACCATATCATCTGTCGATATGGAGTGCCATTTGAGATCATCACTGACAATGGAGGTCAGTTCAAAAAAAAGGACCTTACACAACTCTGCCAAAGATTTAAGATAAAGCAACATTGGTCCTCCATTTCCTTCCCACAAGGAAATGGTCAGGCAGAGACTTCAAATAAAACCATTCTCAAGATTTTACATAGAACAGTTCATAAGAATGGTAGAGATTGGCACCTACAGATAAACCTGGCCTTGTGGGCCTATAGAACGAGTATTCATACTCCAACCGGGGCTACTTCTTTTGCCCTCACATATGGCACTGAAGCAGTGTTACCTTTAGAGGTTGAGATTCCGTCACTTAGAGTCTCTCTCAAAGGTCTAGTTACAGATGAAGACTATCACGCCATGAGATTACAAGAATTGGAACTTCTGGATGAAAAGCGTAAAGCATCATTTGACCATATGAGGGTCTACCAAAAGTGGATGTCCAAGGCATTCAACAAAAAGGTTTGCCCTAGAGAATTCCAAGTAGGCGATCTTGTCCTACGAGAGAATCCTAAGAACCAATAAAATAGAGAATAGAAGGGCAAATTTGAACCTAATTGGCTTGGACCCTACATTATCACAGCAGCTTTTGGTACAGGTGCTTATCTACTATCTACTGAAAAGGGGGAGCAGCTCCCTGAGCCTATCAATGTTTTGCACCTGAAGAAGTTCTATCCTTGATGCCCGTTCTATCTGGGGACATCCTTTGTACATACTTATTGATCCTGAAAAAAATTCTAAAAAAATTCATATATATGATGCTGAAAAAATTCTAAAAATCAGAAAATGTCCTGAAAAAATTATCATCTTAGTGAAAACCTAGCAATAGGTGCTTTGATGTATCTCAAAAAAATTATATATTCCAAAAATACAAAAAAAATCAAAATTTCAAAAATTTCAAAAAAATCAAAAAATTAAAAAAAAAATAGAAAAAGTGCCTTGGTGAAAACTTGGAAACAGGCACCTTGGTAGCAAAAATACAAAAAAAATTATAAAAAGTCCAGAAAAAATTCTTCCAAGTGGTGAAAACCTGGAAACGGGCGCTACTTGAGGCCTTTGCACCCCTATTTCTTAGCATGCATCCTCGACACTTAGCCTTTCTCCATTATACCTTGTCCTTGTTGCCTTGGTTTGGAATTGGTCTTTGTCTTTGTCCAGGGGGCATCATTGTGTTACCTTTGGTCTCTTGGATATGCTTGCCTTTAGGACACCTCACAAATGGTGTTTTTCAACACCAACCCAACTGTGTTTTTCAACACAACCCCCGACATCAAGTGTTTTTCAACACTTATCAGTTTGGTCTTATCCAGTTTGGTCATGTGATCCTACCTGCTAGCAAGCATTCGATCCTTATCCTTGGAACTTAGTATCAGTTTACACACTTAAAATTTTTAAACGCAACACTTAATGCTTGAGATACGACATGATCTTTTCTTTGTGTGCTGACCAATATTTGATTTTCGTTGAGTGTCCTTGTCTAACAAGTCTCTCCGTGATGCATAGCTAGAGAACTTGGGGCATGGGGCATGTTTTTATTTTCTTTCTACTTGTGGGTGTTGTCTTGAACCTCTTCAGTGTCTCTTATTGTCTCCTTGACACACTTAGGAGATTTAAGGCATCATCCTTGACTATTTTTGCACAACCATTCTCATGGTCATCCAGACGTTTATGCCTTGATGCGAGCATGGTTTTTCTACATTAAATTGGGTAAGCTACCATTGCAATCATCTTGATCTTTATGTCTTTGATGCTCATGTTAGAATCTTTCCACATTCCAATCTGATATCAATCACATTCATATCTTCATAGTTGTATTTGTGACTAGTGATGATTGTGTGATCGTCCGATGTCTGGTAATAATGGCCCTATGATGAAAATAAGTTCCTTACATTCTCTAATGAATGAAGAACACAAAATCCTATGTTACAGTTGCTCTATTGCAAGTACACCTTTTCATTTTCATGTAGCTTGCATTGTTAGACCTCATGTTAATTTGCATTTATAGGCTGCATTATGAGTTTGAGAGGGTTTCCTTCATCTTTCTTGTGGACTTTTAGTCAACTGTGGTCACATTTTGATCTTCATTTCCTTACCTTCTTTCGTGATCTCAATCGAAATTCCCTATCTTAAACAGTTGATTGATTTTGGGGCATCTTCTTTCTGGAGGCAAATTCTCTTTCTTCTCTCCATTTCTTTCCATTTCTTCCAAACTTCTATCTTCCATTCGCTTTCACCCCACTTCTTTTCTTCTAATTCAACCTTGGGGCATAATCTTTCTTGCTGATCTACCTTGGTTCTGTGATTTTTTATTTTTTTTTATCTTTCATGTTATGTCAAGAACCTTATGTTTAGTTCGATTTGATCAAATTTATCAATTTACTATTTCTCCTCTATCTCATTTCGATTTCGATCACGAGGGGGCAGTACCTACCAAACTTCAATGCTTGATTCAGCTTTATCAAATTTATCAATTGCTTCTTTTGGGGCAACCTTGCTTGAGATTCTTATCTCTTATTTGAGACTTGACAATTACCTATTCACAGGTGTTGGCCTTATCTTTTTCAGTCTGCTTATCTATGTCCTGATGTGTTCCCATCTGTCGAACACACATCTGGGTTTTTTTGTGATCCCAAATCGATCTCACACTTCAATTCCATTCTTTGACTGCATGTGATCCCAAGTCGACCTCACATTAGTCAAAGAGGGGCAAATGTATGCACCCTAAAATGGTCGCCTAGACTTTGGGCCCCATTTATTCAATTTGTCAAATATCAATTTCCTGAATCAATGCTTTGCAATTTTCAAATCAATTCCTTGATCAAATCGCAATTAAATCAATAATTCAAATATTTCTAAGGTTTGATCATTTCATCAATAATTTTATTTAATTAAAAGAAATATTCTCTTTTAAATAAATAAAATAGGCTTATTTAATTAAAAGAAATATCTTAAATAAAATAATCTTATTTAATTAAAACCCTTTTTAATTAAATGATTTTATTTTATTTAATTAATATTCATCTTTTAATTAAATAACCTTATTTTATTTAATTAAAAGAGAATTATTCTTTTAAAATAAATAAAATCCCCACTTAAAGCAAAATCTGTGATGGAAAAGGAAATAAATCAAATAAAAACAAAACAAAAATCCTTTTCCTGATTCTTTCAATAATTTTATTTAATTGAAAGAAATATTTCCTCTTAAATAAATAAAATAACTTTATTTAATTGAAAGAAATATCTTTTAAAATGAAATAAATTTATTTAATTAAAATCTTTTTTAATTAAATAATTTTATCTTATGATATCTCTCTTTTAATTAAATAATGTTATCTTATTTAATTAATAGAGAATCATTCTTTTAAATAAATAAAAAATCCTCTTAAAGCTCTTTGTGATGGAAAAAGGGAAACAAATAATTAAAAATAAATAAAATCCCTTTTCTCTCCACACTTTCTAAAAAATGAGCTTTATTTCCTCTTTTTGGATTTATCCCACATTGCTCTTAAGGATGCATTCTCTTCCACATTTTCCTATATAAGGAGCCCTCTCCTTCTCATTTCAGATCCCAAAATTTTCGTGTTATTGTTATACTGCAGGTTTGGAGAGCAATCTTGGAAGAAGCTTTTGAGCACATTTAGAGCTTGGATATTTGAGACTTCTTTCTTCTTGTCTTCTTCTCTCATGCCTTATGGAAATCCATAGTTTAGATTAATATTGCATTCACATAATAGTTTAAATTCATGTTTCCTTTCATAGATTAACATTGTATAAGCATTCATTTCAATAGAATAGTTTATTTCTTGCATTGTTATCATCTAGACTAGTTTCATTTGCATGCAATAACTTGATGATCATGGAGATTAGCATGCTTGCTATTGATCTTTGAATCTCTCATTTCTTGGTGTACTTGCATGGGCATAACTAGGTCAATCTGAGGGCCTCATATACAAACCCCTACACTCCACGAATAGAGAGCTGTGAATCACTGTTTGAGACCTCATTCTTGAGTGTTCTTGAATGTAATGATTCACAGAAGTGTGACTACTTTCTAGCACACAATAGAATCTTGGGGTCTCAATGCATGCTTTTATCCATTGGATCCAATTATCTGCAAAACCAAACTTTATTAGAACCTTCAACAGGAAACCCCGATTGACTTCATCATAAGCCCTCTTTATATCCAATTTCACCATCATCTTTTGTGCTTTAGACACTCTAATTGAGTGAACAGCTTCGTGAGCTACAATAACTCCCTCAAAAATTGATCTTCCAAGAGAGAAGCCACTCTGTTATTCAGAGATAATATTATTTAAAAAATTTTTTAGTCTATTTTCTATCACTTTTGATATAACTTTATAAACCATATTACATAGAGCAATAGGTCGAAAGTCCTCAAAAGTAACCTATTCACTCCTTTTAGGAACAAGAGCAATGAATGTGGAGTTCAAATCTTTAAGAATGAACCCACCTTTTCTTGATTCTTCAACAATCTCCCACAAGTCATTACCAAAAATTGGCCATAATTTTTGAAAAAAGGCAGCAAGAAAGCTATTAGGTCTAGGTGCTTTATCAACACCTAACCCAAAAAGGGTAGTTTTCACTTCTTCTTTAGAAGTCAGGGCTAATAAAGATTGATTCATTTCATTTGAAATGAGAGAAGGAATGACATCCAAAATAGAGCCCTGCGTAATCTCATTAGTATCATCCTAAGATTTGCATTTGGAGAAAAATTCCACAACCTCCTTGTTGATGCAACCCCTATTAGCAGTCATCTCTCCTACACTATTCTGAATGTTGAAAATGTAGTTTCGTTCCCTTCTGATTTTGACCAAATTATGAAAGAACTTAGTGTTCTTATCCCCAGCCTTAAGCCAAGTCTCCCTAGATTTTTGTTTCCAAAAAAATTCCTCCTTCCTGAGCCAACCATCCAACTCCTTTTTGAGCTGCTTCTCCTCAACAAAATCCCTCTCATGCATTCCAAATTCAATAACTCTAAGACTTAACTATTTTAGCTCATCTTCAACTCTACAAATTTCTCCAAAAATATTTCTAAAGTGCACTCTATTCTATATTTTAAGTTTCTCTTTTAAAAATTGCAATTTTTTGAAAAAGATAAAAGCCTTGTTACATGTCTAAAGTAACAGTTCATCTGCTGGATGAACTGTTACTGTGACATTGTTTGTCTGATTAGTTCCTTTGATGTACTGATGCTTTGACCTCTTTCAAAGCTCTAATACATCTTATAGATTCTTCACACACTTCTTCTCTACTCGTCTCACCTCTATATCAACTCTCCTACTAATTACAATGGGCACATCTTATATTTATATGCACATTCAAAACAAATAACTAGGTTGGCCCTTTAACCAATTACATACAACACTTCCAATTGAATTGGCTCAAGCATGTTTACAAACAAACATAATTACAATAGGTGCATGGCCTTTACATCATAATAATATAACCGCAAATCAAAATGCCAATAGTCAGCTGCTTACTCTGTTCTTCTCTGGCACACACTGGTTGTGTAACTTCAACTGTCTGGATCCTGCGCTCATAGACTAAGCATGAATATACTCTAACCAACTTATCTTCTAAGGTGCATACCATAACTCAGTCGTACACACATGCGCTAATGCTCTAAGCTTCAGGTACACTGTACAATATCTAGTCTTCAACTCTTAGCCAATTTCTGATCTTCTCATCAAGTGCATTGACTCCAAAACACTATATGACTTTGTTGCCATAATGACAACACTATACTAAGTCATATACACTAGTATAGCCAACTTTCCATCATTTAGGACATTTGGTAAGGAGGATTTTAGTTGTTTAGATGCTATGCTAAAGATCTTGATATGTGATGGTGAGGTATTATTCTAAGATGTTTGTAGATCATCTATTAAGGATCACAGAGGTTGGTTCAACTATTTGAGTATGATATGATCGAGTATCTAGTTACTGATGTCATAGTGTCCCTGTGAATAGTGGATGAGTATTTGGTTCAGTATGTCTTGGATTTGATGTTTCAAAGGTTACAAATTAGGTGATTGCATGTTTCCTTATCATTGTGTTAATAAGTGGTATTTTTCATGATTCAAATTACAACAAGCTATTTTTTTATAATAGAGTTTGGCCTTTTAGTGTTCCTATTGATCATAGATATCTAGATGATTTTTGATTTTGTATTGGAGATGATGCAAAGGTTATGGATGGTAATAATGTTTCTTGTTGGTGTTCTTGGATCATGTTATGATTATTTTGTTGCTTCACATTGGTTGAGGTGATCATATTTTTTCCTTTGGTAGCATGTTGGAATTTCTTCATTTAGGTCCTAGCCAACTTGATGAAGTAATGTGTTATGACTCTTGATGTTGCTTCGATAACACTTATGCATGTTTGAGGTTGAAGATTTGGGTCCCATCTAACTCTGAGCTAACTTGATTTTGATCACATTGGAGATTGAGAATAATGCCTATATATTTTGGTGTATTAGGTCTTAGTTGACCTAGTGGTTGATTATTCTTTTTAATTCATATAAATGAGAGATCATTTTATAATTGAGAGTATGTCTATATGCAAGAGATAGGACTATGTGTATTTTTTTATACTTAATTAGAACTATATTGGTATAAGAGATGTTATTTTTTAGTTAAGTTGTAAAGTATTGTATGTCCACCCCATTGTAACTAAAAATAGATCAGTGAATCTTACCAAGGGCTAGATCTGAGATTGTATTGTGAGGAGTGAGCTCTGAGTAGTGAGCCTAGTGATTGGGTTGTAAGCTTGTGGTTACAAGTGCATCCTTTTTTCTCTATTTTTATCTAAATTGAGTAGTAATTTTAATAGAGTACACTCATCTAGTGGATTTGACTCCCATCAGGGTTTTCCCTTAATCGAGTTTTCTTGAGAAAAAATCTTTGTGTTTTGTGCTTTGTGTTGTGGATCTTGCATTATTGTTTATCTTTCAAATCTAAATGGATAAAGTGAAATTAAATTTATTAGGTATACACAACCTATTCACCCCCCTCTTAGTTTTTCTTTCCTCCTTTTGGGCCTAACATAGTTAATTTTTGGTACCAAATTATTGATAAAGATATCCATCTTTTCTACTTATGGGATTTGCCGAGGATATATTGAAAATATCTTTCTCCATCTCTAGAGGAATTTGATAAAATATTCATGGCTATGTTGTTTGGTGTTACAAAAATCTAACATGGTGATAGTATGTAGGATGTTATATGAGTATTGTTGGATGGATATTTGTACGAGTTCGTCAAATATTTGGATACCTAGTAAGAGTTTAGTGAGCCATTCCATACCTTTACCTTTGAGACTTCTCAAAAAGGGTCTCATTAGTACATTTTTTCATGCATTAACTACATTCTAAGAGTGGAAAATTCTCTTACGTGATATTGGGGGTCACCATTTCTGTCATATTTGTCATATTTTTTAATTCAACCTTGGGAGGAAATGGTGGCATGTATAAATTCTTGACGAATGGGAAAGGACATATAGACTCAAGTGAGTATTTTTTGGAAGATTGGTCCTTATCTTTACTTAATTCCTCGAGTTCACATCTCATATCTTGTAGTTGTTTGTTGATAATAACTATAGGAGACTCTTCCTCATGTTGTATTAGTCCCTCAACATAAAAATTTGGAGAGAGTTTGATTCCTAAAAATTTGGAGAGAGTTTGATTCCTATTGAGGCTAGATGCATGAAATACTTATATGTGTCTTGCTGCAAGAGTATTTGCATCATCTTTTGGAAGTTTTTTTTCTTATTGACATATTTTGACTTCTTCCTCAATGGGTTCTTCATCCTTGGAAGAAGCATAGTTTTGATGTCTCTGACAAACCTAACTAGATCCCCAATCATACCCCAAAATGTTGGAGTTTTTGTGTTGATTACTAGTAAATAACTCATATTGATGACTTGAAGATTGATGTAGGAGTATTGACTGTTGTGCAAAGGATTAGTTTTGAATTGGAGTCCATTTTGTAGATTTTGATTTGTGACATGATGAGGGTCCTAGAGTAGAATCTTTTATAGCCTTACCTTTTGAATCAGGATTAGCCTTTTTTTGTTGACACCTAGTTTTCACTAGCATGAAAGATCAATGTGACCGAGAGCTAGAAGCAACTAGGTGAATTAAGTCAATATTTGGTTGGAAAAGTGATGACTTGTCTTCAAGAATTGATGAAAGTTGATGGTTGAAGATTGATTTGAATTTGATGATAAACTTGCTACAAGGTTTCAAGGTTAAGGCTTTATTTCCTAATAAGTGACACTTTTGAACAAGTTGATTAGGATTTGATTGATGGAAAGAGAGTAAGAGTAGTCAAGTACTCAATAAACTGGGATGAATGACCAATATATGAAGAGTTACAATAAAAAGGGTACATGATCAAATTGTCAAATTAGGGCAGACTGAAAGCTCAACTAGACAATTGGCTTGAAGATCAAAATAATGATGTAACTAGTTAAAATCACACTTTGGAGGTCAAAATATAATAGTCTGATATGATATAGGAAGCTTTCATACAATAATTATCAGCATTCAATATGATAAAATGGTGAAAGCCCTAGGCTCGTACGACATATATCATAGGATGAGATGATAAAATAGAGGCAACTAGAATCTAGATTTGAAAACATTGGCTCATACAACAAACTGTGTGTTCTAGAACAATACTAGGAAGCTATTGTATGATGATTTTTACTGACTGAAATGATAAAATGGTTAAAACACTTTTGGTCGTATGACACAATTCACTATCTGGTGTGATAAAATCATGATATGAAGGATTTGTCATTATTTTTTTGTAAAATTTCATCAAGTATTGATGTTGTTTGGGAAATTTGATAGGTCTTGATTATGTGTTTGATAATTCTAGATAGATTTTTAACATTTGAACACATAGATCAAGCACATGGAGGTAAAGTGATTCAAGCATACATCATCCCTATAATAAAATGCATAGTATGAAAACCCTTTCTCACAAACCTAGGCACACTTCCAAGAGCTAATCAGAATACGACCATTGAAGACCACATAATTGGTCAAGAAATGACACATTAGCCAACTCCAAATTCTTAAGGAAGGAACAATATGGTGAGTATCTTGGGGAAGTTACTATCTTCCTTACACAAAGATTATCAAACTTTTAGAGGTGATACTGGTGGCTTCTACACTGTGATATCTAGTTTGGGGTACTTTTTGAAGATATCTTATGTTAATCATACAAGGCAATGTAGTTGTACAAGCATGATTGATGCCTATATCCCTATGAGACCAAACATAAGATAAATATGTCCTCCAAGACTTCAATCTCAAAGAGGCATTTGATTATAGTGGGTTGGAATGGTTGGCTTTGCCTTGTTCCCACTTGAGTCATTCCCAGGAGATTTTTTTTCTCAACTGGTAAGCTTTCTAAAGGAAATGCAATAATTGAAATGGATTAGCAACTGAGGAGTCTGGATTTCTAATTTTTCACTATGGAAAAGAGCATAATATTTTATCCATGTTTTTTTCTCCCAATCACATCAAGCAAGTTTTCCATTCCTCATAGATAACTTGCAAATGAAGAATCAAACACTTCTAGGTTTCTAATTTTCCAATGATGGAAAAGAGAATAATCCCCTAATGCTTGACAAGTAAAAAACAAGACATCTCTAATTGTTTATGTGCCTAGATAATCTACTATTGAAAGCACAATGTTTGTTTGATATCAATAGGTAAACTGCAAGCAATTTATTAGTAATTGGAATGATTTTATTCAATAAAATGTCCTACAACCATAAATGAGTTAGTAGTTTCACAAAGGTTTTTTGGAATAATAGCCTTTGACAAGTGCAATCTTCTTTAATCTACCTACAATCACTAGTTAGACAACCCAATGCATCAACTAGAAAGCCAACAAGACAAGATTGGTAGTTAGAAACCAAAAATCAAGTCAGATAAATCATGAAAAATGATCTCTATTTTTTATGCAATAAAGTCTAGAAAACCTAATTCACCATAAGTTTTTATGACATTTCTCTCCTAGTAAAATGATAAAACTCTAAAGATTGTTTGTTGTATGATAATTCTCACTGCATGCGACAACACAAGTCAAAAAACCATAATATTGTATGAGCATTCACATAGAATGAAATGATAAACCAATTTTACCACAATATCATATGATACCCTATACTCTTTCGTATGATTTTCTATGGAGCTTCAAAGCTTATGGAAAAAAAAAAAATGAGGATAAAATTTGAATTTTAGCCCCACAATGGCTGCCAAAAATGTGTATGTGAAATATGGTCAATGTACCTTCAACACCAAAACTTCAATAGATCATTTCATTAGAGGGTTAGCACATGGAATCCATCAAGTGTAAAAAAGGAAACCCCAATATAGATGAATCTATTGCTTCCTAGTTAAGGTGAGTATGATCTATGGAGTTTTCTCTCAGATTAAGCATGCTAGATTAGCGACTTGACTACCTTAAAATGGAAGATTCACAAGAGTAGGATGAAAACATGAATTCTCTAGTCAAAATCTTGATGAAAACCTTGCATACCAAACTAGAAATGAGAAATCTATGTTAAAAATGCAACTAAGATCAAATATTTATTATGCTAAATGAGATACTAGTAATATAAGAAAGGAAATACTATAAAAAATGAAGATTTTAACAATGGACAATGAGCTCTAGATCAAAATTAGCATTAAAACATTATCATGCAATTCTAGATATGAAATGTTTTTGGGAGAGCTTGGTTTTATAGGAATCCCATGTGATTGTGTGGCTTGGATTCAAACTTGGTGAAGGGTTGAGATTATCCCTCCCTCAATCCATGTGAGTCAATCCATTTGATTAGTCTCTAATTGGATCCACTTGTGCTTTCTTGGTGGTCAATGAGAAAAATTAGCTATTTACTCTTTTAATTCCCCTTTTAATTAGAAAGTCTAGAAAATGGGTTTAAATGGGTTCATTTAATTAAGTGTGTTAGGACCTTTAATTAAATGACTTGGTTAAATGATTAAATAGCCTAGGTTCTTGATTAGGGTTAAATTGATGATTGATTAATGATTAATTTTATTACGCAAGTCTTTCGATCAAATTATCACATAATTAGGCCTAGCATTTTACCCTATTTTATCAATCTTTAGGGTTAATTAATCAAGATTAGGGGCTCTTGATTTACTAGACCAATTTTAGGGTATTACATACTTAAGGTTAATTCCCAAAGGAATTGCTTGCATTAGATGAGATTGCAGACCCTTCAAATGTGTTCTCAACATTCTTCTTCACCCATGTTTACTTTATTTGTTTTTGAATCTCTTCAACATTCTCTTTTTCTTTGCCTTTATCATTTCTATACTCTTTTCTATTCATGTCATTCATACCTCTATTGTTCCCATTATTGTTCATGTAATACCTTACAATATGTCTAGATCTATTGCATTTGTAGCACACAACATTCCTTTTCCCATTGTTTTTGTTCATCTAATTTCTTCTAGTTCCACATTGCTTTGCAATGTGACCAAAACTATTTCATGTATAACACAAAATGTTTCTTTTGTTGTTGGAAGAGTTGATCACAACATTTCTACAATCACTTGTCTCATGACCATGATTTTTGCAGTTAAAACATTGACCATAAAAATATGCACCATTTTGATTTATCCTATTCCTACAATGCATGTCTTTGTGACCAAATTTGTTTAAAAAAAATAACTGACCACCAGTCCTTTGAGAATTAGGTTGTCTTGATGATTTCATCTTGTTCTTCTTCTCAAATCTATGGTTTCCTTGGCCAAATTTACATTTGGAGCCTTCTCCTTCGTCAGACCCAAGATCACTCTTTTCATTCAGACTCCTCTGAATTTCACGTAGAGAATCAAGTTTGGATGAGATGATCATGAACTTCTTCTTGTAGTCATTAGAAATCACATGCTCTTCTCTTAGTTCTTCAATATCATTGACATCCTGGAGATTTGCAACAAGTCTATTGCAATCATCAGATATTTCCTTTAAGGATTGAGTCAGATTATCTTTATTCTTCTTCCTATCCTCAATATCCTTGGTCATCCTCATCACTATAGATTACATCTCATGCTTCATGACTGCATTATCTTTCTTGAGTTTTTCACATTATTTAGTCTTCTCCTTCAAGTCCCAACTCAACTATTCATCATCTAACCTCTCACTATCCTTTTTCTTTAAATGTTCACAAAGTTCCCTTGTCTTCATATTGTCTTGATTCAAGTGTTATTTCAATAAATTCATGAATATTTCAGCTTCTCTTAGGTCCTTTTGCAACTCTTCAACTTTAGCTTTAGTATTATCAAGATCATCCAATGCAACAATGCGTTGTTCATGCAACCTCAAATCCATTTTTCCTTCCTGGATCACCCTTAAGATTTTAGGATTTCTGCAAGGGACTTGGCTCTGACACCAATTGTTAGAAAGAGGGAACATGTAGAGGGGGGTGAATACGTGTTTAACAAATTTAAACTTTAATATTCAAATTTACAATCCTAATACATGAAATCAAAAGTAACATGCATGAACATAAATAAAATAAGCATAATGCCATAAGACATGGATTTTTCTCATGGAAACCTTGTTAGGGGAAACAATATGGTGGGGATGGAACCCATAAGATAATACTCTACAAAAAATATTGTCTTACAATAATATGGAATGCACTTTCATTCAGGATAATTTCCTAGAGCTCACCACTCAATTACATACAAGCCTACAACCCTATGGAAGGTTCACTACATTACAAGATCACTGCAATGATCAATAGAATCTTTGAACAACTAAAATAGAAGCCACTAATTCTTGATTATAGTTCCACATAAGCACACATCTCTAATTTGATACACTTTATCTCTGTCTGCACTATCTAACTGTTCTTTTCTAATCAGAGGCTCAAATCTGACTTCCTTGCATAAAATCCTTAACACCATAACTTATTTCATGCATCAAATCCATTTAAAAACCCTAATCAATCCATCTAATGAGTTTTAAAACCAAAAATCAGATCACACTATGTCGACTCAAAATGTTCTAGCGAAATGTGAAATGTGTTGACCAAAAAATGCCAAAATCAAAATTCAAATATAAGTGTGAACCAAAATAATCATGCAAATATATCTATATATGTTAGCTCCATCATTAGAACAAAAAATTTTACTGCCAAAAATAATTTACCACATTTGCAAAATGATTTTTCCACCTTGTAGGTTGTTTAGACTGTCAAACATAAAAACTATCATACATATCCATTTATCTTTCACACTAGGTACCATCGAACCTTTAAAATTTGGATTAAGCATTTGTATGAATCCAAAACACTTCTCTTATGTTTACAACAAAATATACGAATCTAGAAAATTCCATCGAACCAAATATAGAGTTCTAGTAGAACACTCCATTCTTCATTCCCATACTTAGCAAATTTCTTATTGCAGACCATTTTGACTTTTGGTCTTATTTCCTACTGCAATGTGCATTTGAAATTAGAGTTTAGTTTCCATCAATGAAAACATGAAAACATCTATGCAGTGTCTCTTTCCAACAATTGGTATGGGATGCGTATGAAAGAATTGAAAATTATGGGGAATGGAAGGAGCATTGGAATATGAAAATGGGACAGTGGTGTAAGTAGGTATGGATGAAGGGATTAGGAATTCTTCCAAGACTAACATGTGTAGGATCAATATTTGAAATATATGTAGTCATGAGAGGTGGAATATATTTAGAAACACTAGGTAATGAATTAGGAATAGGAATAGAAGTCTCAACACTAGTGTTACGATGAGAGAGACCAAGATCTTGAGCACAACTTTTTATAGATTTAAGATTTTCATTAATAGTATAAGATAGAGAACGTAACAATTAAACACCATTCTCATAATTGTGAATCAATTTCCTCATTTCTTCTACTAAGGATATGGATTCCCTATTAGAATGCTCTTAACCTAACCATTGCTGAAATTTTTCAAAATCATGGAAAAAAAATTGCACTTGGGTATGAGACACTCTTAAGGTTTTATCTTTATCATGGGAAGAAAGGGAACATGGAATTGTAACCATAGTGACAATTTCATAAGTAGTTATAGTGGTATCACTAACATTCCTATGGAACATAGTGGACTTGCGATCAAAGGAACCCATAAATCTACAACATCTTCTCATTGGAATGACATATGTAGAACTCAAGGTTTTGACACTCAGGTACAAGATAATGAAAGAAAGATATGTCTAAAGAATTTAAATATAAGTATTCATCAAGTTTATGCAACACAAATGTAATTAAGACTATTAGAATATTTAATCTTTACTTGGCTTGGATTTCTTTATTTGTATTTAGTTTGGGATATTCCTTTGGAATCCCTACATGTAATTTATCCTCTTGTACATGTGTGATGAAAAGTTATTTATTTTAGTTTTCTTTATTAAGGAATATTAGTTTTCTTCCTTATGAGGATGGTGACAAATTTCACACATATTGTGAATGGTGGTATTCATAGATATGTAAGTTACTTTAGAAGTCCTCTCCTCATCTCTATTTAAGAGATGATTCTCCTTTAATTCTTCACTTTTTTATATCATTGTGTTGGTTAATGGATTGGATTTTAAATAATATTGACTCAAACCCTGGCTAAAACCCCTTGTATTAACAACAATTAAACAAATCATTAATTGTCTTGATCTGTAAATTGGTAGGTACAAATTGTTTTTATGAAATATGAAATGAATGTATATTCTTATTTTCTAAATAAATGGGGTATGCTCTTAACCAGAGAGCTAGAGAGGCTTCTAATGAATGTTCATCCTCATAAAACATTCATGAACAAATACAAGATCAAAATGATAATCAAAATCTACTACTGTGCATTAATTACCACAACCATGAAAACTCTACACAACATAATTATCCAATAGGTTTCTATATATGCATCCCCACAACTATGAAGACTAAATGCAGTGCATAACCATAATAAAAATAAGGTATATGAATAGAATAAATGATAAAGGGACATAATTAATAGTGCCACATAGAACATGATGCAGGAGCATCTTGGGTCTGTGGCAATCCTGTGTCACCAAAAATATGTTTGAAGTTTTCTATGTTGCTCGGTTCCTTCTTTGACCAAGTTGATTCGGTGTTGGTCGATTATATCTTTGGCACTCGGTTATTTTCCTGGTGCTTGTCTAGCACTTAGTTATCCTTGCTTACCGAGTTATTTGTTTTAGATTTTTGTTGAGGCTGAATCTTTCATTTATAATTGGTCACAAATTTAATGATGATATCTATCATTGGGAAGTGTGTGGACCTAGATCTGGTCATTCCTTCAGTTGATGGTGGATTTGAAGGCTGACTTGGTTTGGTAGCCTCTTAAATAAATATAGTTGTTTGGTTAGAGTTTAGGGGGGAAGTTAGTAGAGTTAGTTTTTGGATAGAAGATAGAAGATAGAAAATTAGAGATTATCGGTAGATCCTCGCATGTTGGAGGACTTCTATACTTGATTGTAATATCTAGCCTAAACTAGGAAGGCCTTACATCCTGGCATGTATGAATCAAATTGAGGATAATATATCAAAATTTCTATATTCTCTCTCTCACTTTTTTTGTTGTTGCTTCTGTGTTTGATCTCTGCAAGGCAGACCTATTTAGGGTGTGCCTTTGGCCCCTCTCCTTGTCCTCCTTTGCATCAAGTGGTATCACAACAAGGTGAGATCTAGATCTAGGTTTGCATATCTTAGTTTGAGGGTTCCTTCTTTTCAAACCCTAATTGAATTCTTGTGGGGTAGTAGATTGCGATCTGACCTGCAATTGCAAAGGGTTTCAAGATGGTTCGTGGGAGGTGAGATGCAGATCTAGGATTGGCAGACATGTTGAGACAACTTGCTGCTAGATTAGAAGCTGTTGAAATAGCCCAAAGAAGAGGAAGGCATCTTGAAGATGTTAGTGATGATGAAATTGAGGAAGAACAAGGTGATGTAGAACCTACACCGGTGATGGATCAAGGTGAGGAAATATTTTTGAAGGCTTTAACAAATCTAAAGTCTACACCACACTTTAATCCTCCCAAGTATAGCAGAAAATTGGATTTCGATGAATTGGTGGACTAGATCACCGAGATGGAAAATTATTTTGAATATAAGAATATACCTTAGGAAAATAAGGTGAAAATTGCGAACACAAAGTTGAAAATTCATGCATCCTTATGGTGGGAACATCTGCAGTTAGACAAAAAGAGGAAAGGAAAAGACAAAATCAAGGTATGGAAAAAAATGGTGAATAAATTGAAAGGAAAGTTATTACCTTGTGATTACCAGATTAACCTAGTTAGGAAAATGCAAAGTTTGAGGTAGAAAGATAGCTCGGTAAAAGAATATACTAAGGAATTCCATAGATTAGATATCAAATCTGGACATGATGAAGATGACGTAGAAAGAATCACTAGATACTGGAATGGTTTGAGAGTTTCCATCCAAGAAGAAATTAGTTTGGTCAAATTGGAGAGTATTGAAGAGGCTTATGAATTTGCATTAAAATTTTAGGAGAAATTGAAGAAGAGACATGAGCAAAGACAAAGAGGTAGAGGTGGTAGATTCCCTAGAGGAAGAGGTAGATCTCATGGTGAAAATAGTAGATCTGAACCTAAAAAGACAACTCTAGATAAATATAAGATCGAGTGGAAAGGAAAAAGTTCATCTAGAGGCAGAGGCAGTAACTACCGAGGTGGTTATAAAAAAGGTGGTTTCTGAGGAACTTGTTACAATTGTGGAGAAGAAGGACATAGATCATTTGAGTGTACACATGCAAGTAAGAAGGTCAGTAGTAGTAGAAATGCTTTGGTGCAAGAAGAGTCACCGAATGAACCTCAGAAGGAAAATAACTTGATGGTGAGGAGAGTACTTTGGAGTGAAAGTAATAAGGAAGATATGGTAAGGAAAAGTTTGTTCAAGACCAGATGTAGAGTTTCTGATGAAGTTTGGAAGGTAATCATTAACAGTGGTAGCTCAAAGAATCTAGAATCTGAGGAAATGGTCACAAAGTTGTAGTTAAAAAGGTTGGAACATCCAAAGCCCTATTAGATTCCATGGATCAAATATTAGCATACACTCTTGGTAATTGAACAATGTTATGTGAGTTTGAGAATTGAAAACTACTATGATAAGGTGTTATGCGATATCATGCCTATGGATTGTTGTCATATTTTTTTGGGTAGTCCTTGGCAATATGATAGACATACTTAATATGATGGGAGATTGCATAAATATACTATTTGGGTTGATGGAAGAAGACAAATCTTGTTACCTTTGGTTGAAGAACCTGTTAGTAATGTTTGTACATTTGTGAAAGTTTGTTTGATGGAAGGAAGAAAATTTGTTAAGTATTTGAAGAAGAATGATGTACATTTTTTTGTGATTCCTAACAAACCAAGTAAGAAAATACAGGATATTATACCTAAGGAGATTGATAAGTTACTCACCGATTACAGTGAAATTATTTTTGATAATGTACTTGATGGTTTTCCACCGAATAGAAGCATTGAACATTACATGGATCTAATCCCTGGAGCTAGTTTACCAAACAAGGCACCACATTGGTTGACACCTACCAAGAATCAAGAATTGAACCAACAGATTCAAGAATTGTTGCAAAAAGGTTTGATTAGAGAAAGTTTGATTCCTTGTGTAGTACCTATTGTATTGGCACCTAAGAAGAATGGAGAATGGTGAATATGTACTGATTCCAGAGAAATCAACAAGATAACAATGAAATATAGGTTTCCTATACTGAGAATGGATGACATAATGGATAGTTTGACTGGAGCAAAGTATTTTACCAAAATTGATTTGAAAAGTGGGTATCATCAGATCAAAATCAGAGAAGGTGATGAGTGGAAGACTAGTTTCAAGAAAAAAGAAGGTTTGTATGAGTGGTTGGTTATGCCTTTTGGTTTAACTAATACACCGAATACTTTTATGGGGTTGATGAATGAAGTTTTGAAGAAATTCTTGGGTAATTTTGTGATTGTATACCTTGATGATATTCTGATATTCAGTAAGACCAGAGAAAAACATTTATTGTATGTTAAACAAGTATTGCAGAGGTTGAAAGAAGAAAAGTTGCTAATAAATCTGAAAAAGTGTTCCTTCATGAAAGAGGAGATTGTGTATTTGGGATTTGTGATTTTGGCTGATAGTTTGAAAATGGACCCTGAAAATGTTGAAGCTATTTTGAATTGGCCTACACCTGAGAATGCTAGTGAGGTAAGATCATTTCATGGTTTGGAAATTTTTTACCGAAAGTTCATTAGGAATTTTAGTTCAATTTTTAATGCTATGACTGAGACTACGAGAGGAGATAAAAGGGAATTCAAGTGGACACATGGAGCTGATAAAATTTTTGAGACTCTAAAGTAGAAGGTTGTTGAATTGCCTATTTTGGCATTACCTAATTTCAATAAGGTATTTCAAGTGGAATGCGATGCAAGTAAACCTGTTGCTTTCTTCAGTGAAAAGTTGAATGATGCAAAAAGGAAATATTATGTGTATGATCAAGAATTCTATGCTATTGTTCAAGCACTGAAGAAATGGAGACATTATTTGATACCAAGTGAATTTGTGTTGTATACCAATGATAAGGCTTTACAGTATTTGGGTAGTCAAAATAAGTTGAACCAGAGACATATGAAATGGGTTGAGTATTTGTAGAGTTATACATTTGTGATAAAGCATAAGAGTGGAGTTACTAACTGAGTTTTTGATGCATTGAGTAGAAGAAGATATTTGATGACCGATATGAAAATTGAAGTTCTTGGCTTTGATGACATGAGAGATTGTTATGAATTTGATCCTGATTTTTGTGAGCCATGGAGAAAATGCAAAGCACCTATTCAAGATCAACCGAGCAAAAAATAGGAAGAATATTTCATTCAAGAAGGTATGTTGTTTAAATGTATTTAGTTGTGTATACCAAGATGACCAATGAGAACTAATTTGATAAAGAAAAAACATAGTAGTGGTTTGGCTAGACATTTTGGTGTTGATAAAACATTGAACTTTCTTAAGGAGAAATACTTTTGACCATAGTTATATAAAGATGTTTAGAAATTTGTGAAAAGCTGTGGAATTTGTCAAGTTGCAAAAGGAGTAAGTCAAAATATTGGATTGTATACACCAATTTCTATCCCTGAGAAACCTTGGATTGACATCAATATGGATTTTTTTCTTGGCTTACCGAAGATAGTAAGAGGTAATGATTCTATATTTTTTGTTGTGGATAGATTTTTAAAAATGGCACATTTTATACCTTGTAGAAAGACATCAGATGTAGTACATATAGCAGATCTTTTCTTTAAGAAAATTGTCTGATTACATGGATTATCGAGGAGTATTATCTCTAACAGAGACAATAAATTTGTTGGATACTTTTGGAAGACCCTTTGGAGAAAGTTTGGCACTGAGTTGAAATATAGTTCTACATTTCACACACAAACCGATGGATAGAAAGAAGTTGTGAATGGAAGTTTGGGAAATCTTTTGAGATGTTTAGTTGGAGACACATTGAGTAATTGGGATTCTGTGTTGGCACAAGTAGAGTTTGCATACAATAATTTAGTGACTAGGAGTACTGGAAAAACACCTTTTGAGATTGTAAATGGCATTCAACCGAGAGGTATATTAGATCTAAGGGATATTGCTGATGAAAAGAGAAGTGCTGAAGGACTAGATGAAGACATTGCATGAAGATGTGAAATATAAGTTGGAGAAAAGTAATCAGAAATACAAAGATAGAGCTGATAGATCAAGAAGACATAAGACTTTCATAGTCGGTGATGTAGTAATGGTTCATTTGAAGAAAGGTATATTTCCTATTGGAACATATGGGAAGATGAAAATGAAGAAGTTTCACCCTTGCAAGATTTTGAGAAAATTTAACAGTGGAAATGCATATGAGATTGAGTTACTTGATGACATGGATATATCACCTATTTTCAAAATTACTGATTTGTATGATTATCATGAGTCGGATGAAGAAATGATAGTACCGAAGGATTATCCTAAGAAATAATTACAAGAAGTTGAGAAAATTTTGGAACAAAGAATGGGCATAAGTATAAGAGGAAAACAATATATGGAATATCTAGTAAAATGGAAGAATAGACCAATTGAAGATAGTTCATGGATTTCACAATCTAAGTTGGATTCAGCTTAGATCGTACCTGTTTCATGATTCAGAGAATCATTTTCAAATAACCCCAGGTGTCTGATGAAGGAGCATCTCAGGTCCTTGGAAATCCTATGTCACCAAAAATATGTTTGAATTTTTTTGTGTTGCTCAATTCCTGCTTTGACCAAGTTGGTTCAGTGTTGGTCGATTTCCTTTGTTCATCGGTGTTGGTTGGTTATCTCTCTAGCACTCGATTATTTCCCTGGCACTCGGTGATGCTTGTCTGACACTCGGTTATCCTTGCTTACTGAGTTTTTTGTTTTGGATTTGTGTTAAGGATGACTCTTGCATTTATATTTGGTCACAGATTTAATGATGATATCTATCATTAGGAAGCATGAGGACCTAGATCTGGTCATTCCTTTTGGTGATGGTGGATCTGAAGGCCGACTTGGTTTGGTAGCCTCTTGTATAAATGTAGTTGTTTGGTTAGACTTTGGGGGGAAGTTAGTGGAGTCATTTTTTGGATGGAAGATAGAAGATAGAAAATTAGAGATTTTTGGTAGATCCTTGCATGTTGGAGGACTTATGTACTTGATTGTAATATCTGGCCTAAACCGGGAAGGCCTTATAGCTTGACATGTATGAATCAAATTGAGGATAATATATCAAATTTTTTGCATTCTCTCTCTCACTTGTTGTGTTGTTGCTTCCATGTATGATCTCTATAAGGTGGACCTGGTTAGGGTGTGCCTTTGGCCCCTCTCCCCATCCTCCTTTGCTTTAGAACACCTCATAATCACAAGTTTTAAAGCACAATGAACACATGAGATTAATTCATTATATTCCATTCCTTCATTTATCCATTCAATAGTAAAATAATTAGAGATAGTCAATGAACAAAAACCATGATTCATAGTTTGATTCGCACTCAATTGTCACAAAAAAAGAGGGAAGTCTGAATCAAAATTTTTGATCCCTTGTTAAGATTTTAAAATGAGTTTATATAGTTTTTTTGCCTTCCCTGATCGTTACATAACAATAATCTTTTAAATATGAAAATAAATAATAATTAAAGAAAGATTGTGTATCTTCTTAAAATGGAAGAACCCATGTTAGGACATGTTTAGCCCTCCTTATTGGATGCTTTTGACTCAATTCAAATGCCTTTTGTAGATCCATGAATGTGTATATGATTATGTGATGCAAGAGCATCTCGGGTCTTGTGCAATCCTATGTCACCAAAAACATGTTTGTGGTGTTCCTGTGTTCCTTGGTTCATTCTTTGATTGAGTTGGTTTGGTGTTACTTGATTTCCTTTGTTTACCAGGGTTGGTCGGTTATCTCTTTGGTGCTCAGTGATGCTTGTCTGGCACTCAGTTATCCTTGCTTACCGATTTGTTTGTTTTAGTTTCCTATTGAGGCCAACTTGTGCAATTAATTATTGTCATAGATTTAATGTTGGTATCTAACATTGGGAAGCGTATGGACCTAGATCTAGTCATTCCTTCCATTGATGGTGGATCTGAAGGCCGACTTGTTTAGTAGCCTCTTGTATATAATGTAATCTTTGTTTGTAGTTTTAGGGATCATAATTAATACATCAGAGATAGAATCTAGGAGATAGAAGATTTTTAAGATCCTCACATGTTGGAGGACTTATGTACTTGAATTGTAATATCTGGCCTAAACGGGAAGGCCTTACTACCCGGCATGTATGAATCAATTGAAATAAATATATGAAAGATATATACATTATCTCTCTCACTTGTGTGTTGTTGCTTCCATGTGTGATCTCTGCAAGGTGGATCTAGTTAGGGTGTTCCATTGGCCCCTCTTCCATCCTCCTTTATGTCATTATGTGCCAATTTAGACCCTGTTATGTCCCTTTACTCACTTCTTTTTCTCATTTTCTAAGACCCTAAGGCAATTTTGGAAGGTCGTACACTTTAGGTCTAGGCTAAATTTTGGCCCCAACCTTTATGCATAGGCTGAAATTTGGCCTTGGCCCTTAGGTCTAGGTTTAATTTCATCCCTAAGCTTCTAAGTCACCCTCTTCAAGATCTTGGGCCCTTTCAGAATTTCAAATTTCTTCCCACCTTCTGGTCGACCCTTTTCAATTTCAAAGATGAAATAGTTATAAATAGAGGCCTTCCCTCTTCATTTGATGCATACACAAGAACTTAAATTCAATCACACATGCATAAAATCCTTCATATTGCATTCTTAAATAATTCATAAGCATTTTTAGAGCATTCAAGGAGATCCTTTTGCAACACTCCAAGACTTCAAGCATAGGAGATCTCTTGCATTCTAGGAGCTTTCAAGGAGATTTTAAGGAGTTCATTAGAGGCCTTTTAATCCTTGTTTCATGTTCTTTCATCCACCTTTCAAGATCTATCTTCCTTTCTTGATGATATTATTAGGAACGGGAACACTGAGAGGGGGGGGTGAATCAACGTTCACTGTATTTTATCTTTTTACTTAATCTCAAACTGAACTTAAATACTTAAGTACTAAAATTAACATCCACATAAACATGAAACATGAAATCAACACATAACACCAATATGGTTATGGGGAAACCCAAATAGGTAAAAACCCCAGTGGGAATTGACACCCACTAATATTCTGTACTAGTGTTTTATGATCCTTGTTAGAAGATCCTTAACCATGTTAGGAGTTACTTTACAATGTATTAAGTATAGTAGACCTTGTCAAGGGTTGGAACCTATTAGGATTCTTTTACAATAAACCTTGTTAGGGGTGTGGATGCACTATCCTAGAGCTCACTGCTCAAGTGGTGAAGGCTACAACCTTTTGATCTCATATACACACTATATCTATTGGATGAACTGTTATTGTGACACTGCTTGTCTGATTAGTTCCTTTTATGCGTTGATGCTTTGACCTCTTAAAAATCTCTAATAAATCTTATCAACTCTTCACACACTTCTTCTCTACT
This sequence comes from Chamaecyparis obtusa, assembly GCA_027943335.1. Lineage (NCBI taxonomy): Eukaryota > Viridiplantae > Streptophyta > Pinopsida > Cupressales > Cupressaceae > Chamaecyparis > Chamaecyparis obtusa. The sequence continues at coordinate 2,603,638 of BSBK01000633.1, read as the reverse complement.
TATCTCAACTATATAACAACTCTCATTCTAATTACAATGGGTGCATCTCATATTTATATGCGCATACAAAACAAATAAATAGGTTGGCCCTTTAACCGATTACATACAACGCTTCCAATTGAATTGGCTCAAGAGTGTTTAAAAACAAACATAACTACATGTTAGTAACTAATTACAATAGGTGCATAGCCTTTATATCATAAGAAGATAACCACAAATCAAAATGCCAATAGTCGATTGCTTACTATGTTCTTCTCTGGCACACACTGGCTATGTAACTTCAACTATCTATAACTTTGTCATACTTTCATATCTGATCATGAGCTCATATACTAAGAATGAATATACTCTAATAAACTTATCTTCTAGGGCACATACCATAACTTGGTCGTACACATGTGTGTTGATGCTCTGAGCTTTAGGTACTCTGTACATTGTCCAGTCTTCAACACTTAGGCAATTTTGGATCTTCTCCTCAAGTGCACCGACTCCAAAACACTATATGACTTTGTTGCCATAATGAAAACACTATAATAAGTCATATACACCAGTATATCCAACTTGCCAAGAATCTCCCCCTTTGTCATTAATGGCAACAAAGAAATATGGCCAAGTTGCTAATTGTCCCTTAATACAAAAAACTTTTGTCTTATATCTCCCTTATACATATCTATAACCCATATTCTATACATACTCCCCCTTTGACATTAATGAAAAAGGTGCTTCAAAATTGTATCTACAAGTACTTACTGTGAGAGAACATCCAGATATGCTATTTGTAGGTTTTGAATCTCCTTCTTCCAAAATGTGATTAATAAATTTACAATCTAGAGATGGGTGCATAGTGCATACTATAGCTTCTCCATCTTCTCCAAATCTATGCTAGGACCTTGATCATATGTCACCATGATGGCATCGATCTCCTTGATATTCTGATTGAGTATATCTAGTGAGGGCGCAAGAGCATTCCTAAGCTATGTTTTCCTTGCCCTTATCTTTGACATCTCTTTCTCAGATTTTCAATCTTATCTATCTGTCCTTGGTAGAAATTATTACACATGTTCACATCAATGGATGGATCTTCCACTGATTTCCTTATGCTATCTATCATAGCTTCTACCTCTTGTATTTTCTTGTATAGATCACTAGTCAACTTGTCCTGGTTCATACAGTCAGTAATAATCTTTCTGCCCCTTGCTACAAACTCCTTCAAGGATGCTTGACCAGTCTTTAGTGAACTCAGGTCAAGTGCAAAGTTGCTAACCAATTCACTTAGCCTTTTCTTCAAATACTTCTCCTCTGCAACTAGGGATGTAGATTCTTCCAGGCTAGAGAAATTACTCTTGAACTATGAAATAACTATACTCACATCATCAATGGAGTGTACCTTGGACACTTTCTTGTCTGCTAGTAACAAGTTGTTTAATATGTTTACTGATTCTACAAGGAGGGGATTCCTCATTACCTGTTTCTCCTTGGCTTTCTCCATAGCTAAGATGCTGAATTTGATTAGGTCTTCTTCTCCCCATGAATCCAAATTGGTTGTGTCAAGTGTCAAACTTGACAACAATACTACTAAGGGAAGTGGAGTAATAGGAGTACTATCTATAACTTCCTCTTTGACTCTTATTGTCATTGGTTCATTTTCTTTTCTCTCTACTTCTTCATTTTTTTTATGCTTCTTTTTCTATTTGTTCTTCTTTATTTTCTTCTTCTTTTTCTATTTCTATTTTTGTTTTATCTATCATCTTTTCTTCTTTTTCATATGTTATATCCTCAATAAATACTTCTTCTTGTTGATTGGGAGGAGTGTTACTACATAAGTTCTCAGCCTCTTGAGTGCTTACAAATGCCTCTTCAAACTTGTCCAGATCCATGTATGTGGCCGCCATAGTGACTTTTACATTGTCAATAAAGATAGAATCATCCTTGAGTGTCTCTGTTATGGGGGCATACTTCTCTACCTCTATGGATGCATCAATTACATGTGTTGAATCTTGTGGACCTATATATGGTACATTAGTATTATTTGACTCTTTTGCAACCATTATGGGTACTTGGGCTATGGGTGCAGTAGATGGATACATTTGCTTATTCATGAAGACCTTCTCAAATGCCTTCTCTATTTCCTTAGCAACCAATTCATAATTATTGTCCATTATGTGGAGGGTCCTTGATTTGGTTCTAAGATTTAGTTTCACTAGATCTAGTAACATAGATTTCTCCTCTAGAGAACATACTAGAAGGGTTTCATCTACAATATTTTCTCTTATCCTTAGATCCTCTTCAATAGCCTATCTCTTTTGGAATTCTAAGATATTCCATACATTGTCTAGAATCATAGTCTTTAGTTCTAGGACTATCTTCTTAAACTTCAACATATGTTTGATAATAATTCCATGTATCTTTGATTTGTCAATCTCAATGTATTTCTCATAGAACTTTCCTACTTGATCAATTATGCCTTCATTAACAATCCTTGTATTTAACACACTGAGACTAGGTTTGAAACTTACTTCAGGAGGAGCTTGAGTGTTCCTTATGTTCCTTGTTACTCATGAGGATGGATGACCAATGCTAATCTCTTTCTTCCTCTTATGCATTGCCTTATACTCAGGAGGAGTAGTAAGGTCAATGGTTTCTTTGGGTGCAGAAGGAGTAACATCAGTTTTACCCTTTTATCATCTAATTTTTCTATTTTTACCTTCTTCAACTTAGGATCCTCCGATTCTATCTTTGTTGTTGTTGCGCTCTCAATTTCCAAAGCAATCTTCTCTTCCCTTGCTTTGTCTAAGTTTGCTTGTGATACACCATGAATTCTCAAGATTTCTAAGGTAACCTTGGCAACTTTTCTTTTTGTTGCTATGCTATTTTGAATAGCATCAACTTCTCTAGTTTTCTCTTCATAGGTTCCCCATCTTGGCTCATTAAGGTCTTTAGGGGCTGAAAGAAATACTTGTGCATATGCTTCTAGGAGTTTTTCATCAACCTCATATCCAATTGGATGGATTCACTTTTTCCTTGGCTCAACTTCTTCCATACAAGTTGTGTCTATCTCAACCATGAAATAAATAGTATCCTTGTATTTTTCAACAATATTTTTTGGTATTATATACCTCATCTGCATTTTAGCCCTAAATTTTTTTGACTCTAGTGTCATGTAATCTCTTAGTGTACTCTCAGTAGATGCCTTGAAGGATATCTGTGGCATAGTAGGAATAGTCTTGTCTAGGTACAAATCAAACACTTTTCCAACAATATGGAAGTACATATAGATAATTAGGGACCCAAACCTAAATATCTTGGTCTTGTCATTCTTGATTGCCTTAATGTTATCTATTAACTATGTGCGCAAGATCTCACATAGATTAAACTCTTCATTCTCTTTCACAAGTCTTATTGCTGCAAGAATTGTGACTGCAGACACACTGTTTACCTTGCTGGTGTGTTGGAACATGTAACCTAGTATCATGGACATCAATTTGACGTCATCTTGCTCAATAGGCTCTATAGTCATTCGGTGCCTATCACTTCTTGGATTTCATGTTTTCTCAACAATTTTCCTTACATCCTTTCCCACTGGAAGAATGGCACATGTCTTTGAGAGTCCTGTCATCTCATGAATTAGGTCACCAGTAATCCTAACCGACACTTCACCTATCCAAAATAGGTCATCATGAATCTTGATCCATTCCAATTTGTAGAACTCATATGTCATAGCATACTCCACTATAGGGTGATTATTCCACTACGCATACTCATCCATGAAGGTTTTGTCTAGTTTCATCATTGTTTCCATGTGTGCCCTTAATCTGTCTAAGCATATTTGTTCTTTCTTGCAATATGTGTATGCCCTAATGTCTTCGACATGCATAACACCCATGGACATGCAGGAAAATGCCCCTTCCAGATCATCCAAAGTGGATTTGAATGGGTGCCTCTTAAATACATATCTTTTCTTCTCTGCAACATCAAATACTATAGGAGTACCCATCACTTATTTGTATATCACTTTCTTAATGGTTTGCAAGATATTCTAAATCAGCCCGATGAACTAGGGTTTTCACAACTGATCAAATGTATAGCAAGTCACTTGATGAATCAATCTGCAATCCTTCACAATCAAATGCTAGGGCTCTTCTGCTCTCTAATCACTCTGAATTTGAATGCAATGAGTAATTTACAAACTTATGTGTACTTTAAAGTAGGAATTTTGCCATTAATGCCTGTCGTGTAAACTAGGCTGTCACTTGAAAATTTATAACTTTCATTCTGCAAAAAATTAGCTAGTGCAATTTTGCATGAAGGTTCCTCAAGTCTCCAAAAGCTTAAGTCCAAAGGTGCATACTCTGAAAGTGAGTATACCATCCATGCAGGGGTCTAGAGCTGAATTAGCTCCCCTTATGACCCTAAGGGCCATTCATCCAGATGTAGAGGGTGCATCCACTATGGATGCATCCAATACATTCTCATCAACCTTATCATTCTTTTCTTCTAACCAAATCAAGCTCACATCCTTTGAAGCTTTCACAAACTTGACTTCTCCTTTGAGATCCAATACTGGTTCTTTGGGATTTTTAGGGCTTTCTTGATCTTGTGTCCTTGATCTACAAAACTTTGAGATGTGTCCAACCTTGTTACAAGAGTGAAAAATGATTGGAGGCCTTATATTCCTTGGTGCATTGACATGGGTCACCATTTTATATTGTCTAGCTGAGTGACCATTATAATTACATATCTGACATGTAACATTTTGAGAACTTATATTTGGCTGATTCTAATTTCTCTGGTTATGCTGAATCTTGTTCTTCTGACTTGTCTTACAGTTCATAGCTCTATGACCAAATTTATTGCATGAATAATAGTAACCATTGAAAGGTCTTACCTCTGTACAGTTCCTTGCTATATGACCATGTTTATTACATGCATAAAAAGTTTGATCTACTAGCTTGTGCTCATTCTTGGATGATTCAAAAAGATCTTTAATCTAACTTCCAGGCACCTTAGCATCTAAGGTGTCTTCTGGTGCTTTCATTCTTGCTCGCATGTTGTCAATCTGATTTTGTGCTTCATTGTATCCAATGCAGCTAGTATCTCCTTTAACTCTTCTCGCATACAACTGAGATTATATCAAATCAGAACTGGTGTGTAACTTATCAATGTGATTCTTTGCATCTTTCAATTTAGATTCCAAGATTTCTTTGTTGTTCCTTAGCTCCAAGATTTCCATGTTTGCTTGCCTCAATTATTCATTTAGTTAAAAGTTATCTTTGATATGTTCATCATAGACTTCCTGATTGTTAGTCAACTTATCATCTAATTCTTCAATCTGTTCTTTTAGAGATGAATTTTCTTGACTAAGCTTTTTTATCATAATCCCTAAATCACTGGTAGAGCATTCTTTCAAATCTTTTCTTATCCTTTTGATGACTACTTGAGCATCACTGAATTTTTCTTTAAGTTCTTCAATTTATTTTTCAGATCTGTCCAAGTCTTCAAGAGTAGCTTCAAGATTTCTTTTCAAATGTTTCATTTCTTCTTTTTCCATGATCTCCTCAAGTGGTTAAACTTATTTGCTGAGGACCAGCACTCTGATACCAATTTTTAGGAATGGGAACACTGAGAGAGGGGGGGGGGGTGTGAGTCAGTGTTCACTATATTTTATCTTTTTACTTAATCTCAAACTGAACTTAAATATTTAAGTACTGGAATGAACATCCACATAAAAATGAAACATGAAATCAACACATAACACCAATATAGTTACAGGGAAACCCAAATAGGTAAAAAACCCAATGGGAATTGACACTCACTAATATTTTATACTAGTGTTTTATGATCCTTGTTAGAAGATCCTTAACCCTGTTAGGAGTTTCTTTACAATATATTAAGTACAGTAGACCTTGTCAAGGGTCAAACCTTGTTAGGAGTCTTTTACAATAAACTTTGTTAGGGGTGTGGATGCACTGTCCTAGAGTTCACTGCTCAAGTGGTGAAGGATGCAACCTTCTGATCTCAGATGCACACTATATCTACTGGATGAACTGTTACTATGACATTGCTTGTCTGATCAATTCCTTTTATGCGCTAATTCTTTGACCTCTTGAAAATCTCTAATATTTCTTATCAACTCTTCACACACTTATTCTCTTCTTATCTCAACTATATAACAACTCTCATTCTAATTACAATGGGTGCATCTCATATTTATATGCGCATACAAAACAAATAACTAGGTTGACCCTTTAACCAATTACATACAATGCTTCCAATTGAATTGTCTCAAGCATGTTTACAAACAAACATAATTACATGTCAAAAACCTAATTACAATAGGTTCATAGCCTTTATATCATAAGAATATAACCGCAAATCAAAATGCCAACAGTCAGCTGCTTATTCTATTCTTCTCTGGCACACACTGGCTATGTAACTTCAACTGTGTGTAACTTTGTCATACTTTCATATTTGATCATGTGCTCATAGACTAAGCATGAATATACTCTAAAAAACTTATCTTCTAAGGTGCATACCATAACTTAGTCATACACATGTGCGCTGATGCTCTGAGCTTCAGGTACTTTGTACACTGTCCAGTCTTCAACACTTAGCCGATTTATGATCTTCTCCTCAAGTGCACTGACTCCAAAACACTATATGACTTTATTCCCATAATGACAACACTATACTAAGTCATATACACTAGTATAGCCAACTTGCCAAAAAATAGTGGAGTTGGTAATCAAGGAAGGGATTCTTCATTCTTGCATACCCGATTTGAGTACATGAGAACATCTAAATCCATTGATCTAATGAATTGGTGAGGTGGATCTATTTCATTTGATTGAGACATCCTACTCTTCTACATGATTGAATTTCATTGGAGCACTTCTTCATCCTTGTGGAATACATATATGAATCCTCCTTAAGGGTTTCTACAAAAGTAAGGTAAATTCATACATTTTATTTACTTTTTACATACGTACTTTCATATTTACATTTAAGGTTGATTCATAATTAGGGCTTGACTGAGGCAAGCCCCTCAAAAACCAAAAAAAAACTATTTTTCTTATAGGATCAGGTTTTCAGGAATTTTAGATCCGCTATTTGAGAGTTCCAAAATAGGATATAGTCATAGATCTGGAGACATAGAATTCAATAGAGAAGGTCTAGACCAAATTTTTTCCTAGTTTTGGTTCTAGGTTGACCCCAAGTTGGCATAGAACTAAAAAATAGGCCTATTCCTAGAGAAGAAGGATTTTGGGGTTTTGTTTGTCTCACAGTTTCAGGTCTGGATCCAATCCCATTCATTGTTTAGAGTACAAAATATAGGTCTGAATGGGACCTTGCTTCTAAAGGTGAGTTTTTAATTTACATTATTTAATTTTTGTATTTACTTTTCAGATCTATCATATTTAATTATATTTAGCATCTTTCCTTCTTTCCTACTAAATTTCCAAACCCTAGGATTAAAGGAACTTGTATCTTCTTTTCTAGCTCTTGGATCTTTGGATTTTTGTTTACATTGGCACTCCTACATCACTTTGGTAGTGCTAATCTACTTGGATCAAAAATTTCAGGGGCTTGTCTTAGAGGATCTATTCCTTTCTATTCCTTTGTGGCCCTTTTGAGGTATAGTTGGCCACACAAAAGTGGGGTGTGTTACACTTCTTATCCTTATCTCACTTTCCCCCCTATACATTTTGGTGAACCTGACACTTTCATGCTCTATATCTTTTTATTGGTTTTTAGATTCCCTATGTGTGTCTTACCTTCATTGTTTCATAGATTTATTACTGTGTTCTTTGTTTATGCATTGCATCTTCTTTGCATTTCATTTCATAGTTGGATTTAGTTGTGGTTAGATCTCCCCTTTGTGTTTGAAAAACCTTTGTGTGATCTCCCTTTATTTTTTCTTTCCTTTGTGTATGAGCTTCATTATATTAAGTCCAACCTATAGTATTCCAGCTAGAAGAAGTCATAGACTCTTGGGTTCCTTTTACCCCGATTCTTCCTTCTTTCCTAGGAATCTTGATGATAACTTGATCTCTCATGATCCCAACCCTTCCATGAAGAATAACTCTTCTCACTCATCCCATGATGAATAAAAATCCCTAAGATTTCCTCTTGTTCAATTCCAAAATATTACTAGTGACCTTGAAAAGATATAAAGTTGGCTTATTCAAGAGAATCATAACTCGGATACTATTGCCTCTATTGAAGCTATCAATAAAGTTATTTGTAATGATGAGAATGGTGTTAACCTTTTGCATGATATCTCTCACCTTGTTACTTCTAATGTTAATCCTTTAGTCTAAGAAGTTCAAAAGTTAGGATATGTTCCACCTTCTATTAGTGTTGAACCTTCATTACCTATCTCCATTCCTATGTCTAGCATTCCTACATATGTGCCTTCTCTTGTGACCATATCTATGAAAGATTCAAATCTTTTCAATGCGAGTCTTCCTAATTCCTATGTTCCATCTCTTCTTGTGAGTGTTCCTCTTGTTTCATTGCCTACATCACAACCTTCTTATCATAGTGTCCCTTATACCTATTCCAATACTCTTCCTACCATGGTTCCAAGTGTTCCTCTGGTTACTTATATTTTCCATGTCACTTCATACACTTTACCTAATGTATTGAATGTGTCTATGCCTCCTATTTCCTCTAATGATTCCACCATCATTATTCTTGCTCAAATAATTTCATCCTTACAACAACAACTTTCTTCCTTCAATCAATCTAAGTTTAATGTGCCTACATGTGACATGGGAAGTCCTTTGTCCTTAGACATTATCTGCATGTTTTTCCCTCAACAAGTTGATATGCCTCACCTTGAGAATTAAATTTGTAAGGGTGACCTTGTGACTCATGTTAAGACCTTTCAAATCCTGTGTAGCAACTATTCCCATGAACATAGGATTATGGCTAAGTTATTCACTAGGAACTTTCATGACAAGGCTTTACAATGGTATTGTTCCTTGCCTCCTTATTCTATTGATTCTTTCCAAAATCTTTCTAATGCCTTTATACAACAATTTTAAAATAATATTAGTTCGCAAGTATCTTTGACTGATTTGATGCATTGTAAACAAGGAGTGAAAGAAAAAGTTACTGATTTCATTGGTATATTTAAGCATTTATATGCTCATATTTCTTATCTTGTGCCATATATTGATATATAACACATGTTTATTTCTAAGTTAAAAAAATACATTAGAGATAAGGTTCTTCTTATTGAATTTACCTCATTTTTCCAGCTCTATGTAGTGCTTCACCACTATCAATTACAAGTGATTTAATTTGAGAGAACCACTCCAATGGCTCCTATACCTATTGATAAGAGTGATGTTGCCTCTAATTGGAATAAGTATCACAAACCAAAAAACTATGTCAAGATTAAAAAGGTGTCAAATATGGTAGATGTTCAAGTAGTCATTGCATCCAAACGTGTCTTCTTCTTCCTCTTTTTTCTGCCTGAATCATAAGTATACTCCTCTTTCTGAGTCTTTACAAACTATAATGAAAAATTTGTTAAATGATAATATCATTAAACCTCCTATTAAACTTGTTCATCCCACTATGATGGCTTCCAAGTCCTTTGATTCCAAATCCTTTTATCAGTACCATCATCAATCTTCCCATGATACCAAGAGGGTGTTATTCCTTGAAGAATACTATACAAGAATTGATTGATTCCAATTCTTTATTTATTAATGCCAATGATAGTAGTGGAAACAAATATGTAGCATCTCCTAACCAAAATATTTAGATTTATACCAGTCCTTTACCTTTACATTCTACCAACACTATTGCCCAACCTTCATCATCTTCTATGCAGATTGCCTATGATGAAATGTTGAAAGAAGAAAAAATCCATGTTGTTAATCATGTGGAGCATGAACCTCCCCCTGAACCTCAACCTCAACCTAAATGTAGTAGAGAGCCTATTATTACCTTTCACCATTGTGAAACCATTAAGGCTCCTGATGGTCCACTTTACATTATTGCTAGGGTTGTTACGAATCCTTCCTATGGTTTTCTTTTTTATCCTATTTCTATGGTGAATTTTATCACTAAAGAGCATCTCTTTCATAAACATTTACAATGTGATTTCTATGATACAATAGATGCTCAGATTTAGACATGTAATGGCTTCCTTTATATACCTCATGGTTCCATCTCCTTTCCTATTAAGCTTTGTGGTAAAGTGATGGATATTATTTTTTTTGTCATCCCTACTTCCAATCGATTTCAAGTGAAGATATTTCTCCCTTGGTTGTCTTCCATGCAAGCTATTGCTTCTCCTATTCACAAATGCATTAAATTTCCTCATGATGGTGAGATTAAGACAATTAACCCTAGTCTCTATCACCCTTCTAGGCCTATGGATTGTGCTTCCCTTGACTTATTTTGGCCTTCCTTACCTACAACACCTCCAAATCATCATGATTACCTTTTATGGTCCTATCAAGCCTATAAACATAGAAATATCCCCGAGTTAAGAATGCCTAAGCTTGATCTTACCTATGGTGTTTTACCTACACTACCTATACCTCCTTTGTTTGATTCTTTGACTTACATTGAGAAACCTCCTACTCCTATCTCTCAACCTAGTGTGGTTCCTTTTGTTCCCCCTTCGCAAGGAGAAAAGGACTTGATGTTGAATGATCCAACTCCACAACTTATCTCTAGTTAGACCAAACGTAATCGACATGCCCATGATTATTGAAAGAAACATCAAGCTAAAGACAAGGCATGTGCACATGCTTCCAAAACTATCTTACCTTCCTTTGACCAGCCCATGCTTGAGATTGTGGAGGAATTTAATGATCCTATTAATGTTAAAATGGATAAACATGATGATTCTATTCGTATTTTAGATTCTATTGTGATTAATCTTGACGAAGAAGATACACTTGTTGATCCTATTGATACTTAAAAAGATTTACTTGATAGTGATAATGATTAATATGAAACTATTGATATTGAACATTATTTTCCTAACATGCTTTCAAAACAGTTGTCAATTTCTTCTATTATCAAACACAGTGACCCTCAAAATGGTCCTTGTTTGGAGCTGGCTATTGTTCCTACTATGTTGGATTTTGCTCCTCTTGTGAGTTTCCCACCTTCCCTACATGATATAGACTAAGATGAGGGGGGGAGGAGATGTGACTAGTTAGCCTCTCTAGCATGGTAGTCTTTGTGTGCTTTCCTCTTGTGTTGTACTTCCCCCATGTTGTGTTTTCTATATGTTTGTTTAGATTTCTTTAAATGACCATTGTTTCTTCATTGACGCAAGATAATAAAGGAATCACAGATATTGTATCATTCTTCTATTTGTATCTTGATTCTTCTATATTTTGTTACATGTTGTGTTGTACATGTGCTATTGTTTATAATTGTGCCTTTTGTAGTATGCTTGGGATTTGTGACATGGTAGCACCGAATCTTTTTGGGTCTCCATGATGTTGGCCCAAAAAAGACTCTTCTTCGTAACTCTTATGTGTTTTTCCTCCATTTTGTTGAAGTTCTACTTCCTTTGTGGAATGATGACATTTCATTTGACATAATATTTCATATATTATCTTATGATCATAATAACCCCAGAGTTAGTAGATCTCTTTTGGGCTTCTCTTTATGTTATGTGCCTATTTCCCTTTATTTGACTTCACTCAGGGGAATTTCATAGTGAAAACATATCTAGTGGATGTATGTACACTTCGTTAAAGCCATTTCTCTTGTTAAGTTTTTTGCAATAGATTTAACATGGGGGCATGCACTCTACTTACTTTTTAGATACACTCACTTTTACAGACTTATTTTCTTTATTGAATCTCTCTATGGATTACTACATGATCCTAAAGAATGGATTCTATTTTGATCTCTTCTTGGATTGAAAAAAATATAGAAGTTTGATCCCTTTGTAGTTTCTATCTTTGATCCCTTAAGGATGTAATAATCCTTAAATATGGGTCACCTATTTTTTAATTTTTCCATTTTGGAAAATAATTTTCCTAAGGGTGATGTTAGAAAGAAAAGTCCACCACCACAACTAAGAGGCGGGGTGGGGGCGGGGTGGGGCAGGGGGGGGTGTGAATCAGTTGTGAGATTAATTAACTTAAATTCAATTCTATCAAATTTGAAGCTTGTAATCAATAATATCAATAACCACAAGATAATGAACATACACAATAACACTAGATTTTTTGAATAGGGAAACTCTTTATCAAAGGGAAAACCCCAGTGGGAATGATGCCCACAAGATGATGTACTAATATAAAAGTTCCTTGTGAAAGGATAGACCTTGTTTGAATTTTTTTACAATACAATGAGTACATATGAGTTCCATTAGGAGACTTTGGATCCCTTATAAAAGATCCCAACCCTGTGAGGAGTTCATTGAGAAACACAACAAAGACAACTGAACCCACTGTCCAAATTGCTTCAAGATTGTCTTCACTAAAAAATCTTCAAGATAACACATCCAAGGGTGAACTGACTAAAATAGAAACTCTCTTTTCCTAAATAGCTCCTTTGAAGTCCTCAAAAAACCAACATCATCTTTTTCTCTGATCATAAAGATTTCGCATTCAAAGCTCGCACAACATTTCATGACCGCATGATATCCTTATGATACCCTTTGATACCTTCCCTTTATACCAAGTCCTAATAATTATTGAGTCAGCCAAAGGCTTTCTCAATTTACAATTAATAGTATAGGACATCAATAAGAATTTATAATACATGTTACATTACATCTAAACACTTCCATATAATTATTAATTTGTAGTCGGCTCACAAAGAAGTAATACGCTTCACATCATCTACAAGTCTTCGTAGAATGCAAAGTAGTTTCTGTTGTGTTTATCCAAGCATCCTAAATATGTCATAGACAACATATCGACCTCGTTGAACTAACTTCAACCTCGCCAAAACAATAAATCTTGAATAACTATCACTAGTTCCTAGTAACATTCACTGAGAATAATCTTCAATAAACTTCGCATAACTCAAACATATCTGCATAAATTTTTATGTGCTTACAAAAACATCACCATAACACTTTCTTGAATTCAAATATATCTTTTCATAACTCAATTCATCAGCATAAAACCTTGTGAAATAATTCTGTGTATGTAATTATGTCAACTCTATCCATAAAGCATATATGTTGACATCAATGCCAAAACTAGTCATGAATGTAACATATAAGAACTCAATCATCTCTAATCAATATCTAATATGCCCTACTAACAAAATTCATAATCATTCATGCTAAAAGGTGAATCCTCAATGGTTTGACTATCATGCACACATACTTGCTAGACCATCCAACACCATTTTTTGTAGCAACTCTATCTCTTTGTGTGGTTCATAGTATGACGTACACTTCTTATTGGGAAAGTTAATCACACTTCTTTTCTTTTCTATTTTTGTTAGTGATATCTCCCTTGTTATGATTTTAGACTTAATAAGGACTTGAGTTCATTGGGGGCTTGATGGATTCTTTTTCTCCTTTTTTGTGATGAGATAATCTTATGCCTTTTGAGTTACTTTACCAAGATTTTGTGTTGAGCCCATACTCTTGCTAAAGTGGGGTCTAAATGTATTGTCTTAAAATGGAAGCACCCATTTAGGACATGTTTATCCCTCGTTAGTGGATTCTTTAGACTCAATTCAAACACCTCATATAAATCCATGGATGTGCATATTCTTTTGTGCCATTTTGGGCCATGTTCTGTCCCTTTCCCCGCTTCTTTTTCCCACTTTCTGAGACCCTGAGAAAATTATGGAAGGCATTTCCCTTTAGGTCTAGGCCAAATTTTGGCCCTAACCTTTAGGTATAGGCCAAAATTTTTCCCTAACCCTCAGGTCTAGGCTGATTTTCGGCCCTGACCTTTTGGGTCACCCTCTTTTGAACCCCGAGCCCTTTCAAATTTTTAAATTTATTCTTGCCTTCTGGTTAGCCATTTTCAATTTCAAATATGAAATGGGTATAAATATAGGCCTTCCCTCTTCATTTGATACATACACAAGCTCTTTCATTCAATCACACGTGAATACAAGCCTTTATATTGCATTCTACAAGCATTCATAAGCATTTTTGGAGCATTTAAGATCCTTTTCCAACACTCCAAGACTTCAAGCATAGGAGATCTCTTTCATTATAGGATATTTTAAGGAGATTTGAAGGATTTCAATGGAGGCCTTTTCATCCTTCTTTCATTTTCTTTCATCAACCTTTCAAGATCTATCTTCCTTCCTTGATGATAGTGGATTTGGAAATCAAGGAAGGGCTTCTTTATTCTTCATTCTTGCATATCCAATTTGAGTAAATGAGCACATCTACATCCATTGATCTATTGACTTGGTGAGGTGGATCTATTTAATTTTATTGAGACATCCTAATCTTCTACAAGATTCAATTACATTGGAGCACTTCTTCATCCTTATGGAATACAGATATGAATCCTCCTCAAGGGTTTCTACAAAAGTAAGGTAAATTCATACATTTTCTTTACTTTTTACATACATACTTTCATATTTACATTTAAAATTAATTCCTCAACTAAGGCTTGACCAAGGAAAGCCCCTCAAAAATAAAACAAAACCATTTTTCTTGTAGGATTAGGTTTTCAAGAGTTTCATATCTTCTTTTTAGGATTTCCAAAATAGGACACGGTCATAGATTCTGAGACAAAGAGTTCAACGGAGAAGGTCTAGGCCAAATTTTGTCCTAGTCCTGGGTCTAGGCTGACCCCAAGTTGGCATAGACCTGAAAAATTGGCCTAGTCCTAGAGCAAAAGGATTTTTGGGTTTTGTTCATCTTTCAGTTCCAAGTCTAAATCTAGTCTCAATTGTTGTTTTGACCAGTTCTAAGTGCAGAAATATAGGTCCGAATGGGAATTTATTCTAAAGGTGAGTTTTCAATTTACATTATTTATTTTTTGTATTTACCTTTCATATCTATCATATTTAATTATATTTAGCATCTTTCCTTAATTCCCAGTTAATTTCTAAACCCTAGGATTAAAGGAGCTTGTATCTTCTTTCCTAGCTCTTGGATCTTTATTTGCATTGGTGCTCCTACATCACTTTGGTAGTGCTAATCTACTTGGATCCAAAACCTTGGGGGCTTGGATTATAGAATCTATTTCTTTTTATCCCTTATGAGGTATAGTTGGCCACATAAAAGTGGGGTGTGTTACACTTCTTATCTTCATCTCACTTTTTCCCCCTATACAGATTGAATAACTAAAAATATCCAAATAAACAGAAACATCAAGCCAAGTTTCATGCAACCTTCTTTTCTCCTTCCTTTCTGGTAGCATGAATCTTTTCATCTTTTTTATTCTCCCTATACTTTTGGAGGGCACTGAATACACGTGTGATATCTTCAATCCCTAGCACATTAACATTATCATTTAAGATGGTCCAGTATAGATCACTTTCTTTCACATCCTCATCCTTCTCATTGAAAGTGTCATAGTAATTTCCACACCACATCAATGTTGCATCAATTTTAGTCAATTCCTAATGCTCATCTTTGTAATACACATGTGGATTAGTTATATTATCAATGTTTTATTGATAGATAGTTGTCAACTCTTCCTTGGTAATGGAATATTTTTCCCCTTTCAGATGCAAGTCATAGCCAATGTTTGAGAAGTACCTTTCTATATGTTCTATATCTTCCTTCATCCTTTAGTTGTTTGATGCATTGGATAATACACTCACATTTATATGTCAAGCCAAATATCCACCTTTGAAGTGGTTCATCAGGGGATTTTAACAAGCCCACTTTAACTGCATTCTTAGTTTTCATGTTTGTTACTTCTTTGACTAATTTCATATCCTTTTTTAGGAGATTTATTATTCTTTGGCTACCTCAATTTCTATTATTATGTTATTTTACACCTACATTAGAGACTTGTAGGATTCACTTAAGAGGGCTATAAAAGGAAGACCTCACACTTAAAGATCTTCTATCCACTCTCTTGTTACAATACTAAGGTGTTTATCTACTTGCAATTGTGCTATATATTCTATGTTCTAATCATAGGTTGGGTCTAGGATGGTATCACAAGTACCTTCTATTTGGGAGGATAGAGGAGTCAAGATTTTTTGAAGACAAACAGAGAGAAAGAACGCCATATCTTTTAGTTTTTCTATGTCCATTTTTGTTTTCTCTATCATTTCTTCAATATGTTGATTGAAAAACTTCCACATCCTCACATCTTTCTCATGATGAGGCACACCTATGTCAATCTTGGTCACATAAAAGTTAGTTGTTGTGACTGTATCTAGGTCCATTATTGGAAAAGCTTGGGCCATTTCCAAGAATACATGCCCTTTTTGTTTATCTTCTTCTCTCTTTATTTTCTTTTTGAGGATCTCTTCCAGCCATGTTGGAGTAGTGAGAACTCAAGATATAGTTTTTAGATATTCATAATTAAAATATATCTTCCTCACAACAAGAGGTGTCACGGTCTAAGTGAGTTTTGAAAATGGAAACTTTAATACTTTACCAGAAATAGATCTTGAAGGAATATGGTCCTATGTTAACTTTTTCCTCTCTTCAACCTCTTCTTGAGAGACCTCTATCTCTCCTCCTTGGGCCCCTTTTTATTCTAGAGTTTCCTATTCTTCCAGAACCTCTTGTTCTTTTGGAGCTTCCTATTCTTGTGGGATTTCCTACTCTTCTTGAGCTCTCTATTCTTGATCCTTTTGAGGCTCTGCATTGATTTTTTAAACCTCACCTTCTATTGTTAAATAAATGTGAGGTAGAGCACCAAAAACAAATGTTAGCTTCATGCCTTTCTCTTTCTTAGGTGGCTCATCACCTCCACCTGCAACATTTGAAGTAGTCTATGCAGGAAGAATTGAGACAGGGGTTTTGGACACTATAGTGGCTAGAGGACTTTGTGTAGGGGCTAAAGAGGCATGTGATGAAGTGGATCACTTCTTTATTAATTTCCTTCTTTCCACCCATTCTATATTTCTTTTAATAATATGGTTTTTCCTTAGATTCATATCATCTATTTTTGGAATAACCCAGTTAATAGGTTTCAATGGTGTGCCCTTGATTTTCTCTAGATACTCATGATCTACCAAGTTAGATCCATCTTCAATAAATACTTCTATATCAAAAGAGATTATATACTCTTGAATATGTTCAAAAGATAATATTGACCAAGACCTCTCCCTCATATCAAAACTGTAAGTACAGTTAGCTCAGTAATCATCTAGGTCGCGTACATGTCCATAAGATAAACCTAGTTGTAAGCTATCCTTTACAAAATTTCTAGGATCAAAATGAGGTCTTATAACTTCACATTTTTTGAAAGGGTATTTGGTAGCCACCTTAGTGATATTAATAGCATTTTAATTAGATGAGAAACTATAAGCACCAATTGGAACTAGGAAAGGAATGGTGGCTTTATGTTTTTCAGTGCACCTCTTATTAACCTCTACAATTTGCCTACATAATTGAAGCATAATGATTTTATCATCGGCATACCTGGGCAATATGTAGGGAAAATAATCAAATGCACCTATTCTAATGTAGGTGAATGTTAGGAATTATGTGAAGTATCTGCCATATTTTGATATCACCGCAATCGCCTCAAGATAAATTCTCCATTCAGGGAATCCTTGTAATTCCCATGTTAGCTTCATTATGAACATTTCATTGACTCTCTAAAAATTAGCATATCTTTTATACAGTTGCAGAATAGGGTAGAAATCAAATATTTGAATGTCATCCTCAAATTCCTCTACATGTTCTAACTCGGGCTAGTACTGAGTGCAAGCTAGGGGAAAAATAATGTACAAGGACATATAAAAGAAATTATTTAAAGAGACAGACTTGATAAGCTTATGTATTCAATCATTGATAATTTTCATCTAGTCCATATAACCCACTCCAGAATATTTTTTTTGCAAAAAGAACATTCATTCATATAGGTTCATAGCATCTTCATCTCCTCTCAACCTATGTAACAAGATGAAGATATCTACAATTTATCCCTTCAAATTTATATCAATAATTGTTTTTGGGAGTTTGTATTGGCCTCTCTTATTTAGTTGGATCTATTCTCTAGCCATAACACTCATGAAATAGGTTCTCTTCTCACTAAAAAATGACTATGACAGTGAAATTCTAATCAATGTACTCTTCTCTCACATGTAACTGGAAATAGTTTAGTATGGTCTCTCTACCGAGAGTGATGAGTAATTCTTCATTTGGCTTCTTTATTTTCCTAGTTTCTGGGTCATAGTGATTTATGCACTCCATTATTAATTCAAGATATTGTACTGCTATATGAAAATCGACTACCTATAACAAACCACTCACCACCAGTTCTTTTGTAATTGGATTCCTATTAGGTATGTTTACCCTTCCCTAAAATTTATCTAAATCAAATCTACCCACTTTTGTATCTCCAATTCCACACAAATCACTTTCCATTTTGTTCAAATGATCATAACATTGGTATTTGAAGCCCAATTTTTTCCTTCAAATTGGGATGTGGATAAGCTCTAATTTTTAGGAAATGTGGCAAAGTAGAGGTGTTTGATTGACTAAATTTAACAGCTTCTCATTATAGAAATGATGTCCTACCTTTAGCTTCTTCCTCACACTTCAAATCACCCAAAATAATCTTTGAAGTGTGCTCCAACGGTGTCAATTTCACTCTTTTATTGACATACAAGACGCACCATTAAAACTAGTCTTTCAATATTTAGTAGTCTACAAATTTGAAAACTAGGACATGCAATATTTTGAAATCATGCCTTTTTCACTTTTTAAGCAAGCGCTTTCTTCATCATTGGGTTTCAACAACCTTTCTAGAAGTCTTGTATTTTCTACTTCCCTTTATTTTAGAGTTCTTTCCAAGTTTTGAAATTTGAAACCTCTTTACGAATAACTTAATTTCTCTACCTTTTGATTTTACTTTATAAAGAGGGGTCTTCTTCTTTTACAATTTGTTCTAATCTATGTGTCGGCTCTAGATCATACTTCCTGCACAAGTCTTCCATCTTGATGCCTCAACTTCTCTCTTTCAATGATTTATTTTCTATCTTTCCATGTTTCAAAATCTAATGATAGATATGGAACTAATGCTATTTCCCAAACTAACATTTATCATTCTTTACCGATGCTCTAATCTCAAGAGCCTTTCTAGCACTCATAAATTTTCCCAAATGGACTTCCTTGATGACTTCATCACCTTTCTGCAGATTTCCTTTAATTTATTTCCTTCCTTCAACACTTAATGATACTTTTGGCCTCGACTAATTTCTCAAAAAGGAATATTTTGATGAGACAATTTTCTTTCTTCTATTATTTTATGTTCTCCCTGAGCTTTCAGATCTCAATGAAGTTCTAGAACATCTAAAAAATTGAAAAATCACTTTTTAAAAACTAAAGAGGGACTTTTGACTCGATAACCCAATGATTCAAGATGTACTTGACATAGACAAACCAAAGGACAAAGATTCTGATAAATACTACATTTTTATGACTATTCTCAATGGGTGTCTAAAACTTGAAATTTTGACTATAATAAAAATGACCAAGGTAAGGTATTCTTAATCATGACCAAAGTTTAAATTAGACCATTTAAGACAATGGATACTAAAAATGGGCAATATATGGATCTGACTAGGGACAAGGACCACAAGGGACAAAGCAAGAGACTCAAAATCTTTGGTTTCACAAAAAGACTAATTAAAGTTCAGAAGGCAAAAATGAGACATCACACTAAAACTGAACTAACTGAAAAACACACTAAGAGAAACTACAAAAAGGAAAACAACCAGAACTACTATAATACAACTACATGGGTTTCTCATTTCTTGAGATCTCACATTTGATACAATTTTAAGTCTTGCTCATTGTAGGACAATGGTAAGACTATTCCATCTGCTTAAACCAACTTGAATGAATTATCCCTGCAAGCTTGATGGATATTGAATGGTCCCTTCCACAATGAGTCAAACTTGTCAGATGCACCTTTGTGTTCTCACCTCTTATCCCATAGCAATACCAAGTCCCCTTCCATAAACTTTCTGGGTCTAGATCTTTTATCAAAAATATTTTTTACTCTTTTTTTATGAAGAGTGATTCTATCCACCATGTCTTCCCTTTCTTCCTCAATCTTAGTTAGATACATAACTCTCTTTTTTAGAGCACTTCAAAAAATAGAATCTTCCAATACTATTTCCAACTTAGAGGTGGAAAAATCCAAAGGTAGTAGTAGGATAGCTTCAACATCAGACACTAATTCAAATGGGGACATACCAATCATTCTCTTTGGAGTCATCTTATTTGCCCATAAATTTCATGCAACTTTTTGTGTTAATTCCTTTGGTTTTTTGACATTAAATTTTTCAAGATATTTACCAAGTTTTTGTTACTTGAATCGACCTGACCATTTCCTTGGGGGTAATAATCAAGAAAATGGGCCAGGTGGATGTTTTTATTATAAAAAAATTGCACTATCTCTGAAGAATAGAAATATGATGGATTATCAATCACTATCTTTAATATGATACCAAAACGTACTAGAATTCTCTCCTTGAGGAAATCATAGACCACTTCTATAGTCATTCTCTTCACTGTTATAGCTTCTACCCACTTGGTAAAGTAGTCTGTCATAGTGAGTATAGTGTATTCCCAGTGCTAGAACTAGGATTTATTAGACCAACAAAATATAATCCCCACTACTGCAAGGAGCCTTTTATCACTATCGATTTCAACAATAGGGAAGCTAATTGAGGTTTACCTATGAACAATTTTCATTTTTTTCATTTAAAGACCCAATGATAAGAATATTTAAACATCCTTGGTCAATAATAACACTACTACAAAATTTTGAGAACTGTGACCATTGAGGAATAGTGTCCACCACAAACTTCATAATGAAATTCTTTTAGGAACTTCTACTATTGCTCTTTTTCTACACACTAGAGGGAGGTCCCATTAAGGGCTTTCTTATATAGACAATTATTCCAGATCACATATTTATTGGCCTTCATTCTCAAATTTCTCTTCTTCTTTGGAGAAAGGCCTTTTGGACATTTATAGTAGGCTAAGAAATAAGTTATGCTAGAAAATCATAGGTATTCCATACTCACCATTAACACCTTTGGTGTATCCTCTAATGTCTCAGGCTCATTTTCAACTATCATTTTGCACAAACCCATCCCACACACTATCTTGGTAGGTTTGATCTCTATATCATATTCTTGAACCTTGTTTATCTAGGCTCCTCTTGTATTGCACCCTATTTCCTACTGAGTGAGGAAACTCTTTACCATGGGTTCCGACATGAATATCGTAGCATGTGAATGTAGCATATAGAATCAAAATTGCTTCAATGTCTTTAATACTATGAAATAATCTTTTCCATTTCTGTGTATCTTTGTTCATGATTTTTTAGAGGATTATTCATGAAAGTAATAGGTGCTTGTATCTTTTCTTCATTCTCCTATAGAAAAATGGCTAACATGGTATGCTCTAAAGCATAGCAGTAGATAATGAAGTCTTTATTGAAGTCTAGGTGTGATAAAATTAGTGCATCCACTATTTATTTCTTGATGTCATCAAATGCCTATCTACCAAGTTCATTCCACCAGAAACCTTGGTTGCCTTTCATCATGTCTACTATATGCTTAGTGATTTTAGAAAAGTCTAGCACAAACCTCCTCAAGAAATTGACTTTCTCGAAGAAATACTTCACTCCTTTTTTTCTAAATGGAAAACTTAGTTGTTGGATATCATTGACCCTATTAGGATCTATTCTGATTCCTTCTTGTGATATGATATGCCCCAAAAACTTGACTTATGTTATACAAAATACCAATTTCTTCAGGTTTAAGGAAATTCCATGCTCTCAACATCTCTACAAGATCACCTCTAAATCATGCAAATTATTTTTCCACTTCCTTAAGAATACCGTCAGGTCATCTAGATAAATTATAATAATCTTATTCTTTAAATTGCCAAATGAAAGATCCATGGCTCTCTAGAAAGTCACTCCCACATTAATCAATCCAAATGACATCCTGTTATAAGAAAATATCCCTCATGGCATGGTGAAAGTATTTTTGTGTTGATCTCTTTCATCAATTTCAATCTGGTTATAACCCCAAAACCCGTCAAGTATAGACATCATCTCTCAACCTACCACTGTCTGCAAGATATGGTCCATATTAGGTAAGGCATAGTTATCCTTAAGAGAAGACTGATTATGGTTTTGAAAGTCCACAAAAATTATAATTTCCCCATTCCTTTTACACATTTGGAAATTTTTTCCACACAAGTGGAGTGATGAATCAGGTAAATGATTCTATCTTCAACATCTTTTCAATTTCCCAAAAAATAGCATCAACGAATTTAGAGTTTTAATTCTATTGTTTTTTCTTAAAGGAAGTGGCATCGAGTTTAAGGGGTATGTGATGCTTAAGTGTTCTACCCATGAAATTATTTAGGTCATCATAGCACCAGGAAAAGACATCTTGGTATTTTATCAAAAGTTCTATCAATTTCAATCTCTCCTCTGGAGTACAACATTTACTCGTGTTCACCATTTTTGGATTCTACAGATATCCAATGTTCAAACTTTCATATTCACCATTGGTATTACCTCTTTCCTCTCACTTATATTTTATGTAAGCATCATTCCTATCAAATAAATTCTCTAGGGAGATTAGACCTTTGGGTGTCTTATTCCCTTTCAGCTCCACTACTCCCTGAATGAGATCTTTTTTGTTGTCAGGGGTAAATTCAGTACAACAATTAGTTCCTCCTTCAAAGTATTGCTCCATGAATACTCTATCATTCTCTAGGAAGGACCAAATATTAAGACCATCTTCAAAAATTATTGTTCTTCAATGTTGTTAGGGACATTGAGTTGATGTACCTATTCAACAATATACTTCGTATCTCCAAATTCTAGGTAAGGTAGGATTAAAGACATCGACACCGATAGGGAATCTTCTCTAGTGTTCTTCTCTCTAGGAATTGATTCAATTGAGAAAGATTCCAATATTTCTATCTCATCCAACACTCTATTTCTATAGTTATGCAACCTATGGTTTTTAATAAAAAAATTTCCCCTGATTTGATTCACTATTAATTTAATATCTCCCTTAGCTATCAACATATTAATTCCCCTTTCATTTTTTGTGGAAATGTCTAGTAGTAACACTTTGTACTCAGTCATGTTATTTTAAAATACCAACTTATATGATAGAGGGATTACTTCTCCTCCTAGAGAGATCAGAACAAACCCATCACCAGAACCCAATGAAACACAACTTACATCAAACTCCATGATGCACAATTGAGAATCTTCCTCCATGGTTAAATCATGTCCCATGGACTCTGGATTTGTAAATAAGATATAGCTCTGAAACTCTAGCTCTTAATATAGAATTTGATCCTTAGGGTCATCTAATTTTAGGATGATAAATTTATCTTTTCCCTCTACCACCAATTTAACCTTCTTGTTCTCAATAGGTATAACATCATGAGACTAGTATAACTTAATTTTACTGCCCAAAAAATTAAAAAGACGTCTTCTCAAGAGCATACCGTAGCTAGTTGGAATATCAACCACTAGAATGGTAATTTTTAACCTTTTGGCTAGGTGTGTGGATAAGGCTACCTAGGAATCTTTTATTTGACCAACCAAGGGGACTTTTTGGCATCCATCAATCATCTTCCAAAGTTTTTAGTCAAGGATAAGCTAAGAGCTTTGGCTATAGGGGAAGGCATTACAATATTAGAGGATCCTGAATCAATTATACAATTACTTAGCTTGTGTCCATTAATGAACAAAGATACATAGAAAGGCTCAGGTTTATGATTAGACACAAGAGTGGTAAGGTTCATAGCTTCTAGGGTAGTTTCAAACATTGAGAATTACCCATCAAATGACTAATCTGTGCAAGATTTAACCTTGGAAAAACTTTGTTTACACCACTCAATGAGATTTTCTAATTATAATGGATTTATTTTTAGGTATTCCAAGGGAGAAATATGAATTCTAGATATTTCACAAAATTGAACAATGTCAAAAGAGCTTCTTTCCTTACTAGATATTTCTGTCGATTGGGAGTCTCCAGGTTGATCTATGAATTTCGGAGGTAAATCTCAAGAGGTGGGAGATTTGGGCCTTTGTAGGATAGACACCCCTTGTTTTTATTTCCCAATATAGCTTTTGGTAAGCATTGTTAATGCAAATTCATCCGATTTCATGAAGAAACCATCTCCTATCTTGGAGTTAGACTCATATTCTAGGTAATAATTTACAGAGTCACCATTTTTCCTTGGATATGAATCTTCTTCAAGAGTCTCTCCTTGATCTTTGTTAGTAGTGATCATTTGCATGTATCTAGTCATCTCTGGGTAGGTATCTCCATTATAGTCATTGGTCAAATGATAGATAGACATGTTTCCTTTCTTATGACCTAGAGATGTCTAAATTGCTAATCTTTGTTGTAGAGGGGATAAGAGAAATTTCTTACCATCACTCTGTCTCTTCATTAGAAATTGATACGATTGGTGGTAATTAACATGAATTCACCTTAGGTATTTGTATCTTCAATGCCATCACACCATTGACCAACCATTGTATCATGGCTTCAAGGGATGAAGAAGTGTTGTTATTACTACTAGCTTGCAGTTCTATCTTCCACTTTCCTGCAATAATAAAATCATCTTCTAGCTCAATGGAGGTCATCTTTGCATCACCCAACATTGCTACCCTACCTCTCCTTAGTTGAAAGATAATATTAGGGAGCATGAAATTCAAAAAGAAACATCTTTTATTATCAGCAGTAGGCCTTTTTTTGGCCAAAATCTGATTAAGGATTTTGTTGAGATTTGCAAAAAACTCCCTCATAGGCATAGAGATCTCCTTTCTTATTTGTGTCAACTAGGCTATCTGAGAATTCTCATCTTCTACACTCTTGAATCTTTCCATGAATAGATTTATCATGGTGGTGTAATTTGTGATGGACTCCTAAGATTCTCACTCCATCTATCACTCCATCTACTAGAGTCTCCATGAATAGTCTAGTTTCTACATCCTCATGGTGTACATCCATCACTCCACATACAGTGAAAAAAGATGCAATATGTTCATCAGTAGGGACTTTTTGGTCTCCTAAAAACTTGGGAAAGTTCTTCCTCAAACCTTTGGATAAATCATGGTGGGCTGCAAGATTTAACTGACCAATTTTTTCTCCCCATGGTACTGGTTGAGTCATTTTCCTCTGTAAGTTTAAAGGGATGGAAGTTAAATTAACCTTTGAATGAAGGGTGACTTCGTGTAGCATTAGTTTTTGACAAGTGGGAGATGAAATGATCTTCTTTGGAGGAGCAGGTGGTATGCTTCTACTTTGGTGAATAGGGATGACTAAAGAAAAAATTAGTCTCTTGAAGTGCTTAGAAAATTGGGTCAATAATTCATTTCTCCTTCTCAATCCTTGTGTATATTTTGAGCTCCAGTCTATCAAATTAGTTAGATAATTGTTTCACTAATTTCTTGGTTGTTCCTATCTGGATCTGTTCCTAGGAATACAATTTTTTGCTTGATTCTAAACTATAGTATGAGCTTTCCTTTGTTGGTGTCTCAATAGAATTATTCTCAAATTCTCTGCTAACTCCTCTTCTCTTTCTAGAACTTGGCTAGTACCTTTGTAATATTCAATGTTTCTATGTGATCTCTAAGAAAGAGTATTTAACTGATAGATAATATCTTCTTACTTGTCTTGAAATCTTAAGTTTGGTTGTAGTACAAGTAAGACGTTTTCATGAGGGAGCACTATTCTACCATCATCTTTAGCTAGCTAGTCTCAAAATGATTGTTTGTATCCCTAGAAAATTTGCCAAAAAAAATATTGGTTAATGGATTGTAATTTGAATAATATTCACTCAAATCCTCACTTGAATCCCTTCTATTAACAACAAATGAATAAACCATTAAATGACTTGATCTCTAAATTGGTAGGTACAACTCCCTTTTATGAAATATAAAATGAATATATATTTTTATTTTCTAAATAAATGTGGTATGCTATTAACCAGAGAGTAGGAGAGGCTTCTAATGAATGTTCACTACCATGACACATCTACGAACAAATATAGGATCAAAACTTATAAGCAAAAACTACTACTATGCATTAATTCCCACAATCATGAAAACTCTACACAACATAATTATCCAATAGGTTTTTTCATATGCATCCCCACAACTATGAAGACTAAATGTATTTTATAACCACAATAAAAATAAGGTCTACAAATAGCATAAATGAGCAAGGGATGGAATTAATAGTGCCACACAAAACACCTCATAATCATAAGTTTTAAAGAATAGTTAACACATGTAATCAACGCATTCTATTTTATTCCTTCATTCATCCATTCACCAGTAAAACAATAAGAGATAATCAATGAACAAAAACCATGATTCAAGGTTTGATTCACACTCAATTGTCAATGCAAAAGGGGGAAATCTGAATCAAAATTGTTGATCCCTTGTTAATAGTTTCAAATGAGTTTATATAGTCTTTTGGCCTTCCCCAGAAGTTACATAGCAACAATATTTTAAAGAGGAAAATAAAGAATAATTAAAGAAAGATTGAGTAACTAAAAAATAGGCAAATAGACAAAAATAAGGAGCCAAGTGTCATGCAACCACCTTTTCTCCTTCTTCGCAACAAGAATCTTTTTGGCTTTGTAATTCTCCTTATGTTTCTAGAGGACAATGACTACACATGTGATATCTTCAATCCTTGGCACATTGACATTAGCACTTTAGATGGTCAATTACACAACACATTCTTTCACATCCTCACCCTTCTCATTGAAATTCTCATAGTTCTTGACATACCACATTAATGTTGCATTAATTTTAGTTAGTTTTGTATGCTCTTCTTTGCAATACACCTCTAGATTAGTTATTGTATTGTCAGAAAATGGAAGAACTTCCATTTAGGACTAGTTTAGCCCTCTAAGTAAGTGGTTTGAGTTCATGTCAAATTCCTTGAATGGGTCTTTGACTTAGATCTAGCTTTTTCCCTGATTCTGCCCCCTTTTCCACTTTCTTTCTACATTTTTTTGGCATTCTGGACTGGGATCCTAATATTTTTGACCTCATGGTCAAGGTCAACCTTTTAGGTAAAGGTCAACCTCAACCCTAACCTAGGTCAAGGATGACCTCAACCCTGACCTAGCTCAAGGTCGACCTTGACCTTGACCCAAGGTCAAAAATTCAAGGTTCCATGATTTCTGGATGTCAGGTTTCGGAAAGAATTGTTTTCCCGCTTTAGGGTCGGCTATTTTGGTCTCTGAAATGGTAAACTCTTAAATTTCATTTAATCTAGGTCCATTTATAGGGGTATGGGCCCAATGGGAATTTATTTCTCATATGTCAGCCTCTCTAGGAGTTTGTGCCCTAGGTCTCTATAAAAGGAAGCCTTCTCCTCTCATTTTCTCCATCCACAATCATAATTGCAAATCAACAAATCAAGAAGCAATAAAGAAACAAGAAAGAAGGAGAAGGAAATCATTCAAGCATTCAAGGTCCAATTCATCAAGGAGATCCATTGGTAGCCATTGAAGGATTCAATCTCTATGGAGCCCTCTTGTTGAAGATTTATCCATCCATGTCCATCCAAGCCTCTTCCTATTCCAAGATCCATTCAAGATTGGTGTTGAAGATATAAAGAAAATTGATTTGAGACATCCTACATCTAATTCTACATTCATTTTGGAGCATCCATACTTGTGGATTCAAGGATTCGAATCCTCCACAAGGATTTCAACATAAGCAAGGTGAATTGTTTTATTTACTTTGTTTACTACTACAATTTCAATTCAATTTCAAGGTTAATTACTAAATTGGGGTTTGACTAAGGCAAACCCCTCCCCCCAAAAAAACAAAACCATTTTTTTTATTTTAGGTACAGGTGTAGAATAGCGAATATCAATATAAATCTAGATACCCTTTTCGGCAAACTTTCAAGATTCGCGAACAGAATTTCCATCGGAGCAGTGCAGGTCAAGGTCGACATTTTGGGGTAAGATTGTGCCCCAGGGTAAGATCTTACCCCTATTTTGGGTCAAGGTTGACCTAGCTCAGAAAAGAAAAAGATGTCTGGGTTTTGTAGATCTGACAGTTTCAATTGGGTGCGTGAAAATCAATAGTTTCTGAGACTGTTTGATAGGGTTTTCATCCGATTATTTTTTGGAGGTAAGTACCTTTTATTTATTCATTTCAATATTAGTCTTCTATATTTACTTTCCATATCATTATAATTTCATGTATGTGTAAAATATCGGTTTTGGGGTCTCTTTTATGGAAAAACTCCTATTGTTCTAGACCCCATCCATATTTTTCATCTTACATTTTTGTGAACCTATTTTATGACAACTCTTTCTTTTTGGTGTTAGATTTCCTTTCATATTATCTTGTGTGTTCACCTCCATATCACATTTTGGTGAACCCATTTTACGACAACTCTTTCTTTTTGGTGTTAGATTTCCTTTCATATTATCTTGTGTGTTCACCTCCATATCACATTTTGGTGAACCCGCGAGAGACAACTCTTTCTTTTTGGTGTTAGATTTACATTTTGTGTTAGATCTTACATGCTTACAAAAGTAGATTTCTTTTATGCTCTTGCATTTATATTTCAAAAATACAAAAATATTTACAAGCTTACCCCCTATCTTTTGTGGAATTAGATGCCCTATTGTGTTCATGGTGTTCGATTTCCTTTTCATGCTTATAAATTTAATTTGAATGCATTTGGATATATCTAGATCTATTTTCTATGCATTTCTTTCTTTTTATCATGTTGCAAAAGTTGTTTCAAGTGTTTTCCAAACATTCTTCTATAACTTTTGGGCCTTACCATTGCATGGTGTTACACCTAGAAATACTTTATCTAGTGTGTGTGATGTTGCTTTGTCCTCTCTTGTATTACCTTGTAAGGATATATTAGAGCAAGAAGATGACTTTAATCTATCTCTCCATCATATTTCTCTTTATGGAGATGAGTTGGGGATTGATGTTAGTTATTCTCCTAATATATGTATTTTCTATGAGCCTACTTTATAAAATAATTTACCTTCTTTCCCCTCTAGGGATCAAGCTTTAGTGATTTATGGCACTCCTAAAATGTGCTTTATTGATAGGGATGATAATCCTCCTATTTGGGATGAACCTTTGGATTTTGATTTTGATTACTCTCTTCCTCATGAAACCATTATGGATGATCCCTTGGATAAAGACATTGATTTATCCTCTCCTCATAAAAAATCTTTGACACAAGAGGGTGATTTATTAATGGATGACATATTAATACATGATGGTCACTCTTTTTCTAAAACACACTCCCCTTATGTAGACATTTTAGTGAAAGAAGATGACATTATAGATGCTTTACCTCCATTTGGGATTCCTTCTAGTGATGAGGCATTAGCGGAGAATGATATGAATTCCCTTAATTCACTCCCTCTTAGTGATGATCTTATGGAGAATCAAGATCCTACCTCATCTCCTCCTAGGATGTCTTCTTTTCTTCCTTCTTGTGAATCTATTTGTAGTGTTGAGACAACTAACATGGTTTATCCAAAACCCTTGTTAACTATCAAAGGTTGTCCTCGCATTACTATCAAAGGTAAACCTATGGATTCTTTAGAGTCTTTCAATGAACAATATTTCATAGCTCACACATATTGTACAAGGAATAATCCTCAACCAAATCCAGTAGTTTCTACTTCTTTTCCACCTTCTCAACCCATTCTTCCTCCTCCACCCCATCTTCCTATCAAGGAGTATGATTTAATAAACCAATTATGCAATACCCCTGCCAATAATTCTTTATGGGAGCTTCTTCAAACTTCACCTACCTACTATGAAGCCTTGTAAAAAGCTCTAGAAACTCTTCCCAATCCACCTCCTAATCAAGAGAACATCAATACTTTCTTATAGTGCATGCATGCTACCCCGGGTCCTCCTGACATTGTACTTACTCAAAATGATTTACCTTCTAAAGAAGTTCAGAATCAATATGATGCTCTTATGGTTGTTGCTACTATCTATAAGAGTATCATTCGTAGGACCTTGATTGATAATTGATCTAGGCTTAATGTTTGTAGCATGGAAATGCTCAAAGTGATTAAAGCCAATCTTTCAACTATTCAACCTGACAATTTTCCTATATGTGGCTTTGATAACATTGATAAGAACACTTTGGGCATCATTACCTTACCTATCAAAGTAGGTCTGGTCATCCTAAGTACTCCTTTTCATGTTATTCCTAGACCTCTCAATTATAACCTTATTTTGGGTAGACCTTGGTTGCTTGAGATGCATGCTATCCCTTCCACCCTTCACCGTAAAGTCAAGTTTATACATAACAACATGATGTATTCACTTCATGTGGATGATGCGCCAAATCCTTGTTTGAATATTAAAACCCACAATACTCCTACTCTTAATAGTAATCCTTCTTCCTCTAATGCTCTTCTTGGAAATGATTAGGGAACCTTGGATTTTAATCCTACTTTTATTAGAGAGTATAAGGTTTCTGATCTTGATTTTATGAAGCAACAAAGAGAGTTTGAACAATGAGTTTTTACTTCTACTTCTAATGCCCTTCTTAATAACTTTGTCACTACTTCTACCCATAATGAATTTGTCAAACCTCCTAATGATGACATAGTGACTACTGAAGTTCCATTGACTCCTTCTGATATGGCTTCCTGTTATGGTCTTGGTTATCATTTCCTAATTAAACAAAAAATCAATGGTCAAGGATGTGGTAAGCATAAACAAGGAATTCAAATGCCCTTACAGAATGGGGGGCATGAGCATTCTTGTGGATTGGGATTTAATTCTCAACAACAAATCAATGTTAACATCTCAAATAACACTTCAAAACATGATGAACCTATGAAGGAATTTGACCAAGAAGTTCTTTTGCCTAAACTCCTTCGTGCTAAGATGATTACTAGACCTAAATGCAAAAAGAAACATAGTCCACACTTGAAGACTCTTCCTTTTTGTTTATATCATAGATTTCATGATCACTCTACTAATTAATGTCAAGCTTTACATTATAATATTAGGCAACTCATTGATAGTAAGGTTATTTATATATCATGTGGCAATGAGTTGTATTTCAATCCTATTTTCTCTAAATAACATTTATGTTCCTATTATGGAGCTCCACATTATGTAAACAATGTTAGCCTAATCATTGGGGGCTAGTTTTTTTGTATAGTGTTGTGAG
Source organism: Chamaecyparis obtusa (assembly GCA_027943335.1). Taxonomy (NCBI): domain Eukaryota; kingdom Viridiplantae; phylum Streptophyta; class Pinopsida; order Cupressales; family Cupressaceae; genus Chamaecyparis; species Chamaecyparis obtusa. The sequence goes on along the minus strand of BSBK01000633.1, from coordinate 2,572,306 downwards.
AAATATAATAGGTCCCCTTCCATCTTTGTTCCTATGCTTGGGGGGAAAGGATGTCATCTCTTTCCTTTCTGTCTTTCTAGGATCCACTTTTCCCTTGGTTAAGAAGTATCTATCTATTATGTGATATTCAATCATACATGAAAATTTTGGTTTGCATCGAGGATCTCTATCCTTGATCAAAACCTATTTCATTGTTTGACATTGGGTTTCCATGGCTGATAAATCTCTCACCTTGGAAACTGAATAGTGTGTTATCCCTCACAAGGGTTACTTTTTCCCTTCTTGCATGATATCTCTTTGTATTCATCCCTTCCATGGTCTCATAGGAGCTGTGACCTTCTTGGCTTGGATTGGGTGTTGTCTATGGATATTGTCTTGATATTGAAGAAGGCTTTATCCTTGTTCTTTTCTTTCCTTAACATGTCAAAATAGTATGTATTTTTTTCCATCTTAAGGAGGGGAGCATATATATAGCCTCCCTCATTCTATATTATGCATTCTTGTTCTAACCTTTTATTTTGCAGCATGCTAAATCCTCAGAAGGTAACACACATAAGTTGCTAAATCCTGAAGAGACACATTTTTAATTTCAAATATGCTAAATCCTTGGAAGATAACACACATAAGTTGCTAAATCTTGAAGAGATATGAATTTTACAAATGTATTCTATGGTGATATGAGGATATGGATCCATGGGTACTTCATAAAAGCCATCAAAAGACACACTACATACATGCACAAAGCCACCAGAAGGCACACAACTTTATGGGTGACTATCAAGTGCTTTCTTGGTGGGCCATCCTATCCTTTTTGTGGTTCACAGTGAGATACACACATCTTAGTGGGCGAGCTAGCCACTCGTCTCTCCCCTTTTCTCTCTTTTTCTAGTGAAGTCTCTCTTATTGTAATCTTGGAGTTGATGAAGACTTGAGTCCCTGGGGGCTTGAGGATTCCTTTTCCCCTTTGATTTAAATAATATTTTATTTTTCTTTGTGATCTCATTTACCAAGAGTTTGCATCGAGTCCATACTCTTGCTAAGTTGGGGGCTAAATGTATCGTCAAAAAATGGAAGCACTTCCATTTACGATTGGTTTAGCCCTCTGAATAAGTGGTTAGGGGTCATGTCAAATGCCTTGAATGGGTCTTTGACTTAGATTTGGATTTTTCCCTGATTTTGCCCCCTTTTCCACTTTCTTTCTACATTTTTTTGGCATTCTAGACTGAGATCTTGAGATTTTTGACCTCAGGGTCAAGGTCAACCTCGACCCTGACCTAGGTCAAGGTCAACCTTGACCTTGACCCAAGGTCCAAAATTCAAGGTTCCATGATTTCTGGATGTCGGGTTTCAGAAATAATTGTTTTCTCACTTCTGAGTTGGTTGTTTTGGTCTCCGAAATGGTAAACTCTTAAATTGCATTTAATCTAGGTCCATTTCTAGGGGTATGGGCCCAATGGGAATTTATTTCTCATAAGTTAGCCTCTCTAGGAGTTTGTGCCCTAGATCTCTATAAAAGGAAGCCTTCTCCTCTCATTTTCTCCATCCACAATCACAATTGAAAATCAAGAAGAAATCAATAAGAACGCAAAAAGGAGAAGGAAAGCATTCAAGAATTCATTCATCTTCAAGCATTCAAGCATTCAAGATGCAATTCATCAAGGAGATTCATTGGTAGCCATTGAAGGATTCAATCTCTATGGAGCCCTCTTGTTGAAGATTTATCCATCCATGTCCATCCAAGCCTCTTCCTATTCCAAGATCCATTTAAGATTGGTGTTGAAGATCTAAAGACAATTGGTTTGAGACATCCTACATCCAATTCTACATTCATTTTGGAGCATCCATACTTTTGGATTCAAGGATTCAAATCCTCCACAAGGATTTCAACATAGGCAAGGTGAATTGTTCCATTTACTTTGTTTACTACTACAATTTCAATTCAATTTCAAGGTTAATTCCTAAATTGGGGTTTGACTAAGGCAAACCCCTCCCCCCAACAAACAAAACCATTTTTTCTTGCAGGTACAGGTGTGGAACAATGAATATCAGTGTAGATCTGGAAACCCTTTTCGACAAACTTTCAAGATTCACGAATAGAATTTCCATCAGAGCAGTGCAGGTGAATGTCGACATTTTTGGGTAAGATTTCACCCTGGGTAAGATCTTACCCATGTTTTGTGTCAAGGTCAACCTAGCTTAGAAAAGAAAAAGATTTATGGGTTTTGTAGATCTGACAGTTTTGGTTGAGGTGCGTAGTAATCAACAGTTTCTGAGACCATTTGACAAGGTTTTCATCCGATTCTTTTTCAGAGGTAAGTACCTTTTATTTCTTCATTTCAATATTAGTCTTCTATATTTACTTTCCATATCCTTATAATTTCATGTCTGTGTAAAATATTGATTTTGGGGTCTCTTCTATGGGCAAACTCCTATTGTTCTAGACCCCATCCATATAAAATCATCTTACAGTTATATTATCAATTTTCTATTGATAGATAGTTTTCAACTCCTCAGTGGTGACATATTATTCCCCTTTCAAATGCAATTCATAGCTAATGTATGAGAAGTAAGTTTTTATCCGTTCTATATCTTTCTTAATATCATCTATTAATTCCTTTAGTTGTTTTATGCTTTTGGTAATACACTCGCATTTATATGTCAATTCAAACATCCACCTTTGAAGTGGTTCATCAAGGGATTGTAACAAGCCCAATTTAACCAAATTCTCAGTTTCCATGTCCATTACTTCTTTGATTGATTTTAGATCCTATTTGTAGGAGATTTCTTCTTCTTTGGCTACCTCAATTTATGTTATTATGTAGTTATGCACCTAGATTAGAGAGTTGTAGGATTTTTTCAATTGAGCAATAAAAGGAAGACCCCACACCTTAATATATTCTATTCAATGGTATCATAATTACCTTCTATTTGGGAGGAAAAAGCAATCAAGATTTTTAGAAGACAGTCAAAGAGAAAGCCAACCATAGCTTTTAGCTATTCTTTGTCCATTTTTGTTTTCTCTAGCCTGTCTTCAATTTTTTAGTTGAAAAAATTCCACATCCTCACATCTTGATCATGTTGATGCACACCTATATTAATCTTTGTGATGTGAAAGTCATCTCCTATGACTAAATATCGATCCATTATTGGCAAATACTAGGCCATTTCTAAGAATACATGCCCCATTTGATTATCTTCTCTATTTATTTCATTTTCTAGGGTCTCTTCCAACCATGTTTGAGTAGTGAGAACTCGGGATGCAATTTTCATAGATTCATAATTAAAAGATAGCTTCCTTGCAAGAGGAGGTTTCACTATCTAAGTAGGTTTTGAGAATGGAAACTTTAATACTTTACCAAAAACAGAGCTTGAAGGAAGGTGTTCATGTGTTAAATTTTATCTTTTCTCAAGATCTTCTTGAGAGACCTCAATATCTCCTCTTTGGGCCCCTTGTTCTTCTAGAATTTCGTATTCCTCTGGAACCTCTTATTCTTCTAGAGCTTCATGTTCTTGTGGGATTTCCTGCTCTTCCTGAGCTCTTTTTTCTTGCTCCTTTTGGGGCTCTACATTGTGTTTATCGGCCTCATATTCTATTTTTAAATCAATGTGAAGAAGAGAGCCCAAACCACATGTTAGCTTCATGCCTTTCTCTTTCTTAGGTGCCTCATCACCTCCTCTTATATTATTTGAAGCAGTCTATGTAGGCACATTTGATACAAGGGTTGTGGACACTATAATAGCTGGAGGACTTTGTGTAGGGGATGAAGAGGCTTTTGATGAAGTGGTTCTCTTCTTTCTCCCTTTCCTTATTTTCACCCATTCTCTGGTTCTTTTAATAATAGGGGTCATCCTCAAATTCATATCATCTATTTCTGGAATATCCTAGTTACTAAGTTTCAATGGTGTGCCCTTCATTTTCTTCAAATACTTAGGATCCACCAAGTTAGATCCATCTTCAGTAACTCCTTCAATATAAAAAGAGAGTCTATACTCTAAATTTTTTAAATAGTCAATCTTCACCAGGATCTCTCCCTCATATCAAAAATATCAGTACAATTAGCCCAATAATCCTCTAGGTTGGGTACATGATGATAACCCAAACTCAGTTGTAATTTATCCTTTAAAAAATTGATAGGATCTAAATGAGGTCTTAGAACTTCATATTTTTTGAAAGGGCGTTTGGTAGCTTCCTTAGTGATATTAATAGCATTTGAATTAGATGAGAAACTATAAGCACCAATTGCAATAGGGAAAGGAATGGTGGCATTATGTTTTTCAGTGCACCTCTATTTAACCTCTATAATTTTCCTACACAATTCAATCATAATGATTTTATCATCAGCATACTTGGGCAATTTGTACGGAAAATCATCAAATGAACCTATTCTGATGTAGGTGAATGTCAGGAATTGCATGAAGTAGCTGCCATATTTTGATATCACCGCAACCACCTCAGAAGAAATTCTCCTTTAAGGGAACCCTTGTAATTCCTATGTCAACTTCATTGTGAACGCGTCATTGACTCTTTAAAAATTAACATAGCTTTTATGCATCTTTAGACTAGGATAGAAATCAAATATCTGAATGTTGTCCTCAAATTCCTCTACATGTTCCAAGTAGGGCTAGTACTAAGTGCAAGCTAGGGCATAAATAACGTATGATGACATATAAAAGAAATTATTTAAAGAGAGGGAATTGATAAGATGATGTATTTGATCACTAATAAAATTTTCTTAGTCCATGTAGCCCACTTAAGAACAAATTGTATGCACAAAGAAGAACATCCATTCATCCAGGTTCATAGCATCTTCATCTCCTCTCAACCTATGTAACAAGACGATGATATCTACAATTTCTCCCTTTAAATTTACACCAATAATTATTTTTGGGAGTTTGGATTGGCCTACCTTGTTTGGTTGGAACCATTGTTTGTCCATAACACTTATGAAGTAGGTTCTGATCTTCTCGTTGAAAACCGATTATGACAAAGCAAAATTCCAATCAACATATTCTTCTCTTACAAGTAATCGAAAAGAGTTCTAGATGGTTTCTCTATCGAGAGTGATGAGTACTTCTTCATTTGGCTTCTTTATTTGTCTGGTTTCTAGGTCATAGTGATTTATGTAGTCCATTATCAATTCAGGACACTTTACTGCTATAAGAAAAATGGCCATCTATAAAAAAATCACTCACCGCCAATTCTTCTATAATTGGATACATGTTAGGTATGTTTACCCTTTCCCAAAATTCATCTAAATCAAATCTACCCAGTTTTGTGTCTCCAATTCCATGCACATCGCTTTCCAGTCCGTTCAAATGATCACAACCTTGGTATTTGAAACCCATTTTTGTCCTTCAAATTTGAATGTGGTTCAACTCTGAATTTGAAATGTGGAAAAGTAAAAGTGTTGGACTGGCTGAATTTTTCTGCTTGTCATTATAGAAATGATGTCCTAGCTTTAGCTTCTTCTTCACACTTCAAATCACCCAAAACAATCTTCGAAGTGTGCTCCAACGGTTGAAATTTTATTCTTTTAATGACGGACAAGACACACCATTACAACCAGTCTTTCCAGTATTTAATGCTCTAGAACTTTGAAAATTGGGACACCTTATATTTTGAAATCATGCCATCACTGCTTTTAAAACAAGCACTTTCTTCATCTTTGGGTTTTGACAACCTTTCCAGAATTCTTCTATTTTATGCTTCCCTTTATTTTAGATTTCTTTCCAAGTTTCAGAATCTGAAACCTCTTTAGGAATATATTATTGTCTCCACCTTTTTATTTTACTTTATAAAGAGAGGTCTTCTTTTTTTACAATTTATTCTGAAGTATGTGTCGGCTCTAGATCGTACTTCTCACACTGGTCTACCTCGACTTCTCTCTTTCGTTGGTTTCTCTTCTATCTTTCCATGTTTCAGAATCCAATGATAGCTCTGGAACTAATGCTATATCTCGAACTAACATTTATCATTCTTTATTGATGCTTGGATCACGACGGCCCTGCCAACACTCGTAACTTTTCTTGAATGGGCTTCCTTGATGACTTCACTACCTTTCTTCGTCTTTCCTTCAAGTTCTTTCCTTCCTTCAAAACTCACTGATACTTCTTGCCTCCACTAATTTTTCTCAAATGAATATTTTGACGAGCCACTTTGCTTTCTTCCATTATTTCATGGTTTTTGTAAGCTTTCAAATCTTGATGAAGTTCTGGAACATCTGCAAAAATCGAGCTCACTTTCTAAAAAATAAAAAGTGACTTTTGAATAGATAACTTGATGAATCAAGACGAACTTGACATAGACAAACCAAAGGATGAAGATTCAGACAAAATACTACATTTTCGATGACTATTCCCGATGGGTGCCTAAAACCTAAAATCCCGACTATGATAAAAATGACTAAGGCAAGAGATTCTTAATCATGACCAGAGTTTTAAATTAAACCATTTATGACTGTGGGTACTAAAAATGAGCAGCACATTCTCATGAGCTTCTTGTTCTCCTTCCCTCTCTCTTTTTCTATTTAGGCTTTTCCTTCCTTCATAATACATAAGGGGTTTTTGTTTTCTTTTTCCCTTTCAAAAGCTCGTCTCTCTTCTTCAAGCTTTGGGTGATTGCTCTCAACTTTCTTTCTACTTTGGTAACATTACTTCAATCAACATACTTTCTTGGATTATTTTTTCATTCTATTGCTCTTGTATTTCCTTTCATGGTATCAGAACAGGTTACTAATTCTTGTTTAGTTAAAGTTGATGAAGGTTTTCATAGTTTAATTTTAAGTTCACCCTTCTTAGAAGAACTCTTTGAGAGAAAATGCGGAAGTTTATTCTCTGACTTGTTATATGTAGGTTTTAGTTTAACTTTGTATTTTTTTTCAAGATTGATTCATTTAGATTTTAGTCTAAATAAAATTTATTTATTTTTTATTTTGAAAGGCTTATTGCCAAAACTATTTTGCGAACCTCTTACATATACATATATGTACACGTACATCTATATGTCCATGTACATGTGCAAGAAAATATTATATAGTTTATATATATATATATATGCAAGTTTAAAAAAAATTAATATTTGTTATCTCTATGGTTCTCTATTCCTCATTATTTTCAATTTTAGATTTGTAATATTTTTTCCCTATTTTTACATTCAACCTTAATTTTCTAAAACTGTCATTAACATCTTATCATTAACAATTTTAGTTCTGATCTTTGTCCAATTTTTTTTATTTTGCACTTTCATTCATTCTATTTTATGCATTGGTTCAAAAACATTTTTTATTGTCTATTATTGGTAAAAAAATTTGCCTTTATTCCTCCACTATTCTTAGCCTTCATATTTGTCGTATGTTTTTTTTGAAACAAATAAAATTTGAATTTCCTTTTCACCTCCGTGCTATGTCTTATCGCTTTCCAATATAGCTCTATTATCTTGTCATTCAATTATTTATGTTTCCACCACTTTTCATTTGTGCTCATTATTTCATTGTATCATTTTCTAACGTCTTTGTGCTTTGCAGATTGTAAAGTATTTTTGCTTACATTCGCTAGTCTCTTAAAATTCAGTTCATGATGAATAAAGTTAAATTTTACACTGTATTCTTGAATTTCGGTTGTGATCATTAAATTGCTAAAAGTTATATATTTTTTCATTATAACTTGCATCTCCTCTAAAACTTTAGTTTCAGCTTTTAATATTAATTGTATTATAAAATTTAAAATCCTAAACTTTTATGTACTAGTTTAGTTTTGCTTTATAATTTTTTTTATTGTTATTTAGGATTTTTTATTTTTATAATTATAAAGTTATAAAGTTTTTTTTACTTGTAAGGTTTTTTTTTTAAATATTCTTTGTTAAATACTAATGTTTCAATTTAATTTTTATTTTTATTTTAAATATAAAAGTTTTTTCTAATAAATTTATTTTCATTAAATTAAAATGAATATTTATATTAAAGAGGCATTTTTGTTTCAATCATGTTTAAGGGAGACATTTTTTCATTACTTTAAATTCTTGTAATCGTGTCTACTTTAATTTTAAAAATTAAATTAAATAATTCTAATTATCATTCATAAAAAATGTACAAAAGCTTGGAAATTTTAAAAAACAACATATGATAGTTCAGATGTATCCTAAAAAATTTAGCTTCAAGATCAACTCAAAGACCTCAAGTATATGAATTTTAAAACCATGGATGACTTCTTATTAGTACTTGCCGGTAGGCTAGCAAGTACTATTAAATCTATTTTTGGATTGTTACCCACCAATTAAATTTAAATATATTTATGATTGTGTAAAAAAATTTTATATTTTCTATAGTTGACATGCACATTTTTTAAGTTAATAAATTCTAAAAAATATTTATTGGTGATATGATTGGTTAAAATAAATTGAGTCTTATATATTGCATAAATTTAACCATTTATTTTGGTTTTTCTCACATATATTTTAGGTATATTAATATAGATATTTTTGAATTATTTAAATTTAAAAAGAAGACAACCTATAAGTGTATTATAATTATTAATAAAAATAATTATATAAATATAACTATTATTAAATACTAATATTGCTATTATCAATCTACATCATATTTATTATTATATAACTAAATATTCAATATATAACAAATAAATTATCATTATTATATTTTATATTTTCAAATATATACTAAAACATTTTTTTTTTACTAATATATTTTTAAAAACATGATACTTTTATTTAAAAAATTAATTGTTGCTTATTCTAACAATTACCATTATTACTCAATTTTAAAATAAAAAAAATACTTATTATTACAAATAATTATAACAATTCAATAATTATCTATAATTATAAAAAATAAAAATTAAATTACTTCAATTATAAGTTATAGGTTATAATTAATTAAAAAACTAAAGGCAAGTACTTGGCCACTAGGTGGCACTTGTTAAAATTTGATTCTATTAATAGTCAATTAATTAGTTTAGGAATTAAGCCAGATTATATACACGTTTAATTCATCTCATTTTTAGTACTTGCCAATAACTGATAATGCATAGTACTATTGTAATGAATTTTGGATTCTACTAGTTAACTAGTTATTAAAAACAATCATATGAACCAATGGTAAGTAAGTTGTTTTTTATTTTTCAAGTTTATTTTATCATTCTAAAGTTTACATGCATGTTATTTAAGTTTTTTAATTCTAAAAACTATTTTTTCTCATTATGATTGGTTAATAGATTTGAGAAATACCAATTGACTCATATAAAATATATAATATTACAAAATATTCTAATATATAATATAATAATGTATCATATATATAATTTTATTTCAATCATATATAATTAAAAAATATATTAATAAAATAAAATTAAGATTAAGAAATAATACAAATAAAATTTAAATTAGCATTAAAATTAATTATAATTTATAATTTATAAGTTTTTTAAATAATTATAATTAAAAATGAAATTATTTATTGTTACAACTATACTAAAATAAATAATCATAATTATCTAATTTAATCATTAATTAAAATACATTTAATTAAAATTAAGATTATGGTTAAAAGGAACACAATATACTTTTAAGATTATGATTAGATTTCCATTCTTATAATTTCAACTATCATTAATGTTATCATATGATTCTACATTAAAAAAATTAATTATAAAAAGTTATTACTTCTACTATAACTATATAAAATATAATAATTAAAAATTAATATACTATTACTTCTACTTTAGTTTCTACTATAACTAAAGGCAAGTACTTAGCCACTACGTGGCACTTGTTTAAAAATGTCTTCCACGATAATTTCTATTGTCATTCCTAGTTTAGCTACTTAATTAACTTATGATATTTTTGTAATTTATTACATCAAGAGGAAGCTAAATTAGTTCAATTTGGTACTTAGTGAACGAGCTTTTCTATCTAAAAATCAAAATCATGATAATAATTTTAGATTCAATAAAAATAATCATAATAATCAATAATATACCTAATTACAAACAATGGTCAAAATGCATTGAAATTAAAATATGACTATGTAGGAGTTATCCTAATGATGAAATATTATAAATGGACCTAATTGGATGCCTTACTAAAAATAGACACTCCCTCACAAGAATATTGGAGCCTGAATTGGAAGCCAAAAATAACATTTGAAAATGTCATACGACTCTTCCAAAACCTCTGAATTCACTGGAAACATCAAATTACCACATTGAACAAGCCGACACAAACCTAGAAAGTCAATGACAATAGCACTACTAGAGAACCTAAAAATGGTGATATTGTAGCCCATCATTCCCAAAGATTGTTTGTCCTTAAGCAATGCTAATACAACCCCGCAATCATCAAAATGAAACAAAGAATGAGTCCAAGGGCCCAAGTAAACCTCAAAGATCTATAGCACTAACCCCTCAAAATATTATCCTATAAGGTTCCAACACAAGAGACCTCTTGATAACCACCTATAGGAAGAGAAATCAAATAGTGTGTATGCTTAATCACCTCCTCAAAGGATTTCTCCAAAAGGACCGACCCGATACACCATATTGATAAGCTCCAATGAAACAACACTGGGTCCCTCAACCACAACTATTGAATTGCAATCCCATGTGATCCTAAGGTTCCAAATTAATCTTAGAAGAGAACCACTATACTAACCCTGCACCACTCTAATTAAAACTATCAACCCATCATGCACAAACTAAACTCTTCTCACTTTACACTCCAAAAAAATAAACATCACCAACACCTATACTGAAATACCTAAGAGGGATGAAAATAATAATATGTAATATAACTTGCAACAACATCTTAGTGAAAACAACATCAACAAATTCATTTCCAATTAGGATCTTGGGCAACAAACAAAAGAATTTTCTCTATGATAAAGAACCAAATTCAACATATCCCCTTATGAAATCCTGAAAATGAAGCAAATGAATCATTGTCACAACTCTCCAATCTACCAACTAGGGAATGCCTATGTGGTTGCCAATCCAAATCATAACATTGACACTTAACCTCCAAGTGTTGAATAAAGGGTTTTGAATACATCAATACACCAACCTATTGCAATCAATGAGACACCATCTAATAGAATGCATACCATCTCCATGTATTATTTGTATTGACCACCACATACCAGAGTGGAAGAAATAAACAAATAAACTATGTTTGGAAGTACACTCTTAACCAAATACCATATAACCTTCCAAGGCCCAACAACCATCTACTCATGAAAAGATATATTTATAGCCAACACAAAAATATAAGGGTGACAACAATCAATTTGAAAACCTTCTAAAAAAATATAGGAGATATGAATATGGTAGTAACTAAAGATTCATCTCCTATGATCACATTACTTCTACCAACCATCCACAACCATAAAATACTCAATTGTTGGTCATAAGTAGTCATCCAACTCATTGTAGCCCAAGAATTGGATTCGTATATAGGATGATTAGGAAGTGGATAGAAGTAATAACACTAGAATTTTGTCCAAAACCTCAATCCTAGTATATCTCCTTGAGATATCACATAGAAAAATCCTCCCATATTCTTTCTAAAAGGAAAGGAATCCTTTGTAAGAATCCAACAAACTCATAACACCACATGGATCTAACATTTCTCCTCAATGCTAATCTTAGTCAATCATAGAGACTCATGAAAAATCTCACTATTCCAACATCTAGGGTCTCTAAAAACTATACCATAGCACATGGAGGTTTGTTGTGTTAAATGTACTCCAAGAGTAATCTGTCATAAATTACTTTGCATCCCTTCATAAGATGAACTCTCTAATTTTGGATTTCTAAATAGTACAATAATCACTATAATTTAAAGATGAAATCAGCAAAGTGCAATCTAATTTGAGTGCTCTATATAATGGACAACAAAAATACCCAAGGAATTCCCAAGTATAAGCATGTATTTTTAGTATTTTATTATGTGAAATAAATTTAAAAATGGTTGTAAAACACTTCCAAAAAATATTCAATTGAAAAAGTTCACTTCCTTGACAAAGAATAATGAGACAACTCTCTTGAATGGGAGCAAACCAGAAAATGTAGTGACTAACTGGTAACCAATCAGCAAGATCACACCTAAAAATACAATTCATTCTTCAACAAGGAATTCTCTCAAGAGTATTCATCTAAATAATGCTCCAAATCTTTCTTATAATATCTCTTCAATCGTCATGTAGATGAAGTAATTAAATCACATAGTGGCTAATAAGATAAAGAAAAGAATTTTTATATCTAAATTTTGATCCTTATCACTCCAAAGTTCACTCCTATGGCTCCTAATGATCTCCATCATTTCTTCTTGAGAATCCAAAGAAATAATACTTGACCAAGAATGCATACCGACATTCCTATAAAAGTGATCATCATAACTCCAAGTATCATCCAAATGTTGTGGTCTCCCATGAGGGTAACCAATCATTTCATAATGTGAATATAGAACAATAATAGGATAAATAACATACTCCAATTCATATTATGAATCTTCTCTCAAATCCCACGCATTGCTATTTACTCCAAGTGCAATGCTAAAACCATGTGATGTTCTATCTTCCAACTCAAAAATTGGATTTTCAATGGTCATATGTCTTTTCGATGCCCATCTCAAACAATGGGTTATCAACAAACACCACAAGTTGATTCTTCCATTCATGATCATGCAAATCAAGAGAAATGATACAATGATGAATACTAAAACTAGATCATGTGTCATACCTATTATCAATAACTTCATAGCTATCTCATATTACCTAAGTCTCTCCCTTATCATTATCAATAGAAAATTTTGGATCTAGCTCAACAAGGACATTATGTCAATGCTCAATATCATCTACAAGAAATGATAAAGAAAAAAATCTTTAGTTTCATTAGTGTCAGATCCTCCATGGAAATAATGTTCTCTAAGACCAAAATATTATTAGGATCAAACACAAAATCTTCCCATGTTGGATCATCATCATACTTAGTTGCTACCATAACTAGATCCCAAATGATAAAGGTCTTATTACTTTTTTCACAAAAAATATTATCATCATACTCCTCTTGATTGGTTACCCTTGTGAATAAATTAATCTCCAACTCATGTATACTTAAGTCATCATAAGCATCATCACTGGAATAAGAAATAGAATCATCATTGTTAGCTTCTTGGAGAACATCACTAAACATGTTCTCAAATTCCCATCATCCAAAGCTAATTTCAAATTATCACCACATTTCTTCTCTCAATCCTCTTCTTTTGAAAAAAAAATTGATCATGCTCCTCATCAACAAGGATATTAGTGATCTTGTCACAAGATATATCATGGAAATCATTAGTCTTAGTAGCATCAAGTTAGACAAACCTTAAATTGGATCAAATAGTGTTTTTATGAAAATTTCATTGTACACTTCCTCTTGCTTAGTAGTTGCACACATAACCAAAGAATCATTTATAAGGTCTTCATGCTCCATGGTGATCTCTCCATTTTTTTTGCATAACCTCCTCAATATCCAAGATGGTTTTCATCTTTCCCTCACATTGTTTGAGCACCTTGTTGACCAACTCATAATAAAATTTAGAAACATCTTGTTCTTGACTTGAAATAGCTTACAATATATGCATAAGGGGTTGTCAAATAGCATCACTCTCATTAATTGACACAACCATAATATCTTCATGGTCTCAATAAGATATTTATTATTTTCTTTCCCAATTGTAACAAAGAAATGGTGAAACATATTATGTATTAAATCATCCAATCCTAAGTCTATCATAAGATTACTCAATCTTATTCTTGCAAATATTTTAGTATGGCAACCCTTCTAGAGAAATAATGACCCCTAATGACCCCAAGATCTTGGAAACTATCAACGATTAGCTGAAGTACCTCCTTCATTGTGTTATCTTCTATAGGTGATTCAGGTGCTAAGATTCTTATGGTCTCCATCAAACAAGTAGTAACCAATAGCCTTAGCTCACCATTTGAATTCCTCAACCACATATTTTGACTTAAAGAAATCACTATAGGAGCAAGAGCAATCTGCAATAAATTAGGAAAAGATTTCTCTACAATTGTCAAACATCCTTCTAATTGGATCAAAGTGATGAGAACATTTATCTTTATTTTTAATTTCAAACTAATTTTTCTACCTATCGCATAAAGTACTTTGGCCAACTCTAATTTTTTATTTGGTTTCATTTTAAAATTGAAATCCACTTTTTGATTTTCCCAATAGGATGGCAAAAAATTCTAAACTCTAATACAAATGTAATATGTTGTCATGTTTGCCTTTGTTTTGTTTTTTTAATATGTTTATTGGTGTTTTAAAATAATAAAAAATAAATATTTGTAACAAATAATAACTAAAAAAATGATAAAATTCATAAATATATGAAGGGGTGGCAACAAGATGTTAAGTCCACTTTTGGCCAAAAAGTGGAACTACTTTTCCTATTTTTTCCAAATTTTTCATGTTTGACCTAAATATTTGAAGCACTTAGAGATTAAATCTCAAAAGAATCTACTAATAAAAATTGTAGCACTCAAAGTCTACTTTCCAAACATGTAATTTATTTGAATAGCTAGATGATACAATTCTATTTGTTGGAGATTTGCCAGCAAGCCAATGTTGACTGTATGTTTGTCATTGATGATAACATATGGTAAGTAGCATGCATGGAAGACTTATGTAGTAAGCTTTGAGTATATGTAGCATGGACATGTTATCATCATGATATCATGGATGTAGAGGTTAATTGTTAGAGAAAACATTTATGTAGCAGCTCCTATCAACAGTGTTCCTGACAGAGTTACAAGCAGTGTTCTGTGAGTGATTGTCTGTACAGTCATCAGAGAGCCTTGCGCCTTTGGATATGTGATGAATTTATGTTAGTGATGTTACAATCATGGATTCAAATTCTGATGATTAGTAGAAGTGAAGTTATGCAGTCGCTATTCACTAGTAGCAGTTTCATGTGTTTATTCAGAAGAGCCAACAGAGATTATATTGGTTCAGGAGTTGTGCTTATCATTTCGGTATGCACCCTTGGATTACAGATTAGAGAGGAGTTAAGAATGTTTGGTTAAGATTGCATGATGTAATTCAACTTGAGGATAAAGTTGCAATTACTTTGGTAGAGATGACAGTGTGTAGTGTGCGTCTATATTTATTAATATTGGACAGGTCCCAGATTGTGTTGCGTGTTTAGTAGAGCTAACAAAAAATTTATTGGAGTGTGTTATGGTTTCTCTAATATGATTTCAAGGTGGTTCTAACAAGCTAACTTGATTATATCATTTAGAGAAAAGATATTTATAGGCAGTCATTTGTGATTGCTAAAGTATGGTTCTGAGTTGATTGTGAAGAGCAAAGCAGAGTGTGCAAAGTGTTGAGCCATCAGAAAAAGGTCTATGTGACCAAGTAAAGAGTTTGTGCTATACATTGTAATTGATCCAAATAGAATTTCTAAGCACAGTTCACCAAGATCTAGATATAGTGTATATCTATTATTCAGAAGGTTGTAGCCTTCACCTCTTTGAGCAGTGTGCTCTTGGATAGTGCGTCCTCACCCCTAACAAGGTTAATTGTAAAAGACTCCTAACAGGGTCTAACCCTTGACTAGGTCACTGTACTAAATGCATTGTAAAGACAACTCCTAACAGAGTTAAGGATCTTCTAACAAGGATCATAAAATCCTAGTGCAAATTATTAGTGGGTGTCAATTCCCACCGGGGTTTTTACCTATCTGGGTTTCCCCGTAACCAAAATATTGGTGTTGTGTTCAAGTGTTCTTTCATTATGTTTATGCTTTATGTTTAAGTATATGTAATTGGATAAAGAATTGAAACTTGTAGATAACTGATTCACCCCCCCCCCCCCCCTTCCCCCCTCTTAGTTATCTCTTGGGACTATTTATAACAACTGGTATCAGAGCCAAGTGCCTCAGAGAGAAAGTTTAACATCTTGAGGTTGATCAGATGGTATTCTTTAGAAAAGACAGTCCTAAGTTTGATGGAGAGAATTATCTTGATTGGAAGAACAAGATGATGACACATTTATAGTGCATTTCTTTTGAAGTTTTTGAAGTGGCCATTAAAGAAGTTTAGATCCCCTCTCTAGAAGATCTTGCAAAGGATGATGCTACTAGAAAGAAGAAGGATTTGTTCCATCAGAATGCAATAGCAAATCAGCACCCTATCTGATAGTGAGTTTTTAGAGATAAAGAAAGTAGACATAGCCTACAAGATATAGAAGCACCTAGAAGACATGTTTGAAGGAGATAAACAAGCAAAGAATGCGCATAGAAAGACATGGAAGAAAAAGTAAAATACATTGGAGATGCTACCTAAAGAGAACATAAGAGCCTACAATCAAAGGATTAATGAAGTAGTTGGTGGAATCAGAAATAATGGTGGAGAAATCTTAGAAGAAGACATCATGGATAAACTAATGACTACATTAACACCAGAATATGAAAGCAAGATAAACATCATTGATGAGACTATGCAATTTTCAAAAAACTTCAAAAGAGAAACTCTAATCAACAAGATTGCTACATTTGAGATATCAAGTGTTGGGCAGTTACTTGAAAAAGGTTACCAGTTGGAGTTCAAAGATGACAAGTTCATAATTAACAACAAGGATGGTGTTATGATTGCATCAGGGTCAAAGACTAAAGGTAATGTTTTTCAACTTAATTCAGAAGCAAGTTGTTTTGTTTCTAAAGTTGATGACAGTTGGCTATGGCATAAAAGACTATATCATATCAATTTTGATAACATAGTAAAGATAAGTAATGTAAAGGTAGTTAGAGACCTACCTAGCATAGAAAAGTTAGTTGATACTATATGCAAGGAATGTGTAATGGGAAAGCATGTGAGAAATTCATTCAAGAGAAAGCATAATTCAGCAGAGAACAAGTTGGATCTGATTCATACAGACCTATGTGGACCAACTCAAACAAGATTCTACTATGGTGAAAGGTATTTCATTTTATTTGTAGATGATTATTCTAGAATGATGTTGGTTGCATTCTTGAAAGATAAGTTAGAAGCATTTGAGAAGTTCAAAATATTTAGAGCTAAGGTTGAGAACGAATCTAGACTAAAGATAAAATGTCTAAGGTCAGATAGAGGAGGAGAATTCACCTTTGATAGATTCTATGAGTATTGTGAAGAACATGGCATAAAGAGACAGTTAAGTGCACCTAGAACCCCTCAGTAGAATGGGATTGCAGAGAGAAGGAATAGGATCATCCTTGATACAACACGCACCATCATGATTGAAGGAAACATTGCTCACACCTATTGGAGAGTTGCAGTCAATACAGCAGTCTATACCATCAATAGAATACAATTAAGGCCGGGCATGGACAAGACACCTTATGAGCTATGGTTTGGTAATGTTCCCATAGTGAAATAATTCAGAATCTTTGGAAGCAAGTGCTACATCAAGAGGGATGAAGCAATAGGCAAGTTTGATGCAAGAAGTGATGAAGGTATTTTTCTTGGTTACTCTACTAAAAGTAAAGCTTATACATGTTTTAACTTGAGACTGAAGAAAATCATTGAAAGTGCTCATGTTAAGATTGATGAAAAGTTTATGGTTCAAGAAAGATATCATGATTACTCACCTATGATTGAAGAAGAACCTAGACCTTCCACTAGTGAGACAGTTGTTGAAGAGATGTTTGATAGTATTGATGTATTGTTTAATGACCCTGAAATAAGTGAAGAAGAAACTCAAAAGGAAGATGAGTCAGTATCACCTAAAGTTCCAAAGTATACATCTAGATATCACTCTAAGGATGACATCATTGGAGATCAGAGCAGCAAAGTCACAACAAGATCAAAAGAAAAGAATTCAGCAAGCAATGAAGTGATATGTTTACTATCTCAGATTGAACCTTTAATTTTTGAATATGCATGCAATGATTTAGATTGGCATGATGCTATGAAAGAAGAACTAGATCAGATTATTAAGAATGATACTTGAGAACTGGTCCCAAGACCAAGTGATAAGAATGTAATTGGAATAAAATGGATATTCAGAAACAAGATGAATGAAGATGGTACAATATTAAGAAATAAAGAAAGGTTAGTATGTAAGGGATATGCGTAGAGAGAAGGCATTGATTATTCAGACACATTTGTACCTGTGAGTAGATTAGAAGCTATTAAATTTTTTATACCTTATGCAACAGTCAAAAACTTCAAAGTCTATCAGATGGATGTCAAGTCAGCATTCTTGAAAGGAGAGTTAAAAGAAGTATATATTGAGTAGCCAAAAGGATTCACCCTATCAGACATACCTGATATGGTATGCAGATTGAAGAAGGCCCTCTATAGACTTAAGCAAGCCCCTAGAGCATGGTATGAGAGATTGATGGATACCTAACAAAAATTGAATTCAAGAAAGGAGCAGAAAATTGTAATCTATTCATAAGGGAGACATCTGAAGGTCTACTACTTGTAGTTATATTTTTTGATGACATTATCTTTGGGGGTAATGACAAATTTAGTGCATAATTTGCTAAGGAGATGCAGAGTGAGTTTGAGATGAGCATGATTGGACCTGTCAAATACTTCTTGGGATTAAATGTGCAGTAGACAGAGAAAGGTATTTTCATTAATCAGTCAAAATATGTGAAAGAGATATTGAAGAAGTTCAAGATGGATGATTGAAAACTAGTGGGTACACCTATGATAATAGGATGCAAGCTTACAAAAGAAGATGATTCTCTAGCAGTAGATACAACACTATATAAGTCTATGATTGGTAAACTCATATATCTTACTTAAACTAGACTAGACATTTCTAATGCAGTTGGCATAGTTGGAAGATTTGCAGCAGAGCCTAAATAAAGTCACCTCATGGAAGTAAAGAGAATATTTAGATATTTTTAGGGTACTATAGATTATGGTCTATGGTATCCTAGCTCAGAGAATGTTGAGCTTCATGTTTATACAGATGTTGATTGGGTAGGATGCATTGATGATAGAAAGAGTACATCAAGTGGAGCAGTGTTTCTTGGTGATAGACTTGTCACTTGGACAAGAAAGAAGAAAAATTATATTTCTTAGTCAACAGCAGAAGTGAAGTATGTTGCAGTAGCCCTAAATTGTTCCACAATTGTTTGGATCAAACATATGACAAAGGACTTTGGTATTCGGATTGATTATCCTATTACTATTCATTGTGATAATACTAGCACTATCAACATGTCAAAGAATATAGTGAGGCATGCAAAGACAAAACACATAGAGATCAAGTATCACTTCCTTAGAGAGAAAGTGATAGAAAAAGAAGTCAAATTGGATTATGTGAGTACAAAGGAATAGCTAGTAGTTATATTCAAAAATCCCTTACCAAAGGATACTTTTGATTATCTTAGGGAGAAGTTGGGAGTAATTATCTTCCATGATTCTACTTAGAGAAAGAAGAAAGTGCATCAATCCTCAGGGACTGATGGATGGTTGACTACTCTACTTTAGGAGTAGTACTGGTGCTTAAATGAGTTGGAACCCTTTTAGGATAGTAGGGAGTTCAAAATAATTGGTGGGATGATTTCAGATCAGATGAGATTGGATCAAGCCCCCAGCTAGAGAATCATTGTGGTTGCGAGATGCTAGACCAGATCCTATGGAGACAACACTCCTTCATCATAGTCTTCTTGGAGCTAGCTCCCAACTGGTCAATCACCTCATCCAACCCCTACTATTTGAAGGGCCTCCCGAGTGATATAGTTGGTGGAGATGGGATACTTGACTCCCAATTGTTGGCATTCCCTTTCAGTTTAATCGTTGATACTCCCATATCCCTCTCTGGTGCACTGGGATAGTAGGAGGGCCATGGCCTAGTCAGTTGCCCTTCTATATTCTGAAGGGACGAGATAGTGAGCAGTCAAGAAGAATTTTGATAGGCCTCACCCCGTAGTCGATTCAGTCAAATGTTTGCACCTACCCACAGATATTCTAAACCATGCTAAGGGGTTCCCCAATTGATTCATTGGGCCATGCTCGGGCAGACCAAACATAGATAGATATAGTGAGGGAATGGTCCAAGGCCCTTGGTTCCCCTTCTCTTTCTACTTGTAGGTTTACACTATGATTGACAACTTAATGTCACTAACTCTATCACCACTCCAAAGTCTTCAAGGAAAAGGGCCAATTGACAAGGATCAAAGAGATCCTCCTACACTTTGAGTCTAGATTCTCAGGCAGGTGTACCTTTGACTCACTTCTTCAAAGGAGTCACAAAATATTATACAACTATACCCCTTACAAACTAATTTTAAATATTTATCATTTATATTTGTGATTGATGATGATGAACTACTTCTAGAGAATGGATTAGTGCCTTAACCTAGGGCATAGAGTCACTCAATAACATATATCAACTAAAAACCCTAACTCAAACACTCTTGAACTCAGACTAAGTACTTTTCCTATTATCCTTCTCACTCCCAAACCTGATCATCAAATTCCTATCCAACCATGAACTCACTAAAACTACCTTAAAGACTTTAATCCTAACTTTGTCAGGAACTCAAAGATAATCTCAAAATATACTTTGTATACCATATGCTAACTCACTTTGTGATATTAACATATATGAACCCAAGATCAAAACAAGAAGACAAACATAAATATGAGATTGGAATTCAAGTGTATTCTCATTAAAATCTATAGAATCAGTACATTACCAAAATAAAAAAATGCTAGGAAACAAACCCTAAATCTAGGCTCTCCTTGTTCAGTCTATTACATTGACTATCAACATAACACCATCAACAACCTAAAAATCAAAACTACTACAATATATACCACTAGTCATCTTGGAATCCCAAAAATTAGGATGCAACAAGCTTCGGATGACTAGGGCAAGGGTTAGGGTTTTCATCCACCAAACCAACTAGATTTAATCAAGAATTTATTATAGGGGAGAAAACCCAAGCAATCTGGTCTGATCAAATCCTAGAATGATCTTCATTTATGAGAAATTTTAGAGCGATGTACTAAAGATCATGAATCTACCATGCTTACCAATCTGATCACTTCACTTGCAACATACCTCAAGCACTGCTTCATAACTTTCCATGGCACAGACATCCTCCGTAATCAATTATCACCTCTCTGGACCACTCTGCAACAATTGACAAAATCATATCTACCAAATCTAGCCACTCAAGCATTTAATACCAGTCCTTTTGTCACTAAAAGCCCTAAATAATTCAAATCTGAAAGAAACGGCTACATGTATGGCATGAGATAGTAGATCAATGGCCAGTATTCAAATCTAGACTTTCTTTATATCATCACCATTAGATCTTCTCACTTTACCTAGGCTTCATAATTTAACTCTAATAGGAATCTTGGTTTACATTTTCCCCTTAGTCGTAAGATCTCCAGTCACTCCTTTTAACCTTAGTTACTTTTAGAGACTTAGCGACTGTAGTCTCGTGATCTCGCAGTCATCTCCTTAACCATTACATTTTCCTAAGACCATGTGACTGAAGAAATTCTCAGTCGCATAATAAAATTACTAACTACAATATTATCAGGAGACTATGTGACTGAGGTCCCACCCCTAGTCATTGAGCACATTTTCTTCTTTCCCCAATCTGGTGACTTTAAGAGACCTTTAATATTTCTATCATGAGATTTGGCGACTATAGTCTCATAGTCGTGGAAATTTTATTAACTTTTTAAAGGTATTTAGCGATCACCCGACTGAGATACACATTTGGAGATCTAGCGACTACCTAGGAGTCTCTTAATTGCTAAAGCTTTCTGACTTTTCAACTTCCTTTCTGAGATCTCATGACCGCCATTGATCTCTACATCTATTTCATCCTATGGTCCATATTAAGTCATGAGAGATTTTCTTACTTAATTGTTTGATTCAGCAACCAGGAGATAACCATGTCACTGAATCGCTCAAGGTTTAGCACTTAACCACCAATAACATGAGACTCTGAGACCACACAGTCACTAAGTCACTGAATTGAAAACTTAACCACCGGGGTGAAACCATAATGTTAACCTTACTTAACCCATGCATATCTAGAGACTTAATGACAAAGAGATTCGCTGAGTCTCATAATCTTTTCTTTAACTAGGGTTAAACCCTGAGAACATGCAACTGAGACAAATTTCTAAGTCATAGAAAGATCTCTTAACCCTGGGTTATATTTGGAGACTAAAAACTTCCTCAGTCGCTAGATCGCTGAATTTCTCTTTATAACTCTGAGCATATTGAGATCAATGGTTGTCACAAGATTGCATAGGATAAACATCGTGCATCTTTTTCTTGAGAATATATGACAACTGTAGATCCTAACTAAACTTTAACTTACTCCATAGCTGAAGACCTCAAACCCATTGACAATTGCCAACTCACTGTCCTGCAACCAATAGTCATTGGACACCTCAGCTCCATCTGACATTAGATCCACCTGTATTATCTTTATCATGTGGGCCTACCATCTCATGACTTAGTGACTAAAGAGAAAATACAAGCCACTCTCGGAGTCGCTAAACATCTGGAACTTAACCGCCCAAGTCAAGAGATTGTGCGACTGAGGCAATCTCTAAGTCACTGAATAAATCATAACATAACTGTATCATAATTCTTAACTACCAAGATCGGGTGACTAACCACTTGCATCTAGAGATCTGGTGACTGAAAGAAAAGATAACCACTCGGCATGTCACTAAAGGATAAGGAATATTCTAAAAACATTAAGAGACTGCGTGATTGAAGGCCTTGGGAGATCACCAGACTGAAAGGAATATGTTTTTTTCATTAGGAGACTGGGTGACTAACCAGGAGAGTAAAACACACATGCTTTTAAGGTCACTTAAGTCACTCAAAAAAGGTAATGACAAAATAGAACCTGACCAAGACAATTAGGGTTTTTCCCTCCAACAGCTAGAAATATGAAATGAGACTTGGGGTTTAAGGCCAAAAATAAAGGAAAAACCTATAGGGACTAGAGGAAAAGTTTTGTAGGTGCTAACAGTGGCTCTGTTTGGGGATGTGTGCCTCTTGCATGCATGGCAAGGATTCAGGATCACTGGGAGAAGCAGACCACCAACTGGAAAAAGAACAACCATAAGGAGCAACAAGAAAAAACCCTACAAAATAGGATGAAACAAAACAAGGAACAAGCACACCTCTACAAACTTTACAACACGTACAAACCTAACTACTATTCATGGAAAGAAAAATACCTTCAATTGAAGTAGTTTTTCAAGAATTGTCCATGAACTGGCAATTCTTGAATATCACCATGTAGTTCTTTGACAATATAAGAATCTTGTCCCCATCTTTCATGAATCAGATATGGTCCCAGCCAAACTGGATCAAATTTTCCATGTTTCCCTTTATCTTCCAATCTAGCATTCCAGATTAATACCAAGTCATCAGGTTCAAACTTCCTTTCAACAGTCTTTTTGTCATACAAATTTTTAACCTGCAATTGTAACTTGGCATTTTTTGAGGCTGATTCTCTTCTAGTTTCATCTAGCCTGATGAGATCTTCAATTCTTAATTGCATTTCATCATCTATATCATCATCATATAATTGAACAAACTTATACATTTCTAATAAGTTGTTTTGAGGCATCCTTGCATGTATCCCATACACTAGGTCAAACAGTGCACAACCAATTGCCTTCTTCACAATTACCCTGTCTACCCATACAGCTAATGGTAACTTTGAATTCCATGCCCTTTTATTCTTATCAAGAATCCTCTTGAGGATTTTTATTAAACTCTTGTTATATGATTATGCCTATCCATTTCCCTATGGATGATAAGGTGAGGAGTATGACATTTGAATTCCTAGACCTTTGTAGAATTCTTTGTATTCAACAGACCTGAAGCACATTGCATTATCACTAACAATCCACTCAGGACAACTAAATCTCGTAACAACATTATTCAATAAAAAATCAATCACCACCTTGCTTGTTGCATTCCTTGTAGGAATAGCCTCTACCCATTTGGTGAAATAATCAGTTGCAACTAAGACCCAAGAATATCCTCCACTGGACTTGTTTGGTATTTCTCCTATAAAATCTATTCCCCATTGTTGGAATGGAGCTTGCACTTCAACTGGCCTCAAAGGTACATTTCCTAGAAATTTGAGCTTACCAGAAAATCTCTGACAAGCATCACACTTTCTTACCAACTATTCTGTATCCTTGAAGATTGTGGGCCACTAGAATCCTAGTTTCATAATCTTTTGAGCAGTATTTGTTCCCATATAATGTCCACCACAGATCCCCTCATGCATTTCTTTTAACAACTTTTCAGCTCAATTTTCATCAACACATTTCAAAAGTATGCAATAAATTTTTTTTTAATACAATTTGCATTTTATAATCACATACTTGATGGCTTGTAACTTCAATGCTCTTTTCTTATTGTCATCCATGCCTACTGGACACCTCATGTTTCTTAAGTAAAAGATAATATCTTGATACTAGATACAATCATCCATATCACAAGTCTAATCAATCTCAGTCTAGTTTATCTGATTTGCATCAAGATTGGATTGAGCCATTAGTTTTTCCAATCCTTGTCCTCTAACCAATTTGGTAATCTGGATGTCAATATTGAATTCTTGAATTCTATTTATCCATCTGCATCTCCTCCCAAACACCTCTTGCTGTGAAAAAATATCTTTTATTGCAGCACTTGGTACAAAAGTAATCACAATTGCTCCCATCAGATAGCATCTAAAAGCCTTGATAGCTTTCACCAGTGCATATGCTTTTTTTTCATTGATATCATATTTCAATTTAGTAGCCTGCAAAGATTTATTAAAATATGCAATAGGCTACTCATAACCCTCATTATTCTTCTGCAGCAAGACTACAGCAACAGTATGAAAAGATGCAAAAGAAAAGATGTGCATTGGGATGTTGTAATTAGGTGCTTTAAGCACAGGTGCATCTTTGATAGCCTACTTGACATTATTGAAAGTTTCATCAGGCTCACCCTCCCATTTGATAACAGATCCTTTCTTCAACATCTTGGATATTGGCCTAGTAACCTCAGCAAAATTTGTCACAAATCTCCTCAAGAAATTTACCTAGCCAAAGAAAGATTGAATCCCCTTAACATTTTTTGGCTTATGAATTTTTTCAATAGCTGCCACCCTTTCTGGATCAATTCTTACTCCTTGCTTCCCAACTAGGTGACCTAGCAACTTGCCTTCAGTCACACCAAATGCACATTTCCTTGGATTTAATGAAATGTCATATTCCAAAGCTTTCACAAATATTTTCTCCAAATGAAAGTAGTGATCCTCTTCCCTCTTGGAATATGTAGTTAAATCATCCTAATAAACAACAAGGAAATCATCTATAAAATCTACAAAGGCAACATCCATTGCCCTTTGAAAAGTTGCACTAGCATTTGTAAGACTAGAAGGAATCCTCACATAGACATAAGTCCCCCAAGGTGTAGTAAAAGTTTTCTTAAATTGTTTTGATTCTTTTACAATTACCTTATTATAGCCAGAAAAACCATCCATCATAGACATCAAATCAGACCCAGTCACTCTTTGCAACATAGCTTCCATATTAGGCAAGCAGTAGTTATCCTTTAGAGAAGAAACATTTAGATTTCTAAAATCCACACATAGTCTGATGTCTCCATTCTTCTTCCTGACAGGAACCAAATTTGACACCCAAGAAGAATGCCTAAAAGGCTTTATAATTCTAGCATCTCTCAGCTTCATTAATTCTTCCTACATTTTAGGTGCTAAGGTAGGATTTATAGGCCTTTTTTTTGGCCTAAAGGGTTTGACATCTTCTTTCAAAGGAATAATATGTTGGAACAAGTCTTCTTTATAAACCTTTAGGTCATCATATGAACATGCAAAAACATGCCTAAATTTTCTTAATAACTCAATCAAGGACTTCCTTACCTTGATGCAGGAGCATCCTGGGTGTAAGAGAAATCTTGCATCACCCAAAAATATTTATGTTTTTATATTCAATAAGGGTTATTTTGTGCAGAGCTGCTATTTATGGAAAGTTACTATTTTTGGTAATTTTCGTATGTGCTCAGAATGATCTGATTTCTTTCTTGGAGGTTCATTTTGGTAATATAAGTCTGCCAGTAAAGTTTCATTGCCAAATCAAGTGTATATTGGAAGATATTGAAGATTTTCGGTATTGGCAGCAGGGTACAGAAACTTTGAACTCAGTTTTGAAGGCTTTAGAGGCCCCGAATGAGGTTGAAAATTTGGGTGACAGGCGCTTGCACTAGTCAAGCCTGTAGAGCGCTTCGTGGCATTTCCAAAATGGGGTTATAATAGCCGATCGGGTCAACTGGTGATGACTTATGGTCTTCGGAAGTTGGGCCACCTGAAATGGTGAAAAATAATTTTCTTCAAAATTTCTGTTCGGGTTTCAAAGGTTATCTTAAGCCGACTATGATGTAATGAAATGTAAAATAAAATAATTCTAAGTTTGGTTGGCCTTATTGGCTAAAATTCTGGAACCTTCCCAGGCGGTGAAAAATTGCCTATATAAGGAAGGCTGTATTATTGTCTTAGGCAGTTCAGAATAGTTCTAGGTAGTAGATCTGGGTATTGATTCGAGGCTTTGTCCTACAGAATATTGTAAGGGAATGCCCATGTGGCTTTGCATATTGTAATTCTAAAAGTTTGTAATTCCACATTTGTGGAGATAATAAGAAACCAATTTTTTGTTCTTGCATATTGTTGTGGTTTCTCTATTTCTGTTATGTGTTTGTGGTATTAAGGGGAGCACCCTTCATCAAGTGGTATCAGAGCAGGATTTCTTGAGTGTGTAAATAGATCACTGACTGTGAGGCAGTTTGCACCAGGACCGTCGCTAGGGTTTCAGCGCGCATCGCGAAAATGCCTCCACGAAGGGAACGTGGCGGAAGAGCTGGTGTTGTAACACCTGAGGTTAGAGAGCTGCAGAGACAAGTGCGAGAATTGCAAGAAGAGATTCGCAGAGGAATGAATCTTAATGTCAGAGATGAAAGCGAGGATGAAGCCGAAGAAGAATATCAAGAAGGAGAAGCTGAAATTGTGAACCAGGAGGAAGAAAGACTTTTTCGGGCGATTTCCAAGATTGGGAAAAGACCTAAGATTGAGGTTCCTACATTTTTTGAAAATCTTAACCCAGAGGAATTGATCGACTGGATCAATGAATGTGAGGAATATTTTGAGTATGAAGATGTTGAAGATCCTGATAGGGTCAAATTTGTGAAAGCCAGATTGAAAGGTCATGCGAAGATCTAGTGGCAAGAAATTCAATTAGAGCGAAATAGAAGAGGGAAAGATAAACTCACAAGATGGGATCGGATGGTGGATAAATTGAAGCGACAGTTCATTCCTGTTGATTATGAGCTTGACCTACTGAAGAAAATGCAGAGTTTGAAGCAAGCAGGAAGATCTGTTTAGGAGTATACAGAGGAGTACTACCGACTTCTCATCAGAACAGGCCATGCAGAAGCTGATAAGGAGAAAGTTGCCCGATACCTTAATGGGTTAAGGCCAAGCATTCAGGAGGAGCTGAATCTGGTTCGAATGAATAGTATTGAAGAGGCATACGAGTTTGCCCTAAAAGTAGAGGAAAAGCTGAACAAGAAGTTTGAGAGCAGACAAAACGGAAGAGGTCGCGGTGGACGATCTGGTGGACGGTCATATGGTGGCCGAAATGAAGATCCGAAAAAGAAAGATGAGGCCAGTAGCAGTCAGAATCAGTGAGGAAATAATTTCAATCGCTTCCAGGATCAGAATAATAGAGATCAAAGAGGGAGAGGAAGAGGAAAAGGATCTGGAAGAGGTGGCTTCTGTGGAACATATTTTCACTATGGAGAAGAAGGTCACAGGGCATTTGAATGTCCTCAGCACCAAGGCAAAATAGATAGGAGAAATGAAGGCCAGGCCAGAGTTGCACATGTCGATGAAGATGCTAGATCATCAAAGTTTGAAGATGCTGAAAGAGGAGAAATGCTAATTAATAGAAGAGTCTTGCTCAGTGGTGAGAATGAACCTAAACAAAGGAGGAGCCTGTTCTACACTAGATGCAAGTGTGAAGGTAAATGTTGTGATGTGATTATCGATAGTGGAAGCACTGACAATTTGGTGTCAGAAGAGATGGTGACAAAGTTGAAGCTCAAGAGATAGAAACGCCCACATCCATATCGGATTGCCTGGGTGCAGGATGACCACAAGGTCATGGTCAGTGAACAATGCCTGGTAAAGTTCAAGATCGGCGGATACCAAGATGAGGTATTGTGTGATATCATATCTATGGATGCATCTCATATGTTGTTGGCTAGACCATGGCAGTTTGACAGATGTGCTGTACATGATGGTCGTACGAATACCTATTCCCTGACAAAGGATGGAGTGCGACATAAACTAAAACCATTGAAGGAGACTGAAGAAAAGGTATGTGGTACTGCAAGGATAACTTTTGTTGATGGAAGAAATTTTCTAGATGGTATGAGGCATGAGCATGTATGTTTTGCTTTAATTCCAAAAGTTGGTAATGAGGAAGTAGAAGATGTTCCTGTAGAAGTTGTAGATTTGTTAAATTAGTTTCAGGATATTATAGCTGATAACGTACCTGATGGATTACCACCAGTCAGGAAGATCAGCCATCAGATGGACTTGATCCCAGGAGCGAGTTTTCCGAACAAGGCAGCACACAGAATGACACCTGCAGAAAGTGAGGAGTTGAACAGACAAGTACATGAGTTGTTACAGAAAGGATTGATCCGTAAGAGTCTGAGTCCCTGTGCTGTACCAGTGGTATTAGCACCAAAGAAGAATGGAGAATGGAGGATGTGTATAGATTCTAGGGCAATAAACAAGATCACAATCAAGTACTGGTTTCCATTGCCACGAATGGATGATATTATGGACTGTTTGAGTGGAGCTGTGTATTTTTCAAAGATAGATCTAAAAAGTGGATATCATCAGGTTCGGATCAAAGAAGGAGATGAATGAAAGACTACCTTCAAGACAAAGGAAGGACTGTATGAGTGGTTAGTCATGCCTTTTGGGCTAACCAATGCACCGAGCACTTTCATGCGGCTCATGAACGAGGTTCTGAAAGAATTTTTGGGTAAGTTTGTCATTGTTTATCTAAATGATATTTTGATCTTTAGTAGGACATTGGAGGAGCATATGATGCATATTCGTATGGTATTTGAAAAGCTGAGAGAAGAGAAATTGTTGATTAATTTGAAGAAGTGCAGTTTTGTGAAGAAAGAGTTAGTGTATTTGGGATTTGTAGTTTCAGCAGAAGCTCTAAAAATGGACCCAAAGAAGGTACAGGCTATATTTGAATGGCCTAGTCCGAGGAGTGCTACTGAGGTAAGATCTTTTCATGCTTTGACTAGCTTTTACAGAAAGTTTATCCAAAATTTTAGCAGTATTTGTGGACCCTTGACTGAAACAATGAGAGGGGATAGAAAAGAGTTTAAGTGGACTAATGGGGCAGAAAAGAGTTTTCAATTATTGAAACAAAAAGTTACAAAACAACCTGTTTTAGCACTTTCAGATTTTAATAAGGTGTTTCAAGTAGATTGTGATGCTAGTGGTACTGCAATAGGAGCTGTTATGAGCCAAGAAGGTAAACCCGTTGTGTATTTCAGTGAGAAGTTAAATGATGCCAAGAGGAAGTATTCTGTTTATGATCAGGAATTTTATGCTATAGTTCAGGCATTAAAGAAGTGGAGACATTATCTGCTTCCTAAGGAGTTTGTTTTGTATACTAATCATCAAGCTTTGCAATATTTGAATAGTCAAGGAAAGTTGAATCAGAGGCATTTGAAATGGGTTGAGTTTTTGTAGAGTTATACATTTGTTTTGAAACACAGGAGTGGAAAGTCTAATAGGTTTGCAGATGCTCTTAGCAGAAGGAAACTATTGTTGATAGAAATGCAGATTGAAGTAGTTGGGTTCAAGGAACTCAAGAATTTGTATCCAGAGGATCCTGATTTTGGTGAAGCTTGGAAAGCTTGTACAAAACCTGTTACTCTAGACAGGACGAAATGGTTGGATTTCATCATCTAGGATGATATGCTATTCAGAGGGAGTCAGTTGTGCATTCCATGAAGTTCTATGAGGGAGAATCTCATCAAGGAGAAGCATAGTGGAGGATTGGCGGGACATTTTGGTCGTGATAAAACCGTTGGTTTGGTTAGTGAGAATTATTATTGGCCGCAGTTGCAGCAAGATGTGAAGAAGTTTGTACAGAGTTGCAGAGTATGTCAGATGGCAAAAGGAGTGAAGCAGAATACAGAATTGTATCAGCCATTACCTATACCAGAGAAGCCTTGGGAGGATATCAGTATGGACTTTGTTCTTGGTTTACCGAGGACTTAGCGGGGGCATGATTCAATTTTTGTGGTGGTTGATAGATTTTCAAAGATGGCACATTTCATTCCTTGCAAGAAGACTAATGATGCTATTCATGTAGCCGAATTATTTTTCAGAGAAGTAGTGAGACTTCATGGTTTGCCAAAGACCATAGTTTGAGATCGGGACACTAAGTTTGTTGGATATTTCTGGCGTACATTGTGGAAGAAGTTGAAGACGGATTTGAAGTTCAGTTCATCACATCATCCACAGACTGATGGACAGACAGAGGTGGTGAATAGGAGTTTGGGAAATTTGCTGAGATGTTTGGTTGGAGATAAGCCAACGGGATGAGATTTGATTTTACCACAGGCAGAATTTGCATACAATAATTCTGTCAATAGGAGCACTGGTAAATCACCATTTCAAATTGTATATGGAAGTAGTCCAAGAAATGCATCTGAATTGAGAAAGATAGATAAAGGAGAAATAAGTAGTGCTGAAGCTGAAGATTTTGCAGAACACTTGAAGAACATCCATGAAGAGGTGAGGAAGCATATTAACAAAATGAATGCCCAGTATAAGGCTAAGGTAGATGACAAAAGGAGGTATAAGGAATTTCAGGTTGGCGATGAAGTCATGGTTCATTTGCGGAAGGAGCGGTTTCCAGTTGGTACATATAACAAGTTGAAAATGAAGAAGTTTGGACCATGCAGGATATTGAAGAAACATGATTCAGGAAACGCATATGAGCTAGAATTGCCTACTGAGATAAATATTTCACCAGTGTTTAACATTTCAGATCTGACAGAGTATCATGAGGGAGGTGTTGAAGATGAGATCACAGCAGCACAGTGGAGTATTCCAGCAACTAGTTCAGACACTAAGGAGATTGAAGATATACTGGATAGTCGTGTTGGCAGAAGCACAAGGAACAGGACATATGAAGAATATCTGGTCAAGTGAAAAGGACGACTTGTTGAAGATTCATCATGGCTAACAAAAGAGGAGGTTAACCATCTTGGTTTTCCTCTACACACCTGAGTCGTGACAGGGTCACTTCTCAAATTACCCCGGGTGTCTGATGCAGGAGCATCCTGGGTGTAAGAGCAATCTTGCATCACCCAAAAATATTTATATTTTTATATTCAATAAGGCTTATTTTGTGCAGAGCTGCTATTTATGGAAAGTTACTATTTTTGGTAATTTTCGTATGTGCTCAGAATGATTTGATTTCTTTCTTGGAGGTTCATTTTGGTCATATAAGTTTGCCAGTAAAGTTTCATTGCCAGGTCAAGTGTATATTGGAAGATATTGAAGATTTTCGGTATTGGCAGCAGGGTACAAAAATTTTGAACTCAGTTTTGAAAGCTTTAGAGGCCCTGGATGAGGTCGAAAATTTGGGTGACGCGCACTTGCACCCATCTAGCCTGTAGAGCGCTTCGCGGCATTTTCGAAATGGGGTTATAATAGCCGATCGGGTCAACTGGTGATGACTTATGATTTTCGGAAGTTGGGCCACCTGAAATGGTGAAAAATAATTTTCTTCAAAATTTCTGTTCGGGTTTCAAAGGTTAGCTTGAGCCGACTATGATGTAATGAAATGTAAAATAAAATAATTCTAAGTTTGGTCGGCCTTATTGGCTAAAATTCTGGAACCTTCCCAGGCGGTGAAAAATTGCCTATATAAGGAAGACTGTATTATTGTCTTAGGCAGTTCAGAATAGTTCTGGGTAGTAGATCTGGGTATTGATTCAAGGCTTTGTCCTACAGAATATTGTAAGGGAATGCCCATGTGGCTTTGCATATTGTAATTCTAAAAGTTTGTAA
This sequence comes from Chamaecyparis obtusa, assembly GCA_027943335.1. Taxonomy (NCBI): domain Eukaryota; kingdom Viridiplantae; phylum Streptophyta; class Pinopsida; order Cupressales; family Cupressaceae; genus Chamaecyparis; species Chamaecyparis obtusa. The sequence continues at coordinate 2,540,094 of BSBK01000633.1, read as the reverse complement.
TTCCACATTTGTGGAGATAATAAGAAGCCAATTTTCTGTTCTTGCATATTGTTGTGGTTTCTCTATTTCTGTTATGTGTTTGCGGTATTAAGGGGAGCACCCTTCATCAAGTGGTATCAGAGCAGGATTTCTTGAGTGTGTAAATAGATCGCCGACAGTGAGGCAGTTTGCACCAGGACCGTGGCAAGGGTTTCAGCGCGCATCGCGAAAATGCCTCCATGAAGGGAACGTGGCGGAAGAGCTGGTGTTGTAACACCTGAGGTTAGAGAGCTGCAGAGACAAGTGCGAGCATTGCAAGAAGAGATTCATAGAGGAATGAATCTTAATGTCAAAGATGAAAGCGAGGATGAAGCCAAAGAAGAATATCGACAAGGAGAAGCTGAAATTGTGAACCAGGAGGAAGAAAGACTTTTTCGGCCGATTTCCAAGATTGGGAAAAGTTCTAAGATTGAGGTTCATACATTTTCTAGAAATCTTAACCTAGAGGAATTGATCGACTGGATCAATGAATGTGAGGAATATTTTGAGTATGAAGATGTTGAAGATCCTGATAGGGTCAAATTTGTGAAAGCCAAATTGAAAGGTCATGCGAAAATCTGGTGGCAAGAAATTCAATTAGAGCGAAATAGAAGAGGGAAAGATAAAATCACAAGATGTGATCGGATGGTGGATAAATTGAAGCGACAGTTCATTCCTATTGATTATGAGCTTGACCTACTGAAGAAAATGTAGAGTTTGAAGCAAGCAGGAAGATCTGTTCAGGAGTATACAGAGGAGTTCTACCGACTTCTCATCAGAACAGGCCATGCAGAAGCTGATAAAGAGAAAGTTGCCCGATACCTTAATGGCTTAAGGCCAAGCATTCAGGAGGAGCTGAATCTGGTTCGAATGAATAGTATTGAAGAGGCATACCAGTTTGCCCTAAAAGTAGAGGAAAAGCTGAACAAGAAGTTTGAGAGCAGACAAAATGGAAGAGGTTGCGGTGGACGATGTGGTGGACGGTCATATGGTGGCCGAAATAAAGATCCGAAAAAGAAAGATGAGGCCAGTAGCAGTCAGAATCAGCAAGGAAATAATTTCAATCGCTTCCAGGATCAGAATAATAGAGATCAAAGAGAGAGAGGAAGAGGACAAGGATCTGGAAGAGGTGGCTTCTGTGGAACATGTTTTCACTGTGGAGAAGAAGGTCACAGGGCATTTGAATGTCCTCAGCACCAAGGCAAAATAGATAGGAGAAATGAAGGCCAGGCCAGAGTTGCACATGTCGATGAAGATGCTAGATCATCAAATTTTGAAGATGCTGAAAGAGGAGAAATGCTAATTAATAGAAGAGTCTTGCTCAGTGGTGAGAATGAACCTGAACAAAGGAGGAGCCTGTTCCGTACTAGATGCAAGTGTGAGGGTAAATGTTGTGATGTGATTATCGATAGTGGAAGCAGTGACAATTTGGTGTCAGAAGAGATGGTGACAAAGTTGAAGCTCAAGAGATAGAAATTCCCACATCAATATCGGATTGCCTGGGTGCAGGATGACCACAAGGTCATGGTCAGTGAACAGTGCCTGGTAAAGTTCAAGATCGGCGGATACCAAGATGAGGTATTGTGTGATATCATATCTATGGATGCATGTCATATGTTGTTGGGTAGACCATGGCAGTTTGACAGATGTGCTGTACATGATGGTCGTGCGAATACCTATTCCCTGACAAAGGATGGAGTGCGACATAAGCTAAAACCATTGAAGGAGACTGAAGAAAAGGTATGTGGTACTGCAAGGATAACTTTTGTTGATGTAAGAAATTTCCTAGATGGTATGAGGCATGAGCATGTATGTTTTGCTTTAATTCCAAAAGTTGGTAAAGAGGAAGTAGAAGATGTTCTTGTAGAAGTTGCAGATTTGTTGAATGAGTTTCAGGATATTATATCCGATAACGTGCCTGATGGATTACCACCAATCAGGAAGATCAGCCATCAGATGGACTTGATCCCAGGAGCGAGTTTGCCGAACAAGGCAGCACATAGAATGACACCTGCAGAAAGTGAGGAGTTGAACAGACAAGTATATGAGTTGTTACAGAAAGGATTGATCCATGAGAGTCTGAGTCCCTGTGCTGTACCAGCGGTATTAGCACCAAAGAAGAATGGAGCATGGAGGATGTGTACAGATTCTAGGGCAATAAACAAGATCACAATCAAGTACAGGTTTCTATTGCCATGAATGGATGATATTATGGACTGTTTGAGTGGAGCTGTGTATTTTTCAAAAATAGATCTAAAAAGTGGATATCATCAGGTTCGGATCAGAGAATGAGATTAATGGAAGACTGCCTTCAAGACAAAGGAAGGACTATATGAGTGGTTAGTCATGCCTTTTGGGCTAACCAATGCACCGAGCACTTTCATGCGGCTCATGAACGAGGTTCTGAAAGAATTTCTGGGTAAGTTTGTCATTGTTTATCTAGATGATATTTTGATCTTTAGTAGGACATTGGAGGAGCATATGATGCATATTGGTATGGTATTTGAGAAGCTGAGAGAAGAGAAATTGTTGATTAATTTGAAGAAGTGCAGTTTTGTGAAGAAAGAGTTAGTGTATTTGGGATTTGTAGTTTTAGCAGAAGGTTTAAAAATAGACCCAGAGAAGGTACAGGCTATATTTGAATGGCCTACTCTGAGGAGTGCTACTGAGGTAAGATCTTTTCATGGTTTGGCTAGCTTTTACAGAAAGTTTATCCAAAATTTTAGCAGTATTTGTGGACCCTTGACTGAAACAATGAGAGGGGATAGAAAAGAGTTTAAGTGGACTAATGGGGCAGAAAAGAGTTTTCAATTATTGAAACAAAAAGTTACAGAACAACCTGTTTTAGCACTTCCAGATTTTAATAAGGTGTTTCAAGTAGATTGTGATGCTAGTGGTACTGCAATAGGAGCTGTTATGAGCCAAGAAGGTAAACCCGTTTCGTATTTCAGTGAGAAGTTAAATGATGCCAAGAGGAAGTATTCTATTTATGATCAGGAATTTTATGCTAGAGTTCAAGCATTAAAAAAGTGGAGACATTATCTGCTTCCTAAGAAGTTTGTTTTGTATACTGATCATCAAGCTTTGCAATATTTGAATAGTCAAGGAAAGTTGAATCAGAGGCATTTGAAATGGGTTGAGTTTTTGCAGAGTTATACATTTGTTTTGAAACACAGGAGTGGAAAGTCTAATAGGGTTGCAGATGCTCTTAGCAGAAGGCAACTATTGCTGACAGAAATGCAGATTGAAGTAGTTGGGTTCAAGGAACTCAAGAATTTGTATCCAGAGGATCCTGATTTTGGTGAAACTTGGAAAGCTTATACAGAACCTGTTACTCTAGACAGGACGAAATGGTTGGATTTCATCATCCAGGATGATATGCTATTCAGAGGGAGTCAGTTGTGCATTCCACAAAGTTCTATGAGGGAGAATCTCATCAAGGAGAAGAATAGTGGAGGATTGGCTGGACATTTTGGTCGTGATAAAACTGTTGGTTTGGTTAGTGAGAATTATTATTGGCCGCAGTTGCAGCAAGATGTGAAGAAGTTTGTACAGAGTTGCAGAGTATGTTAGATGGTGAAAAGAGTGAAGTAGAATACAAGATTGTATCAGCTATTACCTGTACCAGAGAAGCCTTGGGAGGATATCAGTATGGACTTTGTTCTTGGTTTACCGAGGACTCAGCAGGGGCATGATTCAATTTTTTTGGTGGTTGACAGATTTTCAAAGATGGCACATTTCATTCCCTGCAAGAAGACTAATGATGCTATTCATGTAGCCGAATTATTTTTCAGAGAAGTAGTGAGACGTCATGGTTTGCCAAAGATCATAGTTTCAGATCGGGACACTAAGTTTGTTGGATATTTCTGGCGTACATTGTGGAAGAAGTTGAAGATGGATTTGAAGTTCAGTTCATCACATCATCCACAGACTGATGGACAGACAGAGGTGGTGAATAGGAGTTTGGGAAATTTGCTGAGATGTTTGGTTGGAGATAAGCCAACGGGATGGGATTTGATTTTACCACAGGCAGAATTTGCATACAATAATTCTGTCAATAGGAGCACTGGTAAATCACCATTCCAAATTATATATGGAAGTAGTTCAAGAAATGCATCTGAATTGAGAAAGATAGATAAAGGAGAAATAAGTAGTGCTGAAGCTGAAGATTTTGCAGAACACTTGAAGAACATCCATGAGGAGGTGAGGAAGCATATTAACAAGATGAATGTGCAGTATAAGGCTAAGGCAGATGAGAAAAGGAGGTATAAGGAATTTTAGGTAGGCGATGAAGTCATGGTTCATTTGCGGAAGGAGCGGTCTCCAGTTGGTACATATAACAAGTTGAAAATAAAAAATTTTGGACCATGCAGGATATTGAAGAAACATGATTCAGGAAACGCATATCAGCTAGAATTGCCTACTGAGCTAAATATTTCACCAGTGTTTAACATTTCAGATCTAACAGAGTATCATGAGGGAGGTGTTGAAGATGAGATCATAGTAGCACAGTGGAGTATTCCAGCAACTAGTTCAGACACTAAGGAGATTGAAGATATACTGGATAGTCGTGTTGGCAGAAGCACAAGGAACAGGACATATGAAGAATATCTGGTCAAGTGGAAAGGATGACCTGTTGAAGATTCATCATGGCTAACAAAGGAAAAGGTTAACCGTCTTGGTTTTCCTCTACACACGTGAATGATGACAGGGTCACTTCTCAAATTACCCCGGGTGTCTGATGCAGCAGCATCCTGGGTGTAAGAGCAATCTTGCATCACCCAAAAATATTTATATTTTTATATTCAATAAGGGTTATTTTGTGTAGAGCTGCTATTTATGGAAAGTTACTATTTTTGGTAATTTTTGTATGTGCTCAGAATGATCTAATTTCTTTCTTGGAGGTTCATTTTGGTCATATAAGTCTGCCAGTAAAGTTTCATTGCCAGATCAAGTGTATATTGGAAGATATTGAAGATTTTCGGTATTGGCAGCAGGGTACAGAAACTTTGAACTCAGTTTTAAAGGCTTTAGAGGCCCTGGATGAGGTCAAAACTTTGGGTGACAGGCGCTTGCGCCAATCAAGCATGTAGAGCGCTTCGTGGCATTTTCGAAATGGGGTTATAATAGCCAATCGGGTCAACTGGTGATGACTTATGGTTTTCGGAAGTTGGGCCACCTGAAATGGCAAAAAATAATTTTCTTCAAAATTTCTGTTCGGGTTTCAAAGGTTATCTTGAGCTGACTATGATGTAATGAAATGTAAAATAAAATAATTCTAAGTTTGGTCGGCCTTATTGGCTAAAATTCTGGAACCTTCCTAGGCGGTGAAAAATTGCCTATATAAGGAAGGCTGTATTATTGTCTTAGGCAGTTCAGAATAGTTCTGGGTAGTAGATCTGGGTATTGATTCGAGGCTTTGTCCTACAGAATATTGTAAGGGAATGCCCATGTGGCTTTGCATATTGTAATTCTAAAAGTTTGTAATTCCACATTTGTGGACATAATAAGAAGCCAATTTTCTGTTCTTGCATATTGTTGTGGTTTCTCTATTTCTGTTATGTGTTTGTGGTATTAAGGGTAGCACCCTTCATCAAGTGGTATCAGAGCAGGATTTCTTGAGTGTGTAAATAGATCGCCGACTATGAGGCAGTTTGCACCAGGACCGTGGCTAGGGTTTCAGCGCGCATCGCGAAAATACCTCCACGAAGGGAACGTGGCGGAAGAGCTGGTGTTGTAACACCTGAGGTTAGAGAGCTGCAGAGACAAGTGCGAGCATTGCAAGAAGAGATTCATAGAGGAATGAATTTTAATGTCAGAGATGAAAGCGAGGATGAAGACGAAGAAAAATATCAAAAAGGAGAAGCTGAAATTGTGAACCAGGAGAAGAAAGACTTTTTCGGGCGATTTCCAAGATTGGGAAAAGACCTAAGATTGAGGTTCCTACATTTTTTGGAAATCTTAACCCAGAGGAATTGATCGACTGGATCAATGAATGTGAGGAATATTTTGAGTATGAAGATGTTGAAGATCCTGATAGGGTCAAATTTGTGAAAGCCAGATTGAAAGGTCATGCGAAGATCTGGTGGTAAGCAATTCAATTAGAGCGAAATAGAAGAGGGAAAGATAAAATCACAAGAAGGGATCGGATGGTGGATAAATTGAAGCGAAAGTTCATTCCTGTTGATTATGAGCTTGACCTACTTAAAAAAATGCAGAGTTTGAAGCAAGCAGGAAGATCTGTTCAGGAGTATACAGAAGAGTTCTACCGACTTCTAATCAGAACAGGCCATGCAGAAGCTGATAAGGAGAAAGTTGCCCGATACCTTAATGGCTTAAGGCCAAGCATTCAGGAGGAGCTGAATCTGGTTCGAATGAATAGTATTGAAGAGGCATACCAGTTTACCCTAAAAGTAGAGGAAAAGCTAAACAAGAAGTTTGAGAGCAGACAAAATGGAATAGGTCGCGATGGATGATCTGGTGGACGGTCATATGGTGGCCGAAATGAAGATCCGAAAAAGAAGGATGAGGCCAGTAGCAGTCAGAATCAGCGAGGAAATAATTTCAATCGCTTCCAGGATCAGAATAATAGAGATCAAAGAGGGAGAGGAAGAGGACAAGGATCTGGAAGAGGTGGCTTCCGTGGAACATGTTTTCACTGTGGAGAAGAAGGTCACAGGGCATTTGAATGTCGTCAGCACCAAGGTAGAATAGATAGGAGAAATGAAGGCCAGGCCAGAGTTGCACATGTCGATGAAGATGCTAGATCATCAAATTTTGAAGATGCTGAAAGAGGAGAAACGCTAATTAATAGAAGAGTCTTGATGAGTGGTGAGAATGAACCTGAACAAAGGAGGAGCCTGTTCCGCACTAGATGCAAGTGTGAGGGTAAATGTTGTGATGTGATTATCGATAGTGGAAGCACTGACAATTTGGTGTCAGAAGAGATGGTGACAAAGTTGAAGCTCAAGAGACAGAAATGCCCACATCCATATCGGATTGCCTGGGTGCAGGATGACCACAAGGTCATGGTCAGTGAACAGTGCTTGGTAAAGTTCAAGATCGGCGGATACCAAGATGAGGTATTGTGTGATATCATATTGATGGATGCATGTCATATGTTGTTGGGTAGACCATGGCAGTTTGACAGATGTGATGTACATGATGGTCGTGCAAATACCTATTCCCTAACAAAGGATGGAGTGCGACATAAGCTAAAACTATTCAAAGAGACTGAAGAAAATGTATGTGGTACTGCAAGGATAACTTTTGTTGATGGAAGAAATTTCCTAGATGGTATGAGGCATGAGCATGTATGTTTTGCTTTAATTTCAAAAGTTGGTAAAGAGAAAGTAGAAGATGTTCCTGTAGAAGTTGCAGATTTGTTGAATGAGTTTCAGGATATTGTATCTGATAACGTGCCTGATGGATTACCACCAGTCAGGAAGATCAGCCATCAGATGGACTTGAAACCAGGAGCGAGTTTGCCGAAAGAGGAAGCACACAAAATGACACCTACAGAAAGTGAGGAGTTGAACAGACAAGTACATGAGTTGTTACAGAAAGGATTGATCCGTGAGAATCTGAGTCCCTGTGCTGTACCAGCGTTATTAGCACCAAAGAAGAATGGAGAATGGAGGATGTGTACAGATTCTAGGGCAATAAACAAGATCACAATCAAGTACAAGTTTCCATTGCCACGAATGGATGATATTATGGACTGTTTGAGTGGAGCTGTGTATTTTTCAAAAATAGATCTAAAAAGTGGATATCATCAGGTTCGGATCAGAGAAGGAGATGAATGGAAGACTGCATTCAAGACAAAGGAAGGACTGTATGAGTGGTTAGTCATGCCTTTTGGGCTAACCAATGCACCGAGCACTTTCATGCGGCTCATGAATGAGGTTCTGAAAGAATTTCTGGGTAAGTTTGTCATTGTTTATCTAGATGATATTTTGATCTTTAGTAGGACATTGGAGGAGCATATGATGCATATTCGTATGGTATTTGAGAAGCTGAGAGAAGAGAAATTGTTGATTAATTTGAAGAAGTGCAGTTTTGTGAAGAAAGAGTTAGTGTATTTGGGATTTGTAGTTTCAGCAGAAGGTCTACAAATGGACCCAGAGAAGGTACAGGCTATCCTTGAATGGCCTACTCCAAGGAGTGCTACTGAGGTAAGATCTTTTCATGGTTTGGCTAGCTTTTACAGAAAGTTTATCCAAAATTTTAGCAGTATTTGTGGACCCTTGACTGAAACAATGAGAGGGGATAGAAAAGAGTTTAAGTGGACTAATGGGGTAGAAAAGAGTTTTCAATTATTGAAACAAAAAGTTACAAAACAACCTATATTAGCACTTCCAGATTTTAATAAGGTGTTTCAAGTAGATTGTGATGCTAGTGGTACTGCAATAGGAGCTGTTATGAGCCAAGAAGGTAAACCCGTTGCGTATTTCAGTGAGAAGTTAAATGATGCCAAGAGGAAGTATTCTGTTTATGATCAGGAATTTTATGCTATAGTTCAGGCATTAAAGAAGTGGAGACATTATCTGCTTCCTAATGAGTTTGTTTTGTATACTAATCATCAAGCTTTGCAATATTTGAATAGTCAAGGAAAGTTGAATCAGAGGCATTTGAAATGGGTTGAGTTTTTGCAGAGTTATACATTTGTTTTGAAACACGGGAGTGGAAAGTCTAATAGGGTTGCAGATGCTCTTAGCAGAAGGCAACTATTGCTGACAGAAATGCAGATTGAAGTAGTTGGGTTCAAGGAACTCAAGAATTTGTATCCAGAGGATCCTAATTTTGGTGAAGCTTGGAAAGCTTGTACAGAACCTGTTACTCTAGACAGGACGAAATGGTTGAATTTCATCATCCAGGATGATATGCTATTTAGAGGGAGTCAGTTGTGCATTCCACGAAGTTCTATGAGGGAGAATCTCATCAAGGAGAAGCATAGTGGAGGATTGGCTGGACATTTTGGTCGTGAGAAAACCGTTGGTTTGGTTAGTGAGAATTATTATTGGCCGCAGTTGCAGCAAGATGTGAAGAATTTTGTACAGAGTTACAGAGTATGTCAGATGGCAAAAGGAGTGAAGCAGAATACAGGATTGTATCAGCCATTACCTGTACCAGAGAAGCCTTGGGAGGATATCAGTATGGACTTTGTTCTTGGTTTACCAAAGACTCAGCGGGGGCATGATTCAATTTTTGTGGTGGTTGACAGATTTTCAAAGATGGCACATTTCATTCCCTGCAAGAAGACTAATGATGCTATTCATGTAGCCGAATTGTTTTTCAGAGAAGTAGTGAGACTTCATGGTTTGCCAAATCATAGTTTCAGATCGGGACACTAAGTTTGTTGGATATTTCTGGCGTACATTGTGGAAGAAGTTGAAGATGGATTTGAAGTTCAGTTCATCACATCATCCACAGACTGATGGACAGACAGAGGTGGTGAATAGGAGTTTGGAAAATTTGCTGAGATGTTTGGTTGGAGATAAGCCAACGGGATGGGATTTGATTTTACCACAGGCAGAATTTGCATACAATAATTCTGTCAATAGGAGCACTGGTAAATCACCATTCCAAATTGTATATGGAAGTAGTCCAAGAAATGCATCTGAATTGAGAAAGATAGATAAAGGAGAAATAAGTAGTGCTGAAGCTGAAGATTTTGCAGAACACTTGAAGAACATCCATGAGGAGGTGAGGAAGCATATTAACAAGATGAATAAGCAGTATAAGGCTAAGGCAGATGAGAAAAGGAAGTATAAGGAATTTCAGGTTGGCGATGAAGTCATGGTTCATTTGTGGAAGGAGCGGTTTCCAGTTGGTACATATAACAAGTTGAAAATGAAGAAGTTTGGACCATGCAGGATATTGAAGAAACATGATTCAGGAAACGCATATGAGCTAGAATTGCCTACTGAGCTAAATATTTCACCAGTGTTTAACATTTCAGATCTGACAGAGTATCATGAGGGAGGTGTTGAAGATGAGATCACAGCAGCACAGTGGAGTATTCCAGCAACTAGTTCAGACACTAAGGAGATTGAAGATATACTGGATAGTCGTGTTGGCAGAAGCACAAGGAACAGGACATATGAAGAATATCTGGTCAAGTGGAAAGGATGACCTGTTGAAGATTCATCATGGCTAACAAAGGATGAGGTTAACCGTCTTGGTTTTCCTCTACACACGTGAGTCGTGATAGGGTCACTTCTCAAATTACCCCGGGTGTCTGATGCAGGAGCATCCTGGGTGTAAGAGCAATCTTGCATCACCCAAAAATATTTATATTTTTATATTCAATAAGGATTATTTTGTACAGAGCTGCTATTTATGGAAAGTTATTATTTTTGGTAATTTTTGTATGTGCTCAGAATGATCTGATTTCTTTCTTGGAGGTTCATTTTGGTCATATAAGTCTGCCAGTAAAGTTTCATTGCCAGATCAAGTGTATATTGGAAGATATTGAAGATTTTCGGTATTAGCAGCAGGGTACAGAAACTTTGAACTCAGTTTTGAAAGCTTTAGAGGCCCCAGATGAGGTCAAAAATTTGGGTGACGGGCGCTTGCGCCGGTCAAGCCTGTAGAACGCTTCGTGGTGTTTCTGAAATGGGGTTATAATAGCCGATTGGGTCAACTGGTGATGACTTATGGTCTTCAGAAGTTGGGCCACCTGAAATGGCGAAAAATAATTTTCTTCAAAATTTCTGTTCAGGTTTCAAAGGTTATCTTGAGCCGACTATGATGTAATGAAATGTAAAATAAAATAATTCTAAGTTTGGTCGGCCTTATTGGCTAAAATTCTGGAACCTTCTCAGGCGGTGAAAAATTGCCTATATAAGGAAGGCTGTATTATTGTCTTAGGCAGTTCAGAATAGTTCTGGGTAGTAGATCTGGGTATTGAGTCGAGGCTTTGTCCTACAGAATATTGTAAGGGAATGCCCATGTGGCTTTGCATATTGTAATTCTAAAAGTTTGTAATTCCACATTTGTGGAGATAATAAGAAGCCAATTTTCTGTTCTTGCATATTGTTGTGGTTTCTCTATTTCTGTTATGTGTTTGTGGTATTAAGGGGAGCACCCTTCATTATACCTTGTGAGACATTTCTCTACTAATGTAGACCTTCTTAGGTGCTTCTTTTGTACCAAGATTTATTTCTTCTAAATCCATTTGGTCTTCCCTTTTAACACCTATCTAAACTTTTTCCTAATTATCAAATACATTTTCTAGAACAACAAGTCCCTTGGGAACCTTGTTAGTTTTAAGTTGCAAGACTTCATTACCAAGGACAACTTCTTTTCCTTCTGCAGTCTCAACCAAGGCTGAACAATCTAACTCCTAACCATGATATTGGTCTTCACAATTCATAAATCTCAAGATATCCTGGTCATCTTCAAAAACTTGCTAGTTCTCAACATTATCTAGTATACTAGGCCTAGTCTGAATTTCAACTTTAGAGAGGCTAGCAAAAGTAATGTCGCTAGGATTGATTTCTATATTGGCTAACAAATCAGCCATCTTGTTATTACTTCTATCCTTCCATACAATATTGAAGGCATCAAAATGCTCAATCATATCCCACACAGAATTTTTATATTGTTTCAACCTCTTGTTCTTTGAAGCATACACTGATCTTATTTGGGACACCACTAACTCAGAATCCCCAATAAATTTTATACATTTAATTCCATGCTTGTGTGCCAACCTCAATCCTAGCAATAATACTTCATATTCTGCTATATTATTGGTACAAGAGAAACTCAATGTGAAAGAAAACTTGTAAGTGCTCCCACTAGGAGATATGAGTAGAATACCTACTCCTGCTCCATCTTTGCAGCTAGCACCATCAAAGTACATCACCCACAAATCACCCTTAACAGATTCAGAACCTATCTCTTGAGAAATATAGGCTCCTTCTCAAGTAAAGTGACATCAGCTCTAAAAGCATTGACATCAATATCTACAAAGCAGGTAACCTCATTATCAATATTCTTTTCAATCATATAGATTACCCTTGGTTCCCTTTCAATCCTAATGGACCAACCATCAAACTTGAAAGTTACAAAAGACAAATCACACTACAAACTTTCACCCATGGCAGCACTCCATTTCCTAGATATAGCATCCCATAATGAGGCAAAATGTCCACCACCAAGACACTCATAGTTAGTTCTTTCTTTGGATAGGCTGCCAATCTATATGGCATTGCATTTATAGTACCAATGACTAGTACTTCTCTCTGATCCATTGCACAACATCTTCCCTAGATTGTATCAACTTTGAGGCCTAACTTTTCCATAATTTTGAAAGGCATGAAAGTATTGGAAGCACCTAAATCAATCATACAATTTCTTAATTTCATTCCATTCACAATGATACTCAGAAAGAATGGGTCTATGTTTTCAAGGTGGGCATTGATAGAAATGTCCAAGTATATAGGTGGTATGTGAGATACCAATCTCTGAACCTCCACTTCTTTCAAAACTTTAACCTAAGGTTCATTGCATGCAACATCATTATCATGGACATTATCTACCCATGCAAGAGCTTTGTCCTTATGTTCAGGGATCCTCAATAATTCTGACAAAGGAACCTTGACAGTTATCTAAGATAACACAGCCAACATATCAACAGGGACAGAGGGAGGAAACTCAAGCTGCACTGCCCTAGTGTCCTTTTGTTTATCTGATACATTAGTTGTAGCTGTGATTTTCATTTTCTTAGCTTTAGCCATTGTGCTAATTGGCTTTTCCACTTCATCCTGATGATTTTCGTCTCAAATAGTAGAAATTTTTTCAACTTCAACTCCCTTAGGTTCCCACTTCTTACCTTTCACATTTTTGAGCCTTACTAAATGATCATCCTTTGATCTATTTCTACTGGGCTCCCTGGAGTTGGTGTTCTTTATAAACATCCCTGCAGCCTTTCCAGTAGTGTCCCTTGCTATCATATTTCTAGTTTGCACTTGGGCTACCATTTCTCCAGTAATCCTATCAATTTCTTCCTTTGAAGGTCTTCTCAAATTTACTGCTTCTGAGGAGGAGTTCATGTTACATATCTTTTCATCAATGTCATCATTATCAGAAAAAACCTCCTGATGGAAAAGTGCCCTATTGTGTCTTTTCAAACACACATCTGCTTCTTCATCAATATTAGAATCATCTTCATATCCCAAATATGAAGTTTTCATATTGCACCCAATGTCATCATGAGTTTCTTCCTGATCTAGCTCTTCAGTACTATCATTTTGGTATGCTGACATGGATTGTGCAACTACACAATGCTCTACAAAATGAGGGGATTGACATGATATACACCATGGTGTATCCTCTATGACATTTACAGAAGCCTTTTGTAAAGGATCAGGAACAAACCTATCATTGTTTCCTCTTGTAGCAGGGATAATAGGCTTTCCATCCTTCCATTGGGTATTATAGGGGTAACTTTGTAGTCTATTCTGCCTATTGAATTTTTTGTTAAATTGAGGCTTTTCATTAGCAGGAACATTATTATTCCTATTAGTAGGTGCTTTCAAGTCTTTCAATGCATTCAACACCTTAACCAACTTATCTTCTTCTTGCTTCTTATTTCCAACATTTCTTTCATTATCCCTTTTATATTTTTTATCTCCAAACAACCTTGGATCATCTTTCTTCCCACCCAATTTCCTTGAAATTTTCATATTATTTTCAATGTTGACAGTGATCCTAAAAGAATCTCTGAGAGTTCTTGGTTCTTTGTCTCTCAACAAATATCCCATCTTTCCATCAAAGGTGTTGAAGTATGCGGTCAAACAAACATTATCATCTAACCTCATAACTTGAAACAATTTATGCATACCTTTCTGAAATCTCATATTGAACTCAGTTGCAAATTCATTCTGATTTTTTCTTATAGTGTTGAGCTCATTCAACATGAAACTAGCATTAGGCCTATCACCATATTTTTCTTTGAAACATTTCTCAAAAGAATCCCAAGTGTCAATACATCGATTAGGGAGTCTCTTGAACCAATCTCTAGCATCCTCGACCAAAGATTGAACAAATAATTTCATGACCACATCTTCATGTTCAACATCATAGTCATTCAGTACATCAACAAATAACCTAAGGTGCTCCTCACAATTGATGGCATTGTTACTAGAAAATTTAGGTATTTTGTCTCCTATATCAGTAGGAAAAGCATTTGGGTAACCTAGTATTCCATCAAAGCTGATTTGCCTAGAGCCTTCTAATTGCATAGGTCTTCTTTGAAAACTTGAACTAGTGTTCCCTTTAGGGTTAATGTTTACATTTACATATCCATCTACTTGTACATTTGACTATATTTTAGGGTCAATATTTATCTTGGAAAATGAAGAAGGAACTGGATTAATAGTAGTAACATTACCAAGTGAAACAACATTAGAAGTTGTAGATGGCATACCTATTTCATCAGTAATGGGTGGTATAAGAGTATTTGCAGATGAGGCCCTCAAGAACTAGATCTTTCTTCTTTTTTCTGTAATGGAGGCTTCAATTTCAACCCTTTCTAATTCTCTTGCTAGGTCATCATCCTCTCTTCTTCTTCTTTCCATCTCTGTATCCTTATTTGAAATGGGTGGTGGGACCCTTGGTATTGCCACTGGGTTGCTTATTTGGAGTCCCACCATCTTTTGCTTTCCCTTTTCTCCTACAGCAACAATAGGTCTAGTAATCACATTCCCATCTTTATCCTTAGGTAGAAAAGTATAACTCTAAACCTGTCTAATCACAGGGCCCTCTTTATCAAATTCATGGTCATGCAGCAAACATTCTTGCTCACTTCTCAAAGCATCAAGATCACCAAAAACATCATGCTGCAAAGTTTTAGGAGCAGAAGCAAGCATCTTGTTTCTCTCCTTCAGCTCATTAATCTTTCTAAGAAGAGATTCCCTTTCTATTAAAGCATTCACTTTCTCAGCCTCTCTTTCTTTTTGTAATATCTTGTGTATGGCATCCTATTCTGCCAACTATAACCTTAGTGCACTCAAGTCATTTGGGTCTATCATGACGTCCTCAAAACTTGATGATATATCTATATTAGTAGGATTTTGATATGCTAAATGGACCCATCTTGGCCCCATGGGTTGCCTTCTGAACATATCCTCATCAGGATCTAAATTTGGTCCAAAACCCATTTCTCTTACTTGTACATTCTATGCTGCAAGTAATGAATCTTTATCTTGAAACAAGGTCTTTGGGGTATCATAGAAATTATCTCCAGAGTGACCACTATCTGATTTAGAAATTTTTTATTGTGAATCCTCCTCATTAGAGGATGCATGTGGTGCTCTATTTCTAACTTCATTTTGTTCCCTCATAAGGGCACTTGTAGATTCTCCATCTCTCCTGATCCAGCTTTTCTTTTCTAATCTACGTAACTATTCCAAAGTAACCTCTAGATGCTTCTTGACAAAAGACCTAGTATTCCTTCTTTTATCCATGGTCTATAGTCTATAACATTGGTTCTAACCCTTTGAGTCACCACCCACCAAATATGGAAAATCTTTTAATTTTTTCAAGAAAACAACTGAGTACAACAAGAGAAACACGTGAGTCTTCTAATAACTTTTATCTTTAGACTATCCCCAGTAGAGTCACCATTTTGTTGGTGACTCGAATGGGAAAACTTATCTGAAACTTGATTTAACAATGAAACACCAGAGATTTTGATTTCTTTAACAAGATTTTTCTATCTAGTCCCCAGCGGAGTCACCATTTTGTTGGTTCCCCTTCTCTTTCTACTTGCAGGTTTACACTATGATTGACAACTTAATTTCACTGACTCTATCACCACTCCAAAGTCTACAAGGAAAAGGGCCAATTGACAAGGATCAAAGAGATCCTCCTACACTTTGAGCCTAGATGCTTAGGCGGGTGTAGCTTTGACTCACTTCTTCAAAGGAGTCACAAAATATTATACAACTATACCCCTTAAAAAATGATTTTAAAGATTTATCATTTATATTTGTGATTGATGATGATGAACTACTTCTAGAGAATGGATCAGTGCCTTAACCTAGGGCATAGAGTCACTCAATAACATATATCAACTAAAAACCCTAACTCAAACACTCTTGAACTCAAAATAAGTACTTTGCTTGTTATCCTTCTCACTCCCAAACTTGATCATCAAATTCCTATCCAACCATGAACTCACTGAAACTACCTTAAAGACTTTAATCCTAACTTTGTCAGGAACTCAAAGATAATCCCAAAATATACTTTGTATACCATATGCAAACTCATTTTGTGACATTAACATATATGAACCTAAGATCAAAAAAAGAAGACAAACATAAAACTAAGATTGGAATTCAAGTGTATTCTCATTAAAATTTGTAGAATCAGTACAATGCCAAAATAAAAAAATGCTAGGAAACAAACCCTAAATCCAGGCTCTCCTTGTTTAGTCTATTACATTGACTATCAACATAACACCATCAACAACCTAAAAATCAAAAATACTACAATATATACCACTAGTCATCTTGGAATCCCAAAAATCAGGATGCAACAAGCTTCGGATGACTAGGGCAAGGGTTAGGGTTTTCATCCACCAAACCAACTAGATTTAATCAAGAATTTATTATAGGGGAGAAAACCCAAGCAATCTGGTCTAATCAGATCCTAGAATGATCTTCATTTATGAGAAATTTTAGAGTGATCTATCGAAGATCATGAATCTACCATGCTTATCAATCTGATCACTTCACCTGCAACATACCTCAAGCACTGCTTCGTAACTTTCCATGGCACAGACATCCTCCATAATCAATTATCACCTCTCTAGACCACTCTGCAATAGTTGACAAAATCATATCTACCAGATCCAACCAATCAAGCATTGAATACCAATCCTTTTGTCATTGAAACCCTTAAATAATTCAAATCTGAAAGAAATGGCTACATGTATGGTACGAGATAGAAGATCAATGGCTAGTATTCAAATCTAGACTTTCTTTATATCATCATCATTAGATCTTGTCACTTTACTTGGGCTTCATAGTTTAACTCTAATAGGAATCCCGGTTTACATTTTTCCCTTAGTCACGAGATTTCCAGTCACTCCTTTTAACCTTAGTTACCTTTAGAGACTTAGCGATTGTAGTCTCGTGATCTCGCAGTCATCTCATTAACTGTTACATTTTCCTAAGACCACGTGATTGAAGAAATTCTCAATTGTGTAATGAAATTACTAACTGCAATATTATCAAGAGACTACACAACTAAGGCCCCACCCCTAGTCACTAAGCACATTTTCTTCTTTCCCCGATCTAGCAACTTCAAGAGACCTTTAATATTTCTATCAAAAGATCTAGCGACTATACTCTCATAGTCATGGCAATTTTATTAACTTTTTAAAGGTATTCAATGATCACCCGACTGAGATACACATCTGGAGATCTAGCGACTACCTAGGAGTCTCTTAATCGCTAAAGCTTTTTAACTTTTCAACTTCCTTTCTGAGATCTCACGATCATTGTTGATCTCTACATCCATTTCATCCTACGGTCCATATTAAGTCATGAGAGATTTTCTTACTTAACTGTTTGATTCAATGACCATGAGATAACTATGTCACTAAATCACTCAAGGTTTAGCACTTAAGTGCCAGGAACATGAGAATCTGAGACCACACAGTCACTGAGTCACTGAATTGAAAACTTAACCACCAGGGTGAAACCATAATGTTAACCTTACTCAACCCATGCATATCTAGAGACTTAGCAAAAAAGAGATTCGCTGAGTCTCATAATCTTTTCTTTAACTAGGGTTAAACCTTGAGAACATGTGACTGAGACAAATCTCTAAGTCACAAAAAGATCTCTTAACCCTGGGTTATATCTGGAGACTAAAAACTTCCTCAGTCGCTAGATCACTGAATTTCTCTTTATAAACTCTGAGCATATTGAGATCAATGGCTATCGTAAGATCACGTAGGATAAACATCGTGCATATTTTTCTTGAGAATATATGACAACAGTAGATCCTGACTAAACTTTAACTTACTCCATAGCTGAAGACCTCGGGCCCACTGACAACTGCCAACTCATTGTCCTACAACCAATAGTCATTAGACACCTCAGCTCCATCTAACATCAGATCCACCTGTATTATCTTTATCATGTGGGTCTACCATCTTGTGACTCAGTGACTAAAGAGAAAATACAAGCCACTCTCAGAGTCATTGAACGTCTAGAACTTAACCACCCAAGTCAAGAGATTGTATGACTGAGGCAATCTCTAAGTCACTAAATAAATCATAACATAACCGTAGCATTGCATGACTGAGAGAAAATTGCATCGTTGAGTCACAGCATAAAATCACTAATCACCTGAATACTCAGAGACCCGGTGACTAACCACCAATGGAGTCACTGAATGGTATTCTTAACTATCAAGATCTGGTGACTGAAAGAAAATATAACCACCTGGCAAGTCACTAAAGGATAAGGAATATTCTAAAAACATTAAGAGACTGCATGACTAAATGCCTTGGGAGATCGCCAGACTAAAAGGAATATGCTTTTTTCATTAGGAGACTGGGTGACTAACTGGGAGAGTAAAGCGCACATGCTTTTAAGGTCACTTAAGTCACTCAAAAAAGGTAATGACAAAATAGAACCCGACCAAGACAATTAGGGTTTTTCCCTCCAATGACTAGAAATATGAAATGAGACTTAGGGTTTAAGGCCAAAAATAAAGGAAAAACCTGTAGGGACTAGAGGAAAAGATTTGCAGGTGCTAATAGGCCCTACTATCTTAGTTGAAGTTGCATCGAGAAATAATAGCACCAGGGGGGAACACAAACCACCTCCCACCCACCCTGTACTACACACACTACAACACTTCTAACAAATATATGTCAACCCATTCTCCCATACCAGGGCCCCTTCCTTCTAATATTCAGAATAGTTAATCAAGTGGGGAGAGAGGGAGATGGGATATACGGGCATGCCCTATTGTTTATTTAGGCTTCTCTTCTTGACCTTGATGTTGAGTGGTCAACTACCAGGGGATGGGAGGTCTCAACTACTGGGGATGGTTGACTACTCTACTTCAAGAGTAGTACCAGTGCTTAAATGAGTTGGCACCCTTTTCCATTGATTTCAAAGGGGGAGTAATATATAGTCATGAAAAATAGAAGTAAAGAAGGAGTAATATACTAAGGGGGAGCAGAATCCAGTCATGAAAGCAATTCAGTTGAGAAAATGGAGAATGTTGAAGAATATTATAGTAGATGGAGGATTCATCATTGGGGGAGTTTTGATGAGGAAATGGAGAATGTTATAAAAGAATTGTTTATTTGGATTGGTGGTGTTTTTCATTCCATGTGTTGTCATCAATGCCAAAGGGGCAGATTGTTGGAGATTTGCCAGCAAGCCAGTGATGACTGTATGTTTTTCATTGATGACAACATATGGTAAGTATCATGCATGGAAAACTTATACATTAAGCTTTGAGTATATGTAGCATGGACATGTTATCAGCATGATATCATGGACGTAGAGGTTAATTGTTAGAGCAGACAGTTATGTAGCAGCTTGTGTCAGCAGTGTTCCTAGCAGAGTTATAGGCAATGTTCTGTGAGTGATTGTTCGTACAGTCATCATGGAGCCTTGCACCTTTGGATATGTGATGAATACATGTTAGTGATGTTACAATCATGGATGTAGAGTTTGATGATCACTAGAAGTGAAGTTATGTAGTCGCTATTCACCAGTAGCAGTTTCATGTGTTTATTCAGAGGAACCTATAGAGATTATATTTGTTCAGGAGTTGTGCTTATCATTTAGGTATGTGCCCTTGGATTACGAATTGGAGAGGAGTTAAGAATGTTTAGTTAAGAGAGCATGATGTAATTCATCTTGAGGATAAAGTTGCAGTTAGTTTGGTAGAGCTGACAGTGTGTAGTGTGCATCTACATTTATTAATATTGGACAGGTCCCAGATTGTGTTGCGTGCTTAGTAGAGTCGACATAATTTTTATTGGAGTATGTTATGGTTTCTCTAATATGATTTCAAGGTGGTTCTAACAAGCTGACTTGATTATGTCATTTAGAGGAAAGATATTTATAGGCAATCATTTGTGATTGCTAAAGTATGGTTCTGAGTTGATTGTGAAGAGCAAAGCAGAGTGTGCGAAGTATTGAGCCATCAACAGAAGGTCTATGTGACCAAGTAAAGAGTTTGTGTTATACATTGGAATTGATCCAGACAGTAGGTCTAAGTGCAATTCACCAAGATCTAGATATAGTGTATATCTGTTATTCAGAAGGTTGTAGCCTTCACCCCTTTGAGCAGTGTGCCCTCAGATAGTGCGTCCTCACCCCTAACAGGGTTAATTGTAAAAGACTCCTAACACGGTCTAACCCTTGACCAGGTCACTATACTAAATGCACTGTAAAGACAACTCCTAACAGGGTTAAGGATCTTCTAACAAGGATCATAAAACACTAATGCAAATTATTAGTGGGTGTCAATTCCCACCAGGATTTTTACCTATTTGAGTTTCCCCGTAACCAAAATATTGGTGTTGGGTTCAAGTGTTCTTTCATTGTGTTTATGATTTATGTTTAAGTATATTTAATTGGATAAAGAATTGAAACTTGTAGATAACTGATTCATCGCCCCCCCTCCCCCTCTCAATTATCTCTTGGGACTATTCCTAACACTATTTTCAATAGGCTTTAATGAAAACCATATTTTAGAAGTCATGTTTTTGAGACCATACTATGATTGTGTATGACAAGCACAAATTGACCTCAATAAAACAATTTTTCTCAATCCTTTTGAGAAATGGTATGTAACATAGTCAAGATTGATGACAATATTTTTTGTATTTTTTATTAATTTTTTATTGGGCATAATTATTGTTTTCAAAGCCTCTCATGTACAACAAGCATAATTTGACCTAAACTTATCATTTTTAAAAAAATTTAAGTTTATTGAATTATTTTTAGTTTGATGTCATATCATTTTTTTTCACAAAACCTTCCAATAAAAAGAAAATAAGAAGAAGACAGCCTATCATCTCTAGTTTATGCACTTGTTTCAGTAGAAATTGGTTGAAAAATAGAAAAAATAATCAAATTTAAAAACAAATTACATATTTGGAATTTACATAGTCTAATTTGTAATGGTTTTTTTGTCGAAATATTCTATAGAAAATTCATTATAATACTTTGCCAAAGATTGTATTTTATCTATAGATTGAGATGGCCCCCAAGGTTCAGGTCAAACCAAATCCAAGGCTAGGGTTTGATTGACCGATTCTTTTCCCAAAGCTAAATTTGAAGCAGATTCCAAGAGAAGGTTTTAAATTTTATGAAAGGAGGTTGTGTTCCCTAAATGTGACCTCATTCTATAAATGTGACCCCATTCCATTTTTTATATGTTGTGAATTTAAAAAATTAGAACAGGGTCACATTTTGAAAATCAAAATGGAGTCACATTTCATAAATAGGGATGTGTTCCATTTTTTATGCAGTCAAGAACAATGGGAACTCATAGAGTCCAACATTTCCTTGTAGTAAGAGTCACACAACAAAAGCTTAAAAGGAAAAAAAGGAAACGAGTGCAAGATCAACCTCCTTATTATTAAATATTAGTTACAGGAACAACTACAAGAAACAATACATTCTAGGCATACCAGCCTTATTATAACTTTCAATAGGTTATCTTTTATATGATCTATAAGCCATAGCAGCTACATAGACCTTCTATAGAAACTTTCTTCCATCATATCTAAAAGATCAGATCTTAAAAAATGCTAAGCTATTGCTCTATTCAAACTTATTCTATCCTATTCTTTTTCTTGATGTTCAAGAGAAGCAATTAAAAATATTATAAATATTTCACAAACCTCAAGTTGGCCTAGAAATATTAAATTTCCCAATGCAAATAAAAACATATTATAACGAATAGGTCAGGACATAAAATCATAAGGATCCCTCTCCAATGAATAGAACATGAATCATGGTCCATCAAGTAGGTCAACCATGAATGTTACATCATCAAAAAATGAGTCACTAAGCTTCACCAATTGGAAAATACCTTCGCAAGATTAGAAAACACAAGACTGACTAGAAAATATGAAGAAAAAGATAGTTCCACCAATAATCGGTGAGATCTCATGCATCAAGCAACCAAAAGACACATGATCCTAGGAAAAGGTTCATCACAAAGCCACAAACACTCTACAAGGATCGCAAGAGAAAAAATTCTAAGATGAATGAATGCAAAAATAAACACAGAGACTGATAAAACTGGAAAATAGGAAAACACATATTTTGGTCGATGCAAGATTGCCAAGAACCCAACATGCTCCTGCATCAGACACCTGGGTTTATTTCAAAATTGAGTCTCTCACTTTTCTAGGGTCAAAGGAAAACCAAAATGGTCAACCTTAGCCTATGAAATCCATGAAGAATCTTCCACTAACATGTCCTTCCATTTGACAAGATACTCCATATATTTCTTGCCTCTTGTAGTCCTACTAACTCTATTAACCTCCTCTATTTGATCCATTTGTTTCTTAGGATACTATTGTTCAACATTTGATCCATTATTTCTACTTAAATTTGATTCAAGATACTCATTCAAATTAGGAAAAATGAATATAGGTCATATATCCATGTCTTCGGGTAACTCTACTTCATATGCATTCCCTGAATCAAATTTCCTTAATATCTTATAAGGCCCAAATTTCTTCATTCTCAACTTGTTATAAGTACCAATAGGAAATCTTCCCTTCTTCAAGTATACCATGACTTCATCGCCTACTTGAAATTCATTGTGACTTCTCTTTATGTCGGGTCTCTTCTTATAGGCCTGTTTTATTTTCTCCAAATGTTTTCTAACTCCTTCACACAATGATTTCATAACTTCTTCAAATTCCTATCCTTCAACACTCCTCTTAACATCATGACTGATGTTCTCAATTTTTCTAATCCTTTAGGATTAGACCCAATAAAAATTTCAAATGGTATCTTCCTTGTGCTCCTATTTACTGAACTGGTATATGTAAACTCTACTTGATGCAAGACTAAATCTCAATATCATGGCTTGTCTCTAACTAAGTACCTTATAAAAATCCCTAAACTCTTGTTCACAACCTTATTTTGTCCATTGATCTATGGATACAAAGTAAAACTATACTTCATATTTATTTTCTTCTTCTTCCAAAGTGTCCTCCAAAAATAACCAACAAACTTACTATCTCGGTCTGAAACTATGGTCTTAGGTAATCTATGCAATCTCACAATCTCCTTAAAAATAGTTCTACCATAGGCACTATATCTGTAGTCTTCTAACATGGTATGAAATGTGTCATCTTAGAAAATATGTCTATAACCATAGAAAATTGAATCATGACCTCTTTTTTTTCTTGGTAAACCAAGAATAAAATCCATGTTGACGTCCTCCCACAGTCTAATTGGTACTTTCAAAGGTGTATACAATCCCACATTCTAACTACTACCTTTTGCAACTTGACACACCCTACAATTATGAACAAAATTATGCACATCATTTTCAATCTGTGGCCACAAGTAGTTCTCACTTACCAAAGCTATTGTCTTATCAATGCCAAAATGTCTTTCCAATCCTCCACTATGTTTTTCCCTAATAAGGCCATCCCTCATATAAATTCTAGGTATACACAACTAACTTCCCTTGAAAAAAATTCCATCTTGAGTGAAATAATCTAACCACTTACTTCTATCTGTAACAATATGATCTATGCAATATTTCCAAGGTTGAGTGAAGTCTGGATCATCCTCATACAATGATTTTAATTCATCAAATCCCAATACTTCAATCTTCATTTCAGTCAATAAATTCCTTCTCCTACTCAAATCATCAACAACTCTATTTGTCACACCACTCTTATGTTTCAACACAAATGTATAGCTCTATATAAATTCAACCCATCTCATATGTCTATGATTTAACTTACCTTGGCTGCTCAAGTACTTCAGTGCTTGATGATCAGTATAAAGCATGAACTCATTAGATAGAAAATAGTATCTCCATTTCTTCAATTCTTGGACTATGGCATAAAATTACTAATCATACACTAAATACCTTATTTTAGCATCATTCAAATTTTTACTAAAATAAGCAATAGGTCTCCCTTCCTGACTTAAGACAGCTCCAATTGCATTTCCACTAGTATCACAATCTACTTGGAATACCTTGTTGAAATTTGGTAAAGCCAATACTGGTTGTTATGTCAAATTCTTATTTAGCAACTCAAAAGTCATTTATGCTTTGTGTGTCCATTTTAATTCCTTTCTATCTCCCCTCATGGTTTCAGTCATCTGTCCGAAAATTGAACTGAAGCTTCTAATGAACTTTTGGTAAAATCTAGCCAACCCATGAAATGATCTAACCTCTCCAAAATTATTCAGTGTAGGCCACTCAATAATTGCTTTCACTTTCTCAAGATCTATCTTTAATCCTTCTTCATACATTATAAATCCTAAATATACTAACTCCTCCTTCATGAAAGTACACTTTTTAAGGTTTATTAACAACTTATCTTCCCTTAACCTCTGCAATACTTGTCTAGCATGCATCAAATGTTCCTTTCTTATCTTACTAAAAATCAAGATATCATCCAAATATAAAATGAAAAACTTACTTAATAACTTCTTTAGGACTTCAAACATTAACCTCATGAAATTACTCAGTGCTTTAGACAATCCAAAAGGCATTACCAACCATTCATATAACCCTTCATTTTTTTTGAGTGTGGTCTTCCACTCATCAACTTCTGTAATTCTAATCTAATGATAACCACTTTCAGATCTAGCTTGGTGAAATATCTAGCTCCACTCAAACAATCCATCAAATCATCCATCCTTGACAAAGGAAACAATTAGTTGATTGTGATTTGGTTGATGGCTCTATAATTGGTATACATCCTCTATTTTACATCCTTCTTAGGTGCAAAGGTTGTAGGCACTGTACATAGACTCAAACTTTCTCTGATCAATCCTCACTACAATAAATATTGTACTTACCTGTTGAGTTCTTCATTTTCTACTGGTGTCATCCGATATCACTAATACATTTGAGGCCATATTCTAACGACCATCTGTTGGATTTACAATGCCTATTTGTTGACACTTCGACAAATGTGTCCATCAGCATTTTTGCATTACAAATTACGAAGGAAGTGATAACCGTTAGTATTCTGAAATCATTTTCCATTAGAACATGCCACATTAATAGAAACTTTTATATGGGATTTCATATGATATATCTATTAGAACTCTAATAAACCACTGTTGAAATGGTGACGCATATGCAATGATGGTTCGATAGGAAAACCTGTTGAAGAGATAGCATTCTTGTCACAAATATCTATCAAAAAGGGACTATCTCTGACATTGTAACTATTAGGAGTGCAATGGATACGTAGTGACTATCTTATAGGACAACCCATTGGATGTATAGTAGTCTCGTCACATAGATCTATCAAAAAGGGGTTCTCTCCGACATTATACATGTTGGGAAGGTGACGGATATGCAATAAATCTCTGATAGGAGAACCCATTGGATGTATAGCAATCTCATCACATAGATTTGTCAAAAATGGGTTCTCTCTGACATTATACATGTTGAGAAGGTAGTGGATATGCAGTAAATGTCTGATAGGAGAACCCGTCAGACGTATAGTGTTGTTGTCAAAATAAATTTACTTCCCATCGAAAAAGCAACGGATATGCACATTAAAGATAACAAAGCTCAAGAGACCATCATATTTGGTCTCCATCTTTGGTCCATATACTGATAAAACATTTTACCTTTCATTAGCTAACCAAATGAGGAGATTTGAAAGAATTTAATAGAATATTCTCATGATAACGTATATTATTTAAGTTGACGCTGCATGAATTTATCGACTTTGCGCACTTGTAGACTACGAAGACAGTGATAAAGAAGCATCTCCTCCAATGACCTACATTACTCAATCCATGGGAGGGGATTCTTCTTTATGGTTGTCCTTGTTGTTTACAAGTGCATGAAGTAGATAAATTCATTCAGCGTCAAACTAAAATAATGTACGTTATACATGAAAATATCATCTATTAAATTATTTCAAATCCCCGCATTTGATGAGCTAATGAAATGTAAAAAATTTTGTTAGTAATATGGACCAAAGACAAAGACCAACTATAATGGTCTCTTGAGCTCTTCTATCTTTAGTCCCAGCTACTGGGTAAGGCCTCAAAGACTTATACCTATCGATCATCAAGAATAATCACCGCCTTGCCTTTATCTACACTACACAGTATCCAATATAAGAGAAGGCAAAAAATATGAATGGATAAAAGAAATGAAAGATAAAATAATATTATATTTTTGTTTACCTTCTCATAATTGATCCAAGTCTCACAAAAGTAATTTTATATGATCACTAACACATTTCGTGCATGGATGAGAAATAGTATCCAAAGTTTCTAGATTTTGAGAAGAGGTATGAGTGGAGGCCAAAGAAGGGATATTTGTGAAGGTTTTATAGACATAGGTTACTAAATCATCATCTCTGCACTGGTACTCAATCTGGAAACCCTCATCCTCACTTTTGTCCCACCTTAGCTCAGTAAAGAAGATATTCTCTAGAATTTTAGACATCTAGAAAATCTCCACAAAAATCCCTTCTAGCCTCCATTGAATATACATCTTCTCATAATCTAAAAACTCTCCATCATTGATTCTCATCAATGTACAAATAAAATTATGAGAAAATGTTTAATCCCTAATTCAATATTTGACAAATAAAATTGTGATAGAACACTTAAATAATAAGGAAAGCTCACAATGTTTAGAGACACACTTGACTCCAAGTGTCATGTACAACAAAAATAATTTTTCCAATTTGGATAGTAAGTCTAATTTAACTAAAATGAGAACCATAGCTAACACAAGAGGCTAACCTATTTTAAATATTCTTCACTTTCTCAAACCATAGTTTATGATACTTAGTTGCTCCTCCATAAGAATATATGAAATCAATAGTTCTTACATGAGCCCACAAGAATAGCTTAGTAGCACAACACTCCATAAGAATATATGCAATCAATGGCTCTTACATGAGCCCACAAGAATAGCTTAGTAGCACAACAATTATAAAATAAACATTTCCAATATTATAAATAGCATTTTATTTCACTGAAAATCAAGACATTTAACTAAGTATAGGTACATGATGTTGATGTCTATAATTTGTTTCACTTACTTATTACATATAGGTACATGATTTCAAATGATAGTACTACTAGGAATCAATCCATCTTTGATAACAGTTACAATGCTATTCTTTTGATTAACTACAATTGATTTGGAACCTAATTGAAGATTTGTGATTAGAGATCACCGAGTTGCTAATTAGATATGTAATATGATTAAGTTAGTAATATGTTGTCATTGATGTCAACTAGTTTGACAGCACTTATTTTGTAAGTTACTATAACTAAACATTTGTAGAAAAGGAGTAAAAGAGATGAAGAATAGAAATATCTACATAAGGAAGATGTATATGCCAGATGAGGATAAGGAATACATTGAGTAACTTGTTGATGAGTCTATGACCTTATGTTATTGACTTGATTATGTTTCATTCATCTATGATGAGGAAAAGAACTAAAAGACACAAGGCAGTGCGGTCGGTTGATGAAGCATCACAGTATACATCAAGCAGTGTAGTGTATACCGAGCATAGTATAAACCAAGCTTGTGTTCGCTAAAACATTTTTTTGTTAACTGAGAAGGAGAAAAGAACTAAATTATTAGTTTAGCCATTAAGGATTGATGAGATATAAAGTACATCAAAATCAGTGATGAAGATAATGTTTGTTATGAAGATCAATGGCTAGCATAATTCAAGGAAGATCTAAAGGATGAAATCAAAACATGTTAGTGGCACAACTTCTGAGGAAGGCTTAAGTGGCAAAATGGATGAAGGAGAATAAGTGGAAAAATATAATGAAGGAAAAGAAAATGGTTTACTTGTCTATTTCAGAGACTAAGGTTTCGTTATGAAACTAATGCCAAAAGAAGAAGGACTGTAGAATTATCGCATGAACAAGCTTCATGTATGCCTAATCAAACTGGATAATGACAATTGAACTGTAGAGTTTACCGAGCATCAGAAAGCTATTATTGAGTGATAATAAGTCATTGATTATTGTTGATACATAATTTTTATACTAATCAGAGGATTTGAATGAGCATAATATAGATCTGAACATCTGCAATTAAAGTTTTATTATAGTCAGATCAAACTGATGTTACAATTTAACCATTGTAAATAGAGAAATCTCTTAATAGAGTGGACTTGAAAGTCTTATATGTGTCATTCATAGAATGAGCATTGTCATCCTATCAACCCCATAGTGAATTTTGGTTGGATGATAATGGTTGGTATAAAATCCTCTAACAAGGTCACACCTAACAATGTGTTTCTAACCTTTAACAAGGTTGGGTCTTCACCAACCTCACTTCAGAAGAGTGAACATTTTTGGGTTGCTAGTCCCAGGTGGTTTTTCCCTTCACAAGGTTTTCATGTTAAATCTTTTGTGTTATGTGTTCATTGTGGTGATTGTTTTTTATCATAATTTTCATATTACATGTTAGATTTGATCGATAATCATTAGTTGTTATTATTTGGTAATCGGTAAAAGCATAGACAATAAAGTATTTTATGTTACCAAGCTGCAGAAGTTTAAGTAAATTGTTTTTGATTATACATTTTGATTTGGGACTATGGATAACTGATTCACCCCCCTCTCAGTTATTCTAACAATTGGTATCAGAGTTGTGGTTGCTTGGAACAAATTTTTAAGGACTTCAGCACAAAGGTCTCAAAATTTTTAAGAGGGAAGTGTCAAAGCTAAACAAGGATAACTTCACAATATGGAAAAGTCAAATGAAGTTGCATATATCTAGGATTGGGAATTCAGCCCTAGATCTGATGACAAATGGATACCTTGCACCACCCACTGGTCCCTTGACCCTTGATCAACTAAGGGATAGGCATGAACATAATGTTATTATGATGGAGATTGTTGCTGCCTGTTCAAATGCCAAATTTGAAGGCATCAATGACTGTACTACTGCTAAGAAAATGTGGGATAAACTAGCTCAAATTTATAGTGGTGATGTGAATGTCAAGAGAGAAAGAGTCGAAAGCTTAAGAGGAAGATTCACTGACATGAAGATGAAAGAAGGTGAAAACATTATGCAGTACACTAATAGAATAAAAGAGGTAGTTCACACTATTAGAGCATCAGATGGAGTTATTGATGAAGACACTGTGGTAAGCAAAATTCTAAGAACCCTATTGCCTATCTATGCCATCAGAATATCTGAAATTCATGAAAATATCATGAAAATAGGTCAGCACCTAATAGCACACACTCTTGATAATCTAATTGAAAAGCTTACAACATTTGAACTAAATAATTATGATAATAGTGTTGTACCCAATGTTGAATCTACTTTCATGACTTCTTTGAAGATTGGTAAGTCTAGTAGAAGAAATAATAAGGATGATAGTGATAGTAATATTGATGATGAGCTTGATGAACTTGAAGCTCTTATGGCTAGAAGGTTACCTAAATGTAAAGCAATGTATAGAGGCAAATTACCTCTAGCATGCTTTAACTATAAATAAGTTGGGCACATTACTGCTAGATGTCCACACAAGAAAGATGATGATAGAACCAAAGACCGATCTGAAGGAAGCTATGGGAGAACATACAATAGAGGCTACCGACACTACAACAAAGACAACTAAGACAATAATGAAAAAGGCAAGAAGGTTTGCTACATTACTAAGGAAGAAGATATCACCGATACTGACACTGATGATGATGTGGAGGTAGTATTTGTGGCAATGAAGGATGATTCTAAAGAAGATGAAAGGTATGTAGAGACAACACTTATCTCCAAGGTTAATAAGAATGATACATGGATTATAGATAGTGGTTGTACACATCACATGACTGGTGATGAAGAAAAATTTAATTATCTTAAAGAATACAATGGAGAATCTGTAAGAATGGGAAATGATACACCCTATATGGTAAGAGGTAAAGGATCCCTGATGATAAATGATAGATTAAAATGTGAAAATGCTTATTGGGTAAGACAATTAAACTATAACTTGCTAAGTGTGGCACAGCTGAACAATTTAGGCCACCGAGTTTCTTTTGAGAGCAAAAAGGTGAAAATATTTGATGATGGAGGAAGACTTGTTGGAATTGGTACTCAATCTAGAGGTAATTTGTTTTATCTTGATAATGATCAGTCTTCTTGTTTATTGATGAAAGATGAAGATGCATGGTTGTGGCATAAAAGGTTATGTCATGTGAATTTTGATAACATGATTAAGATCAGTAAAAGGAAAAGAGTTAGAGGTCTACCTAACTTATCTAAGCTTGATCATGTTATGTGTCATGAATGTCAGAAAGGTAAGATGACTAAGTCTAGTTTCAAAATCAAAGATTATTCAAAAAAGAAGATACTTGAGTTGGTTCATACCGACCTATGTGGTCCTATGAGAACTCAGAGTTATTATGGAGATAGATATTTTATTCTTTTTGGTGATGATTATACTAGGTTGATGATTGTCATGTTCTTAAAAGAAAAATTTGAGGCTTTCAAGATGTTCAAGTGGTATAAAGCTAAAAGGAAAAGAGACTGGTAAAGATTTGAAATGCTTAAGATCTGATAGAGGAGGTAAATTTATCTCTAATGAATTTACTAATTTTTGTAATGAGCATGGTATTAAAAGCCAAGTCTCTACACTGAGGACACCACAACAAAATGGCATTGCTAAAAAGAGGAATAGGTCAATTATTGACTACACAAGGACATTAATGATAGAAAAGAATGTTTCTCAAACATACTAGAGAGAACCTGTTAGCACTGTTGTCTATGTGCTAAATTGAGTACAACTAAAGGACACTAATAAGACACCCTATGAGTTATGGTTTGGACACAAACCCACTGTAAGTTATTTCAGAATTTTTGGAAGCAAATATAATATTCTGAAAGATGAAAGAATTGGAAAGTTTGACTCAAAAGGTGATGAGGGGATATTTCTAGGATATTCCAGTAAAAGTAAAGCATACAAGTGTCTAAACAGAGTTACAAATAAAATGATTGAAAGTACTAATGTTTGAGTTGATGAGTTTGATGATAAGAATGCAAAGGAAAGAAGAAAGGAACCTAAGGACTACAGTAGATTCACTTACATTGAACAACATGAGTATCTACCAATGTCACAGATAGTGACAACTGGTCAGTAGGAAAACAATATCGAGGAATAGGAAAAAGAAACCAATGAGTAGGAAGGACCTACCGAGAAAGAAAATGAACCTGTACAAGATGAACAAGAAAGAAGAAATTGGATACTAGAAAGTTTTGTTAAAAGACATCATCCTGAGACACAAATCATTGGAGACAAACAAGCTGGCATGCAAACAAGGAGTAAAGAAAGACAAAGTACATGTCTAGTTTGTGAATATGAACTGAAGAATGTAAAAGTTGCATTAGAAAATGATGAATGGGTTAATGCAATGAAAGAGGAAATAGAATAGATAGAGAAGAACAAAACCTGGACCTTAGTACCCAGACCTAAAGACAATAATGTTATCGGTACTAAGTGGATATTCAGGAACAAGAAAAATGAGAACGGAGAAGTAACAAGAAATAAATCTAGATTGGTATGCAAAGGATATGCACAGGAGGAAGGAATAGATTATATTGAAAGATTTTCACCTATTGCTAGATTAGGAGTCAAAATGTTACTTGCATATGTTGCAGACAAAAAGTTCAAAGTTTACCAAATGGATGTCAAGTCATCATTTTTTAATGGAATACTTGAAGAAGAAGTCTACATAGAACAACTTGAAGGGTTCGTGGATCTAGAAAAGAAAGACATGGTATGTAGATTACATAAAGCTTTATATGGTTTGAAGCAAGCATCGAGAGCCTGGTATGAGAGGTTGCATACTTATTTGTTAAGTATTGGATTTGTTTGAACAAGTTAGAATAGTAATTTGTATATGATAGGAGATACTAATGATACAATTCTTATTACTAAAATATTTGTGGATGACATTATTTTTGGAGGTCAAGATCAAATCTGTAAGTCATTATATGATGAAATGAGAAGTGAATTTGAAATTTCTATGTTTACAGAGATTAATTTATTTCTAGGACTACAAGTGATTTAGCAGAATGATGGCATATTCATCACACAATCCAAATATATCAAGGAATTAATGAAGACATTTGGCATGGAAGATGAAAAACCTATGGAAACATCGATGGCTACTAGATGTAAACTTACTAAGGAATATGAAACTATAGAAGTGAACCAGACACTGTACCGATCTATGATTGGTAAGTTAATGTATGTAGTGCATAGTAGACCAAACATAGCACATGTTGTGGGAATTGTTGCAAGATTTTTTGCAAACCCTAGAGAGTCACACATGGTTTCTACAAAGAGAATCTTAAGATACCTAAAGAAAATAGAAGATTATGGATTATGGTATCCTAAGGAAGGCAAGTTTGAACTTAGAGTCTATACCGACACTGATTGGGCTGGAAATGTGGATGACAGAAAAAGTACCACCAGAGGAGCATTTTTCTTTGGTGAAAGACTTGTTACATGGAAAAGTAAGAAGCAGGCTTGCATTTCACAGTCTACAACCAAAGCAGAGTATGTTGCTACTCCTACAAACTATTCAAATATTTCATATATTAAGAAAGTTCTAGAAGGTATGAATGAGATAATCACTAAGCCGGTGATTATATACTGTGACAACACCAGTGCAATAAATAGTTCAAAGAATCCAGTGATGCACTCTAAAACAAAGAATATATCAATTAAGTATCACTACTTGAGAGAACAAGTACAGGAGAAGCAAGCTAAGCTAGAATTTGTTACATCAAAAGAACAACTTGCAGACATATTTAAAAAGCCTCTACCGAAGTATACATTTGAATACTTGAGGACTAGACTTGGGGTCCATCCCCTGTCTACAAGTCACTAATGTGATCTAGATGTTGCATCAACCTAATCTTATCAGAAGATCATACATGTTGATGCAGCATAGTTCACACTTTGGATCATGTCTAAGGTTGTGAAAAGTTTGGTGAACTAGAACAAATTGGCATATCAGTATACAGAGATACAGAGTATGCACTAGACAATAGAGAATTACATGGCTACTACAAAGCTATATGTTTATTTGTTTCTTTGGCATTGTTGTCAAAGGGAGAGATAAACAATATGAAACAATATGCACCAATGAGAACAATGACATCTATCTAAGGGAGAGACAAACAAAAAGAAAGGGAGAGCAATTAAGATCAGTTACTAAGAATAGAAGAAGGAATCTGAGAGCTAAAAAGATCATATCTACAGAATGTCAAAGCTGCATTTGTAATGTTGTTGAGTAACATAGTGATTAAACATATTAAGCTAGGGAGATCTTGTACAACATTTGTTCACAGAATTATAGAATACATGTTTGGTATGTGTATGGTATACTTCATATTACTTGAGTTTCCATCAATGCCAAAGGGAGAGATTGATGAACTACAACTGATCTAGAACCTAATTGAAGATCTATGATTAGAGATCATCGAGTTGCTGATTAAATATGTAATATGATTAAATCAGTAATATGTTATCATTGATGTCAACTAGTTTGATAGCACTTATTTTGTAAGTTATTATAACTAAACATCTATAGAAAATAAGTAAAAGAGATGAAGAATAGAAATATCTCATGAGGAAGATGTATATGATAGATGAGGATAAGGAATACATTGCGTAAATTGTTGATGAGTCTATGACCTTATGTTATTGACTTGATTATGTTTCATTCATCTATGATGAGGAAAAGAACTAAAAGACACAAGGCAGTGTGGTCGGTTGATGAAGCATCACAGTATACACTAAGCAGTGTAGTGTATACCGAGCACAGTATAAACTGAGCTTGTGTTCACTGACACATTTCTTTGTTAACCGAGCAGGAGAAAAGAACTAAATGATTAGTTTAGCCATTAACGATTGATGATCTATAAAGTACATTGAAATCATTGATGGAGATAATGTTTGTTATGAAGATCAACAGCTCGTATAATTCAAGGAAGATCTAAAGGATGAAATCAAAATGTGTTACTGGCACAACTACCGAGGAAGGCTTAAGAGGCAAAATGGACAAAGGAGAATAAGTGGAAAAATCTAATGAAGGAAAAGAAAATGGTTTACTTGTCTATTTAAGAGACTAAGGTTTCATTATGAAACTAATGCCAAAAGAAGGATTGCAAAATTATCACATGAACAAGCTTCGTGTATGCCTGATCAAACTAGTTAAGGAAAACCGAACTGTAGAGTTTACCGAGCATCAGAAAGCTATTACCGAGTCATAGTAGGTTATTGATTATTGTTGATACATAATTGTTATACTGATTAGAGGATTTGAATGAGCATAATATAGATCTGAACATTTGCAATTGAAGTTGTATTGTAATCAGATCAAACTGTTGTTACAATTTAACTATTGTAAACAAAGAAATCTCTTAACAGAGTGGACTTGAAAGTCTTATATGTTTCATTCATAGAATGAGCATTTTTATCTTGTCAACCCCATAGTGAATGCAGGTTGGATGATAATGGTTGGTCTAAAATCCTCTAACAAGGTCACACCTAACAGTGTGTTTGTAACCTTTAATACGGTTGGGTCTTCACCGGCCTCACTTCAGAAGAGTGAACATTTTTGGGTTGCTGGTCCTAGGTGGTTTTCCCTTCATAGGGTTTCCATGTTAAATATTTTGTATTATGTGTTCATTCTAGTGATTTTTTGTTATCATACTTTTCATATTACATGTTAGATTTGATCATTAATCATTAGTTGTTATTAATTAGTAATCGGTAAAAGCACAGACAGTAAAGTATTTTATGTTACCGAGCTACATAAATTTAAGTAAATTGTTTTGGATTATACATTTTGATTTGGGACTGTGGATAACTGATTCACCCCCCTCTCAGTTATTCTAACAATTCTTTATGAAGTAACCATATGTTTCCCTTGCAGCTTCTTACACACCATCCTTGTTGATAATCTAACCCACAAATAGAAACTTTAAAGTTAATCAAGTATAAAAACCTTTAGAAAATATGATAAAGACACCTCATTATCCTTTTTAGATGCTAGGGGAAAGAAAAAGATAATAACCGTACCTTAACATTATCTCCTATTCAATCATTCTTGTCAATAATTTCCCTTTTCACATGGCTATCTCTCCTAATGCCAATTGGGACACCCCCTTTTCCTAAAATCAAGATTCTATCTTCATCCATCTACACATAATCATATAAATATTAAGTTCAATGAATTCTTGAATTTGAGGTAAGAGTATCAAGGAAAATATCTAAGGAAAAGATAAGAAAATATATACAAAATTTTCTTAACATGAATATTACTTTAGTGGGAATACAAAAATAAAATCAAAGTTAAACAAGAAAAGCATGATAGAAAGATTCGATACTTCGTAGTAATCAGCACCCATGAGTAAGGCATCCTCAATAACTGAACTTGCTCAAATCCAGGATCATAGTCCAACAACAAAGAAGATAGGGCTATGAAAGAAGCCATGGATGAAATTTTGAATGCCAAGAAGGATGGAATTGGTAAGGTTAAGTGCCAGAGGTCTCAAAGATGATAGGGACCTTAGAGAGTGAGGATTCAAAGCTTGAAGATAGAGTTGAGGAAAGATGCCACAAGTTGGCATAAGAGGATGAAGCAAAGGGTTGTGTGGCCTATCAAAAGGCTTATTGTAGAGAGGAGACTACTATAGAAGGAACTCACTTAGGGAGTTCAAAGATTTTCTGATGTGGATAATGTCCAAGTCACAGAGAGTTGCAAAGAAACCAGTGTTAAAATAATTGGAGAAGAGATGGATTTGTGGCATGCATTTGATGCCATAGTTGAGGAATGGAAAAGTAAGGGTGGTATAGAGGAAGAATGCCTAGATTAGGGGCATGAAGAGGAAAGAGTAGATGTTCATGGAGAGACCTTGGAATCTGATTTGTCTACAAGGAAAACAAACTCACAAGGATTGTGGGAGAAGACAGGGGAAGTGCTGAAAGAAATAGATGGAGTGAAGCACCAAACATTTGTTTTGGTGAATATGAAATATTTGATTGGTTTTGTTTCTAACATTGTTATGACAGGGTTGCAAGGATGTTATCTTGATGCTTATGCAAGTGATGATGTTGTAGACATCTATGACATGAAGGATGCAAGAGTTTGTGCTTGGCACATATTGTTTGATTGCAAGGGTATGAAGAAAATGAACAAAGGATACCATTTTTTTGCAGGTCCTCCACAAGAGGTGGACAAAGACTAGAGGAAGAGGAAGAAACTCCCCAATCCAAAGAGACTTGGATTGATTTGATCCTTGGGAGTATGGTGCAGGGCACCCTGGCAAAGGCATGCAAAGAGAGTCATGTAGACTCATGGGGGTTGAATGATCTTGAAAGATCAAGCATTGAATGTAATTGGACTTATGGTCCATTTTGTATTTGATACATTTTAATGTAATGAGCCTAAAACTATAAAGGCAATGTAATAGAGGTGAATAGCATTATAAGTTCAAAAATATACCTAGGGGGGTCATTAAGAGTCATTAGGTTGATCTTAGTCTATGAAGGGGATCTAAAGGCCTATAGGGTCTATAATAAATTTAATGTGGCCACTAAGAGCCAATAACATATTGTAAATGTACTAAAAGTGCCAAAAGGTGTAGTTTGCCCATGTTGGCAATTTAGGCCTAGTAAGACTTGTAAGGGGATATAAGAGTTTTAAAGGGGTTAATGGGTTGATAGAAATTTAAAAAGGTTAAGGAAATATTGTAAACACCTTAATGATAAAATGTTGTCAAATTTGACACTTTAGTGTCAACTAGACAACAAAGTCTTGACAAATAACTAACCAGTAACAGTCATGTAACTGACTGTTATGGTTGTGCAAGGTGTAACCGGCCTTTAAAGGCTATTTGGTGGAGATTAGGCATGTGTAGAAGGTATGTTGAGATGGTGGTGAGTTGAAAAATCCATCTAACAAATTTTCCAATCAATAAACAAGTTTTATTCTCTGCAAATTGACTCACTGTCCCGTGGGTATAGTCAGGGAACAGTGACTTCCAATGACTAGTTTAAACATGTTTTGTGATTGATTAATGATGTAGGGAAAATGAATTAGATATTACTTACCTTTCCTTTCATTCTTTTTTTTTTTCCATTGCATTTTTAAGTTGAATACTTGACTGGTGTTCTTGAGAACAATGATTGGTTAGACACAGTCGGCACTGCTGATTTAAGTTTTTTTAATATTGTAACTCTCCCACCCTTGTGGTTACTATGACTGGTGGGAGACTACAACCATGTAGTATATTACTTATGTCATATTCACCTTATGCAGGGGATTGAATAATGTGGTTGGAGAACCAAAAAGTGGTGATAGTTTGCTGACTTAGTAGAGCCCGAATTAGACACCAGTCAACATGAAAGTGGACTGCTTTGAGGAAGAAAGGATTTAGTGATGGATTATGTATGGGGGGGGAATTTGTGAAATTTTTATGTAGTTTCTTTGATTTAAAGATCCCAAAAGGGTATCTAAAACTATATTTACTTTCTTGGGTTGTTTAATAAATTTGGGAGAAAAAGGTAAAACACTGACTGGTGTGGGCTACTAGCTTTAAGGGCTAATGATGTGAGTTGGGGAAGGGATTGGTTGTCCAAGTTTAGTGGGTTGATGGAACATGGTATATAGGACATGAGGAGATTTTTAATGGAGTTAGAAGGAAAATTTAATTCTTATGTGAGAATATGGTGTATGGGAGGCACTAGGTTCATTTGGGGTAGCCTAGAAGGTGAGTCCTTGAGGGTACATTAGAAGTAAGAAGTTATTGCATCTTTGGATAGATTTCTATTAGTAAATAATAAAGAGGTATGATTAATCTTGAAATACTCTAGCCTTGGTGTAAATAAATGGTATGGTTATTCTTGATGCTATGTTTCATTACTTAATGTTTTCAAGGGTCTTTGAGATGAATGGAGGGGTTTGAGCCCTGTTTATGGATGACTATCCCTAACTAGTCAGTACAGGAAATAGTGAAATATTATGAAAGAGTGATGGTAAAGAGTATTCCTTGAAGGTAATGGAATCATATATTATGAGGTTTCAATTGTGTTGAATACAGGGTAGATAGGAGATGTGCAAGTTAGTTCACTGATTTCTTGAATAGCCCAATTTGGGGGTCACTTGTAGAGGGGACAGTCAAGGTCTGGATGATTCATCCATTGGAGGACCTTATTTCTTTGCATAGATGATCATTATATGGTCATAGTATGGTGTTTGATCCATTGAAGGGATCTAGAAAGGTGTGGAAGTGATTGTTTGGGAAAGCCCTAGGGTATTAATCATGTGTTATCAATGTTTTATGCTTATGTGGTTAGTATAGCATAAATTTTCACTCCTATGCCACTAGATATAGATGGAAAGAATTGATAATCTAGATCCTGTAATCACCCAAAAATGGTCATCTAGACTATTAGCCCCTTGCTAGCATTATTTGCTAAAATCATCAATTTCTTATTCTTGATCAAATCCTAGTTCTATCATTTATTCGATTATTTCCTATGGGCTAACCATCTTATCCTAAGTCTTTATTTAATTAAAAGAAGTTTCCTCCTCTTTTAATTAAATAAAAAGCCCCCCACTTTTCCTCTTATCCTAAGTTGCACAAATAAAGCATTATTCCTATTTTATAAAAAGGGAAAAAGCACTTTTTGTCTCATATGGACACAAAATTCAACTCGTATTTTCTCATTGGAGGAAACTTGTGCACATGGATTTCTCCTCTTTCAAGATCCACCCTTGATTAAATCTTTTGCCTCTTTATCTCCATGGTCCATTTTTTCTCATTTCTTATAAAAGGAGAGCTCTCTTCTCATTTTAGCATCCATCTTCTGAATACTAACCTTATGCTGCAGGATTGCTTGGAGACTTTGGAGCTTTTTGAAGACATCCTTGCATCCATTTTTCATTTCTTGCATCATAGCTTCATGTTTATGCTTTCCTAGATTAGCTTCATTTCTATGCTCTAGATTAGCTCACATAGATTAATTAGCTTGGATTGTAACACTTGCATCTTTCTTTTCATAGCTTAGCTTGCATTCTCATTTCTAGCATAGTTTCATTCCATTCTCATCTTGATTCTTGAGGATATTGGCATTCTTTCCCTTGTCTACATTGAATCTCCCATTGCATGGTTTACTAGCAAGGTCATAGGCTTAATAGCTCTAGCTGAGAGCACTCTTAATATCCTTGCACTCCATGCCTAGGGAGCTCTAGGAATTTTTCAAGGTTTCCCATTCATGGATTCTCTTGGAAGTAAAGACTTAGAGAAGTGCACATTTTAGTGTGTACATTTTTGGTGCCCACCATGGGGAAAAATAGCTTCATTTTGTCCTTCTTTTTATGCATTTCCGCACTTTATTTTTGTCATTTTTAGCTTGCTATTTTTGGCTCTTTTTTTTTTATAGATTATCGTACAATAGTCTCCCAGTATCGTGTGATACTTTATTCTATAGCAGTGCGATATTTTTCCAATAAAAATATCATGCGGCTTTACAGGTTTTATCACCCGGGCATACATTCTTTTGTCACCTGAGCACAGTGAGAAGTGTCACCCAAAAAAGAAATATCACACCAGTAGCCTAGAAAATATTGTATGATTTTTTTGGTGACTGTACTATCACCCAGGTCTGGCAGTGACTAGTTTTGATCATTTCTTTGCAAAGTTTGGCTTGATTGTTTCGGTTTTCTGACTTGTTGTAGTTAGACAGTGGTTTATTTCAAATTTTATTTTCTTTTATTGTGCTAACTCTTTGTGGGGATAACAATTTGTGCTTGTAGGTACCTTCATTGCTTGAAAATTTTGCTAAAAAGATCGCATGTCAAAGCTTCAAATGAAAAAGGGCTACTAATTATGTTTTACAGGGCTGCCCAATGCCTAAAAACAACCAATTGCTTGTTTATTACTTTTCTTTTAAGTGTGGCATATACTAGTTGTCTCATTTCTTAGGCACTTAAGATCTTGTTGTAGGAGTCTTTTGGTGGTAGGAAATTATGCTCTTCACCCTTGTGGCAAACTAGAAATCCTGACCCACTTTTAGATTTTGAAAACAAGAGGGTAACTGAACTCTTTGTTTGGTGTGTTTGGGAGAGATTCTTGAGCTAGGAGATTATGCTCTTCACCCTTGAGGTGAACCAAAAATCCTGACACTCAAAATTCAATCCACTCTTTGTTTAGCATTAGGATCCTTTAGCGGGCCTACTCTTGAGCAATCAAGAGGAAAGACCCAAGTGGGGACAAGCTTATTGCCAGCTATTCCGACCCACTATAAACTCAAGGCTATCAAGGACACAAAACCTTGGTAGACATAGTGTTTGTCTTCGCTTGATGTGAGTACTTGTGGGGTTGTGACCATAAGGAAAATGTTGAACAAGAATGCTTAAGGTAGTCTTATGGCTGCGAGGTCTATTACTTGCCGCAAGGTAAGGAGTCCCTTTGGGGAGTAAGGGGGGTACTACAAATGGAAGCCCTTACTAAGAACCATAGGTAGAGGCCACCCTATTTTTCCGCTTAGCTTCTTGGTGCAAGGATTGATCCAAGTGGAATAACCCAGATCACCCCAAGATTACTCACCATCTATGTTCCTTTGGTTGTGTCATTGACACCTCCACGAAAAAGCCAACATCTATTGTGGGCAACCACTTTGTGTGAGGCGATGGAACATCAAGTGTGGGTCAAGTTGCTAAGTATTGAGCCTTTTTCCTTCTAGGCTCGTAAGTTCTTGAAGTATTCTCACTATGATCTACCCATGCAAACATTCTTGAACATACAAATGTCACGGTAGTGCTCATAGAATTTGTCATTTTGATATCCCAATTGTTTGTCTTGGCAAGGTTGCTTTTGCTCTTGCACAAGTGTTTGATGACATGTTCAATCACCTACTATTTGCAAACCTACTTGAATATTGTTGTCACTTTGTTTGAAATCAACAAATTACCCATTAGATTGCAAAATTGACAAAATTACCTTCAAAAATTGAGACTTTTTACGCTCACTGGTCAAGAGTCGTACGACACTAAAAACCAATCGCGCACTGTTTCAAAATTTATCGTACGATACTTCATTCTTGGTTTTTTATCACCCTACTTGCCTAGATTCTATCGCATAGGCCACCTAGAAAGTATCACTTGGTCTCTATCAGAAATATTGCCTGGTCAGCTTTTGTCACCCTGTTTGCTTGGAAACTATCACCCAGAATCTTTTTGCTATCTCACTGCTGCCAAATTTGAAATTTCATTTGTTGAGTGTCTTTTCCTATTCTTACTCAACCCTATTCTATTATCTACATGTTTAATTCTATTCTAGATTGAGAAAATGAGTTAAAACTATTGGATTTGAGTTTCCCAAATGCTACTTTTGATCACTTGTCACATTACGGTTACCTCTCTAGCTACTTGATAATTGAGCTTCTTGCTCATATCTTGGCTTGAGTCAATTGATTGCTGTAAGTTCTTGAGAACTTTTCACCAGCCATCTTTATTATTCTATCTTGACAAGTGATCTTCTTTGTCTTTGTTTATCTCAATATCTAAAAAACTTTGTCTCATTTTATTAGTCAATCAACAT
Organism: Chamaecyparis obtusa; assembly: GCA_027943335.1. Taxonomy (NCBI): domain Eukaryota; kingdom Viridiplantae; phylum Streptophyta; class Pinopsida; order Cupressales; family Cupressaceae; genus Chamaecyparis; species Chamaecyparis obtusa. The sequence continues at coordinate 2,498,238 of BSBK01000633.1, read as the reverse complement.
TCCTTTTTCATGCCAGTTTCAACTTGGTCTCAATTCAAGCAAGGGAGTCACCCTCCATTCAAATATACGTAGTTACCCTCACCCACAAGATGCTCACAAGTGCCAGTTAGCAATGATAGTTCCAGTCCTAACTAATCCGAGGATTCTAAATCCACCCCATGGTACAAAGGGGGCTTCCTCTTTTCTACATTCAAGACCTCCAAAAGCACAGATAGTGTCTCACTCACTCTGAGTAAACAAGAAAAGTTCCAATGTTTGCAAGAACATTTTGAGCATAAGGACAACCAAGCATGTTTAGACAAAATGGATGCTACTAGGTGCATGGCTATGAAGGGGATGTCTCAAGAACAACCTGAGATGAGTGGTTACAAATATAGACCCCCTCCTTTTGGTACTTTGGGTAACTATGGCAACAACATGCCACCAAGATCTCCTCCAAGATGAACTTTTGCTGCTCCCTCTTCACCTCCTAGACCTCCTCCCTCTCAACATGAGGAAGAAGCCAATGATGAGGTTTCTAGTGAAGAGCTTATGAGATTTGAACAAGATGAAGCCTCCCAATGTATGATGCTTAAACTTTTAGAGTGAAATGGAGATCAATACTTTCAATACATGACTTCTAGGGGATACAAGCTCCCTCCTGGCTATGATGTATGCCAGATTGTTCAAGAAAGAGTACCAACTAAATTAGAAATCCTTAGGGATGAATTGCAATGAACCAATCAATGTCTTGCTCAACTTGCAATAGAAAAAGAACCTCCAAAGGTTTCTTTCGTAGAATCTATTTGTGCTCTTCCTTTTGACAGGAGTCTATACATGGTCCCATTTCCCAGGGATATTGAGGTTCCCAAATATGACAAGTATGATGGAAACGGTGACCCCCATGACCATGTGCATCACTTTTACACTCTTAGCATGGACTTCCTTCATGAGGACACATTTCTTCTATGATTGTTCCCTAGAAGTTTAAGAGGACAAGCTCTAGAATGGTTTGCAAAGTTGACACCACCTCTTAAAACTTTTGATGAGTTGGTTAGGTACTTCACCTAGCATTATTCATACAACATCCAATAGCCTATCACCATGATAGATCTTAGTGCTCTAAAGAAAAATCAAGGTGATCCATTTGCCACTTACTTACAATGTTGGAGGTCATTGTATTCTCGATATCCTCAATAGCTAGACAAAAGAGAAAAGATTGACATTTTCATCAACACTCTTGTGCTAGAACTGTATTATGATCTAAGGAAACAATTTTTCTCCTCTTTCAATGACATGGTTGAATGTGCATATCGGATTGAAGATGTCGCCATAAGAAAGGGGGATATTGTTATTAATAAAGATACTAGGGGCAATGGCAAGGACAAAAGCAAACCTTGGAATAAAAACAAGTATGTTGTTAATGATGGTGTCATGGATGTTCCAAAAGCCAAAGAGCCTACTTTCAACCTCTCTAATGTTATATATGCATCAAAATAACAAGAGGCTACCAACGCTCATAGTGCTCCTAAGCCTCAACATGCAGACAAGCCAAAAAAGACATTTCAATAATGAGTCTACACTAAGTTGGCTGAACCATATGATGTGATTCTTAAGACTCTAGTTTCCAACAAGTATCTTACACTTCCTAACAATTCTTGTCCCTATGATCCACCAGTTAAGCCTGATTAGAGAAGATCATTTTTGCCATTATCACAGGAATAAGGGACATAAGATAGATAATTTTTTTAAGCTTAAAGATAGCATTCAAGATCTTATTGATGGAGGCATAGTGCTCACAGATGGTTTAGTTAAAAATTTTGATCACAAAGCTTTCAAGACTCCTCTACCTGAATATGAGAAAGTAGAATCCTCTCAAGAAAATAAGAAGAACCATGATGTGAAGATTAACTATACATATACTCATGATTCACCTATGATCAACATGATAGAGCCTTTTGAGAATGTTCTTATGGTGAGATCTCAAGATGATAATAATGCCAATCATGGCATGCCAAAGTTGGTCTTGCAAACACTGAGTGGTTCATCTTCCCAAAGTGAGACACTAAATGTTGTTACTAGGGAGAAAGCCAAAATTGTCCTTAAAACTATGCATGATCCCAAGCAAGCTTCTTCTTCCAAACAAGCGGTTCCTTCAGTTTTGTCTAGCTATGACCTTGTGCACCAATTACAATGGACACCTGCTTAGATATCCATTTTTGAGTTGCTTGAGCTATCCCCTTTGCACAAGGAGATCCTTGAGAAATCTCTTCATACAGAAAATGTTCCCAATGATATTGATCCAAATCAATTCCAGGCTATGGTCAACCACATCATGTCTCCCCACTACCTATCCTTTTCTACAAAAGATGGCACATCTCTTAGTCACCCTCATAATCTAGCTTTACATATTGAAGTTCTCATTTACCATACCCAAGTCAGCCCAGTCCTGATAGACAATGGCGCTGGGTTAAATATTGTTTCTTTCCATGTGGTACAATAGTTGGGATTGTTTGAATTGGCCATGGATCCTAGGTGAAAGATTACCATAAAAGCATATGATGAAGTGGAAAGATCTTCCAAAGGTCTTGTTGTGCTACCTATCTAAGTGGGCCCTATCATGAAAGATATTGTTTTCCAAGTGTTGGACATCCCACTCACATATAACATTCTTCTGGGTCAACCTTGGATCCATGAAATGCAAGCTGTCCCTTCCACTTATCATCAGTGTGTCAAGTTTCCACACAATGGAGCTGATATTGTGATTCCTGGGGACAATGCTATCACTATCAATACTCTAACTACTACTGAGATGTTTGTTCCTCACAACAAACTTTCTCATGATCATAATGTGTCCCTCATTGTTGCTAAGAAAAAATTAAAGATGATGAGTATTGGTATGAGGGAATATACATTGGACTCTATTGCTACTATGCCTACTTCTCCTAAGTCCTATGGTAGACCTTCAGACAAAGAAAATCCTTTTGCTTCTACCATGATAGTTTTTGGTACATTTTTCCAACCATCCGTGCCCTTAGAGGCCGAAAAAGAAGAACAAGCTATTAGGGAATGGATTTATAGAGAAGAACAAGATAGTATGACAGTTGCTACTCCCATTTTCTCCTAAATGCTATGGTAAAGGCTATGAATTTCTATGGCAAATGGGCTATCAAGGTCATGGACCTTTAAATAAAAATGGGCATGCTCTAATTGAACCTTTGAGTCATACTGATGTCTGATCTTCTAAAGATACCACAGGTCTAGGATATGGTGTTGCCAATGACATCCCTGAATATTCTAGAAATACTCCTGTGCTTAGTGACTTAGATACAGATGTCAAAGAATCACCACTATGCACTATGGCCCAAATGGAAGACTGTCTCCCTTCTACCTCACTTCTTTTGGGAGGAGAATGCATGCCTATTGATGATATAGCTGAAGCCTCCACATCCAAAAATTTTGTGCCTAATGAGTCATTAAGCTTTAATAGACAGCATAGAAATATTGCATGATTGATAGAAAGAGGAGATCTCACACATAATGACATGAATACCTCTACTTCTAGGTGTCCTAAGCCTTCTTGGTGCAAACATCCCAATAGAAGTTCCATGACTGATTCAAATGAATATGAATGGGACACTCTCTCAAATGGATCTTCTATAGTAGATATGGATGTTGATGTGATTCATACCTATATTGACCAACCCAATGTAGTTGATAAGCCTTGTGTAGGGTCTAACAAGTTCAATCCATGTATTTCTTTAGTGGACCATGCTAGTCCTTCTATGTCAAATCTAGATCTTGACACTTTTGGCACCTACCCTATAGACTCAACTTCTCTCATCACCAGAGATGATAGCCCCTGCATCAATAACCTTGAACTGGTCATTTTGCTTTCCCTCATACACTCAGATCTCATAGATTGGTCTGCCCAAGATCAAAGACCTATATTGCCTTCCTTTCAAAATGACTATGAGATTGCCTGCTACCTCAATGCTATTGAACCTATTACTTCTTCCACTAGTGAACCAGCCACAAACATGACTGAATCAGATATCAAGTACCTCAGTCATAAAATTAAAAGAAAAAAGCAATGGTCAAATGGAAAAAACCACATTTTGGTGGTGTCTGAACCTCAAAATAGTAAAAATAAAGATGTATCTAAGGGTGAAAACCTCGCTAAGGCACTCGAGGATGAGGTACTTGGTAGTCTGCCAAGCTATTTTCAAGAAAGGTCTTCAATTCTAATAGAACCTACATAGCCTATCAACTTAGGGATAGAGGAATCTCCTAAAATCATACATGTGCCTCAGTCTCTCTCAGCAGAAGAAAAAGAACAATTTGCTACATTCTTTCAAGAGAAAAAGATCAATTTTTCCTGGACATACTTAGACATGCTAGGTTTAGATACTGAGCTTATTATGCATCATCTCTCTATTGCTCCAAAGGTAAAACCTGTCAAACAAAAATTGAGAAAGATGCATCCCCATGTGGCATTACTGGTTAAGGCTAAACTTGAGAAGCTCCTAAAAGCCAATTTCATCAGAGCGATTGACTATGCTAAGTGGATTTCTAACATTGTCCCTATTTCCAAACATGACAAGTCCATTCGTGTATGCACTGATTTTCAAGATCTGAATAAAGCATACCCTAAGGATGATTTTCCACTTCCAAACATCGACATGATAGTGGACATGACGGCGGGCTATGAAATGTATTCTCATAAGGATGGCTTCTCTGGATATAACCAGATTAAGATCACCCCTAAGGACCAAGAGAATACAGCCTTCACATGTGCATGGGGTACTTTTTTCTGGAATGTCATGTTGTTTGGGCTTTAAAATGCTAGTGCAACCTATCAAAGAGTCGTGACTACCATCTTTCATGATATGATGCACAAAAACATGGAGGACTATGTTGATGACATGCTTGCCAAATCACAACAACGAAGCACTCATTTGTCTAATTTGAGTTTGATATTACACTGTATGGAATGATTTCCCTTTAGATTAAATCCAAAAAAATGTGCTTTTGGTGTCACTTCTGGGAAATTGCTAGGATACATAATATCAGCAAAAGGAATAGAAGTAGACCCAGAAAAGGTGCAAGCTATCATGGAGATGCCACCTCCTCGTAACATCAAGCAATTAAGGAGTCTTCAAGGTCATCTCCAATCTATCTGGTGGTTCATTTCTCGGCTAGCTGACAGAGCTCAACCATTCAATCAAAATTTGCATAAGGGAGCTACTTGTATATGGAATGAGTGTCAAAAGAATCTGGACCAGCTCAAGAATTACCTAGCATGACATCCTATCCTTATGCCACCTATCCAAGGGAAACCCTTGATATTATACATTTTTGCTACACCAAATTCTTTAGGGGCTCTCCTTGAACAACATGATGATAAGGGAAAAGAATGAGCTATCTATTATATCAGTCACACTCTGGTTGCTTATGAACTCAATTACACCAGTATTGAAAAGGCTTGTTTAGCTATGGTGTTTGTGTCTCAAAAACTTAGACATTACATGCTTGCACATACTACACAGCTAGTTGCTAAAATTGATCCTTTGAAATATCTCCTAAGTAAAGTTGTGCTTACTAGACACCTTGCCAAGTGGATGTTGATTCTTTCAAAATTTGACATTCAGTATATTGAGAGAAAAGCTATTAAAGGGCAAGTAATTGCGAATCAATTATCTGAGTTTCCTATGATTGATAATGCTCCTCTTCAAATAGATTTCCCAAATGCCTCAATCATGAATATCATGGGGCATACATGGAAAAAAAAATTTGATGGTTCTCACACACAGACTAGTGTTGGTGCTGGAATCCTATTTGTTACCCCTCATGGATACACCATTCCTAAATCATACAAGCTTCTCTTTCCATGCACTAATAACATAGCTAGATATGAAGCCTTGTTGAATGGTGTTAAGCTTGCCCTTGAATGGAGGATCTCTAAGTTGCATATTTTTGGGGATTCTCAACTTGTCATAAACCAAGTAAATGATGATTACCAAACCAAAGATGACAAGTTGATTCCCTACAAGAGGATGATAAACTCACTTAGGAATTATTTTACATCTATCACATTCCAACAAATTCCTAGAGCTGAGAACAAGGCTATTGATGCCATGGCTACTTTGGCATCCATTCTGCAACTAGAAGAGCATGAACCACACTTTGAGTTCCTAGTGGAAGAATTGCGCTACCCTACCTAAAATTCTCTTGATGACCATGTCATTTACACTATGGTTGGTCATGAATCCTCCCGCTATGCCACCATCTTTTCCTATCTCTGAGATCAAGTTATCCCTAAAAATCTAGCATGCAATGAGAAGCGCCAGCTCATTTGTAATGCCTCACACTTTACCCTCATCTTTGGTGACTTGTATAGGAAGGGTCTAGATAGAACTCTCCTTAGGTGTCTAGAAATAGAGGAATCAGACAAAGCACTAGCTAAAGTCCATGATGGCATATGTGGGTCACACTCTAACGGTCTTGCGCTAGCTCGGAAGTTGCTTAGGGCTGGTTACTATTGGCCTACTATGCAAACTGATGTTTTTCAATATGCCAAGTCATGTAAGAAATGTCAACTACATGGGAATCTCATTCATGCTCCTGGACGTGAGCTCATTCCCTCTGTTACTTACTGGCCATTTCAACAATGGGCCTTTGACTTGGTAGGCAAAATTTTTCCTAGTTCTTCGAGTGGGCATAAGTTCATCATTACAGCTACTGAATATTTCACTAAATGGGTTGAAGTTGTCCCACTGTCTATAGCTATAGGAAAACATGTTGCCTTCTTTATTTTGAATCACATCATTTGCCGCAATGGTATTCCTTCTTCCATAGTCACAGATAATAGTGGCCAATTTAAAAACAAAGACTTGAAGCACTTGTGCCAAAAGTTCAAAATCAAACAACATTGGTCTTTTGTCTACTACCCTCAAGGGAAGAGACAAGTTGATGCCTCAAACAAAACATTGTTGAAAATTCTCCACAGAACAGTGCACAAATCAGGCAAGGATTGGCATTTGCAGATCAATCATGTGCTATGGGCTTACAGAACTTCTATCCACACTCATACAGGTGCAACACCCTTTTCCTTGGTCTATGGTTATGAGGTTGTCTTACCATTAGAGGTTGAAATACCTTCACTAAGAGTCTCTCTCCATGGTTTGATTACCAATGAAGACCAAAGGGCCATGAGGGTGCATTAGCTTACCATGTTGGAAGAATGTTGCAGGGCCATTTTTCATCACATGCACACCTATTAGAAGAGAATGTCTACTGCGTACAATAAGAAAGTTCATCCCAGAGAGTTTCAAGTGGGTGAGCTAGTTCTCAGAGAAAATCCTCAAAATCAACAAAATAGGGAGCAAAAAGGCAAGTTTGAGCCAAATTGGTTAGGACCTTATATCATCATAGTATCATTTGGGTCTGAAGGCTATCAGTTATCTACACCTGAGGGAGAAGAGCTTACTGAGCCTATCAATGTTCTACATTTGAAAAAATTTTATACCTAAGGTTCTTGAGCTCTTTGTACATATCTTTATTGATCCTGAAAAAATCCCAAAAAAAATTCATATATGATGCTGAAAAAATCCTAAAAAGCATAAAAAGTACTGGAAAAAAAAAATCATCCTAGTGAAAACCTAGCAATAGGTTCTTTGATGTCTCACCAAAAAAAATCAAAAAATGCAAAAAATTCAAATAAATAGAAAAAGTGCCTTGGTGAAAACCTAGAAATAGGTGCCTTGGTAGCAAAATTACAAAAAAATTGAAAAAGGTCCTAAAAAAATCTATCAAGTGGTGAAAACCTAGAAACAGGCACCGCTTGAGACCCTTGCACCTATGTCTATTAGTCTTGTGTGGTGCTCCTTCGCTCCATTTCTCGCTTTGCCTCTCCTAGCCTAGAATTGACTCTTGTCTTAGTCTAGGGGGCACATGTTGTTTTAAGCTTATCTTGGGTCTCTTTGTGCATCCGGGTTTCTTGGGAAACTTGGTTCCAATGGTGTTTTTCAACACCTCCCCAACTATGTTTTTCAACACTATCCTAGCGTCAAGTGTTTTTCAACATTTATCAGATGTTTACCCATAGTCCAGAATGATGCGATATTTCCACCGGCAAAGGTGATACTCAAAGATTGACTCTATGACCTACACACAAGCACTTAACCCTTTTGACTTGTTGAGACTTGTTGGACTTTCTTTCTTTGTGTGTTGTCTATGATGATTTCTTTGTTGAGTGTTCTCTCCCTAATGGTTTTCGATGATGCCTAGCTAGAAGAATGGGGGCATGAGGACATGTTTTATTTCTTTCTCTAATTGTGGATATATTTTTTTGGTCTTAATTTTCATTAGCATTTATGCTAGTTCTACTTGACAATAGGACTTACAAGGTATTGTCCTTAACTATGTTTGCAAGTGCATACTTCTAGCCATCTTGACTTTCCTTGTGTCTCAATGTGAGTATAATCTTGCTATATCAAACTTAGGTAATTTCACCGCACTAGTCATCTTGACCTATATGTCTTTGATGCCTAGGTGGGATTCCCACATATCTATTTGATATAGATCATATTCAAATTCACATAGTCATACTAGTGTGTATTGTATGATCTTGCAATGCTACCAATAATGCTCGATGATGATTATTAGAGTCTAAAGGATTTGTAACCTTACAAGTAAACCACTTTTCATAGTAGCTTGCATTTTTAGGTTCATGATTAGTTTAGTTTTGCATTTTTCATATGGAGAGAGCTCTCCTTTCATCTTTCATGGACCTATTGGTCAACTATGCTCACCTTTCCTTTTCTCAATCATGTCTTTCACTCCTTGTCTTTCACATCACATCCTTTTCCTATCATCACAAGGGGTTAATCTTATCAGACATCTTGGAATTTCATAAAAATTGCACCCCTATCTAATTTTGACATCCTAGATCCATTTTTAGGATCCAAATCAAAATCTGAGTTCATCTTGATAGTCAAAATCACATTTCAAAACTTTCACTCTCTTTTGCATAGTTGGTTGACCATTTGAGGCCTGATCCTTCGATCTTTGTTGGGGCATCTTCATTTCTTCATCCCCATCTCTCTCACCCTTCTAGTATTTTCATTCACTTCATCTCTCTAAGTTTTGACTTCATCCTAATCCTATATCATTCTCAGTTAAACCTAGTCAAACTGGGGCATATCTTCACTGCTTGATGGTTATCATATCATTCTTCATTTCTTGATTATGATTTCTAGTGATTTGATCATGTTGCTCTTTCTTTTGCCTTCCCTCTACCTAATTTCAATTTCAATCCCAAGGGGGCAGACACATCATATCCTATTGGCTATTCTCTAGAGCATATGCTTGACCATTCCATTTTCTCTGATCGATCTATCTTTGTGCTTGACATGTTAGTTCTCATCTCGAGTTCTGATATTGTCAATCTCTTTCCTAAGTGTTCAGTATTGTTGCTACCAGGTTGACCATGTAGGATTTTCTCTCTCTGCACTTCATACTTTGGAGTCAGATCTTTATCTATTTCCTTCTTGGTTGATCTATTCTTTGATGTAATGTGTTCCTAGATCAATCACATATTAGTCAAAGAGGGGCAAATGTAATCACCCAAAAATAGTCATCTAGACTATTAGCCCCTTGCTAGCATTATTTGCTAAAATCATCAATTGCTTATTCTTGATCAAATCCTAGTTCTATCATTTATTCAATTATTTCCTATGGGCTAACCATCTTATCCTAAGTCTTTATTTAATTAAAATAAGTTTCCTCCTCTTTTAATTAAATAAAAAGCCCCCCACTTTTCCTCTTATCTAGTTGCACAAATAAAGTATTATTCCTATTTTATAAAAAAGGAAAAAGCACTTTTTGTCTCATATGGACACAAAATTCAACTCTTATTTTCTCATTGGAGGAAACTTGTGCACATGGATTTCTCCTCTTTCAAGCTCCACCCTTGATTAAATCTTTTGCCTCTTTATCTCCATGGTCCATTTTTTCTCATTTCTTATCAAAGGAGAGCTCTCTTCTCATTTTAGCATCCATCTTTTGAATACTAACCTTATGCTACAGGATTTCTTGGAGACTTTGGATCTTTTTGAAGACATTCTTGCATCCATCTTTCATTTCTTACATCATAGCTTCATGTTTATGCTTTCCTAGATTAGCTTCATTTCTATGCTCTAGATTAGCTCACATAGATTAATTATCTTGGATTGTAACACTTACATCTTTCTTTTCATAGCTTAGCTTGCATTCTTATTTCTAGCATAGTTGCATTCCATTCTCATCTTGATTCTTGAGGATATTGGCATTCTTTCCCTTCTCTCCATTGAATCTCCCATTGCATGGTTTACTAGCAAGGTCATAGGCTTAATAGCTCTAGCTGAGAGCACTCTTAATATCCTTGCACTCTATGCCTAGGGAGCTCTAGGTCATTTTTCAAAGTTTCCCATTCATGAATTCTCTTGGAAGTAAAGACTTAGAGAAGTGCACATTTTAGTGTGTACAAATCCAAACTACAAATCAATGATATCTTCATGGCACCTACCTAGTGGTAGCTTATAAATTATATCCTAAAACACATATGGAAACCAATAGATCAATTGTTGCACTTCATTATTGTAAGCTTCTCCATAATTACTATGTACCGTACAATGCAAAGCCTATATGGAATTGCAGTGAATAATGAAACATATCACACCCTTTCCAAATAGTGAATAATGAAACTATAAGTCCAATTACATTCAACTCTTGATCTTTCAACATCATTTGACCCTCATGAGTCTACATGACTCTATTTACATGTCTTTGCCAAGGTGCCCTACACCATAGATCAATGCTCAATTTTGCATAGCCTCTTTTTTTTTACCAATAGTTGTTGTACCCAAGTAGGTTCATTGGGAGTGATTGTCCAAATCAACCCAAAATAGGAACTTGAATCATCAATGGTGCAGGAACACCAAGGTCAAAGGTAGGAGCCATGGAGTGCACCAGTGTCACTAATAGATCCTTGGGTGGAGTTGAAGACAATATGGCCTTCAAGGGTCATTGGATTATTTATTAGACCAATAATGGTCATGTAATGTTTTTTGGATCACATATTGATCATATTTTAATCAAATCTTGAATGTAAGCCTTATTGGCATTGATGTTGTCATATTTTTACACACCTTTGGAGACCTAGTTACTAGATGAGCTACAATACCCTAGTTTGTGTTATTAAGTGATCTTGCTTAATATTTGTGTTCATTTCATTTGCAAAGTACATGAAAGGGAAAAGAGATAAATTGCATCTAAGATTACATGTGCCAATATTCTGAATATGTTGTATAGAAGGAAAGAACTGAAAAAATAAACATCTATATCAACTCACACATGCCATGAGCATAGCCAATGGAAGAATTGCATAAATGAGTGCAAATATACATTATAAGGAGCATAGATGCAGGGGTACCAGACATTTCCTGGTAAGGATTCTATCTCCACTGTGTTCCCGATGTGCTCCTGTGATCCTGAACCTGCAAGAAGAGAAATTAAGAAGGGGATTACATCCTTCAGATCTAAACAATGCTTGGTATCATAGTACCTATCTACAAGCATGTATATGTGCACTCAGCTATACACCTCTGGCATGGGCTATGCTTAGGACAGGTGCATGAGAGAGGCTCTGGAAATAAAATAAGTATCATTGTTTTCACTAATATGTTTGTTCCATGTGTAGAGATAGAATAAGCTGATTCATAACAAATAGTAGAATACCGGGATCTAGATGAATGATGCTTCCCTATGATGTGGGCTCTATCGGGAGGATCTCAAATTTCCCAGAGAGAGACCACATCATAGTCCAAGAACACCCATGCTCAACAGTCAACATTCAGTGAGTGAAGCAATATCAGTGGGCATTCAATAAATGAATAATAGGGATGTACCATGGCATTAAAGGAAAATAGAGCTAGAATCAGGGTACACAAATCTATGTACTAGATAAGGCACACTACAACATAGATGTATCTTAGTAGTACAATGCCTTCATAGTGTAACAGGGAAAAGCAATAAAGCTTTTAATAACCAACAGGGTTTACACAATAAACATTCAATAAGTAGCTCAGTCATGAGGAACAGACTTTAGATTTAATAAGTGTTAACACCATGGATGTAGAGAGTCATCAAACAGAAGCATCTCAAGATGGAATGACAGCTACAACAATGCAAAGACAAAGGATCAAACTCAATGCTTGTGGGCTGACATCCTTTATATGAATAGTGGTACCATCAAGATATAATGAAATAGGCCATGTCAATCAAGTCACAACAGCAAGATCAGGCCCCATTTTCTCAAACATCGAGCATTCTGACAAGCATGGAAATCTTCAAGGATCAATAATCAATACCCACCAAGACAAAGAATGCTCAAAATAGAGCTTCATGGGCTACATGGATCTCAAATACAAAGCCATAGTAGTAAGCAAGTGTTTATCAAATGACATAATAGAGTAGTAGTAGTGAGGTCAAGTAACAGTGAACAGTGAAAGGTAATAGAAAACATAGAACGTGTACTCCAGCAGCATAATAAGTTCTCAGGCTATTGAGACAACAATGCCACATATTCAAGCATGAAAATGATGTCAGGGAATGGTGATAGCAATGAGCTTGGTCTAAGTAGATCGTACCCTTGAAGACAATGGGGTTAGCATATCCGAGTAATGCACATGACAGTGAGCACAAGTGGTGCCCTAATCTATAGATAGCATTTAGCATTAAAAAATAGTGATGCTTAGATGCAACTACTTCCACATGGTGCTGAATAAAATACAAGGAAATAACATGCCTAGTAACCTAGCTCGGGGGATTTAGAAGTAACAGTGAGCATGATTTTACACAGCTAGTGCCCTCTTACTGGCATGAACAAATCAGTGACGCCCTAGGTTCATGGGCCTTGGAAATACACATTAGGTCACAGTGCCCATATACAGAGAGGTGTACAAGTCTGCAGACTATGTAGAAGGAAACACTTGATGCCCTAGTGAACCCACAGGCTAGCATGGTGTGGGTTCAATAGAATGACAAAGCCATGGCAAAAATAGTAGGTAGATGCTCAATTTTTTAACAATAGCATGCCAAGCATGATAGTAAACATCAAATGGCACATTGCCTCATATATCATCAAATAGAAATGAATAGGGGATACAATGCTTCAGAAGTATTACAAATATAGAGAGTCACAATGCCTCAAATAGCAGAGAAAAATATAGTACAATACAATTCATAGCTCTCAGCCCTAAAATGAATACAAAATGATACCAATATCAAATATAGGGCATGTATATAGCAAGAATCAACAAATGCATATATTAATGTCATCAGTACCCTAGTGTCAAATATAGTTCATGGGCCCAAAAGCATTCAAAGAACAACAATCTGCAAGTGGAACTCACAATCCCTAAAAGGAAGAATCCAACATAGCAATGAACATACATGATGCCCTAGATGTGAACATTAATACTTATCAAATGACCATAGAATTAAATGCACAGAGGCCTCAATCAGGGCACAAACTAGTGAATCAAAATTCATAAATACCATCATGGTCTAGTGAATCAAATGTAGAGAAATGAATACAAAACACAATGGGTGCCCTAGCCTTATGGCTCACAGGCTATAACAAATGCAAGCACACTCATTGGCATTGAAATTCTAGCATATGCCCTCATTTTGCAGAGGAAGAAATAACATAAAGTAAAAATCCTATGAGTGCCAAATGAATCACACCTCAATCAATATGCCGAAAGGAGAGAGGTTTTTGTTTCCTCAATCAGACTCAGAGATCAAGGGTGGAACTACCAGTCAGGATGGCAAGTTGCCAAATGCCATCAAAGGAGAGTTTCTATTGCAGCGGTTTCCCCATCTTCCAAGTGTTAACAAATTGATAGGTCATTTGAGGTCTCCCCTCTTTTAGGGTTGAGATTCTTGTGATCTCCTCTTTTATTTTCGGTGTTTCTTTTAGGTGGATTTCTTTTTAAAGTTGTAATTATTTTAAAATTTATTTCCCCATTTTGTTTGGATTGAAGTTATTTTAAAAATCATTAAATCCACAAGTATTTCAAAGGGCATGGGTTTTATTTGAATATAGGGTTGTTAGCATGTTTATCCTTTTTCAAGGGTTGAATATATTAATTGTCTTTGTTGATGCCAATGTATTTAAGCATGGTTTTATTTTTGGTTATTAAATGTGCTTTCCCCTTGATAGGGTTGAGAGCCATTTATTGACTTGAGAAATAAAGGCTTAAATCATGTTTATTTTTAGGGTGGATTTGATTTAAACATGTAAATATTTTGAATATGTTCTCCCCATTTGAATTAATTCAATTGGGTTGAAGGACTATTCACAAATATATCTTTTGAAATCCACATAGGGGTCAATTTTCACATGTAAAAGTCATTGCAAAAAATTCTATTGTAAGATATCGACAAGTGGTGTTTTTATAAACCCTTGTCAGATATCATTTATAATGCATGACTTGGTGGGTAGGATAGTCTTCTTTGACTATCTATTTTAGGGACCCCACTTTTTCCGCCCCCCTAGAATCTTGGGAATCTAGCACATGAATTAGTGATGGCATTCATGGGCCTATTTGTAGTTATTTTTCCATCTTTAGGAGGTGGTGGTCATGAATGCAGATGCAGATGGATCTTCTTTTTATACCTCTCACGTTTGGTGATTGAGGTTAGTTCTTCTTTCCCTCTTTCTTGGAGGTGAATGTTTGTAGCTCTGGAGAAGCAAGCTGTATTTTGGCTCCCTTTAATTCAATTCATAGAAATTGTCCTTCTTTTTCCTACAGCTTTTTGAGTTATTTTTGTGAATTTTATGTCATGTATTGTGATGAAAATTGGTCCTTTACTTGATATGTTATTCATTTTGATGTTCACAAGTACTTTTATTTCCTTAAGTCTCAATCTATGTGCATTTGAATGTATTTGGGTTTGTGGAATTCATTTTCCCTCCTCATTTACAGCCAGCACCTTGTTATTTCTAAGGGGAAAATCAGAGTTAGGGAGAAGTTGTGATGCTCAGGTTATGTTTGAATTTCATTGTGAGCATTTTGCAGTTTGTGGATCTATTCAGTTTGGTGAATCACCTAGTTTTAGTTTCAGTTCCATGCACTCTCTCCCTTTTCCTTCAATGTTCAGTCAAGTTTTTAGGTGATTCAAAGGGAAGCCAGCCCTTAATCTAGAGGTCTATTCTCAAATAGGTTACCCACAACCTAAGAATAGTCCCATGTTTCACAAGATTGCTAGGTTCTACACTTAGCCATACTTGGGTGAAATCCCTAGTGACAACAATTGATAAGCCTAAAAGGTACCTAGGGGTCACTAGGAATGGATATGTATTCATCCTAGGTTAGGGGATTATGGAAATGGCCTATAAGGGTCTAAAATGATGTAATAAGGCCATTAGAGCCTTTAAATATTCTTAAAAGCACTAACAGTGTAAAAACTTGTAAATTGCCTATTTTGGCAATATAAGCCTTAAAGGCTTAGTTGGGGTTATTAAGGGTTATAGGTTAATTTGGTTTTCCAAAGGTTGTCTTTAAACCTTTTATAAGTCTTTAGAATGGGCTATGGATGTTGTGTTGTTGATTTGACAACTTGTGTTATCAACTTGACAACAATTTCTTGTGTCTTGTTAGTGACAGTTAGAATTAGTTGGATGGTTACTCTCAGATTATTTGGAGATTTAATGTATTTTTGGATTGGATCCACAAGGAGAAGGTATAGAGGTATGATCTAAGATGTATGAAATGAATAAGAAGACTAATATCAATAAAAGATTAAATTCTCTACAACTCTGGTAATCCACTGTCTCATGGATCATTCAAAGTAACAGTGAATCATTGCACTTAAGTTAGATGTGATTTGGATTGGGAAAGGTATAAAATACATTGTTTGAATCACTTTTTATATCTTTCTCAAACTTATTTCATTCACTTTATTGTTTTAAGGCAAGCAAGGGACAGTTAACTAGTGACTATGACTGGTTGAAGGACACAATCAATGGATTAAGGGTTGTAACCCTCTATCATGTAAATGCACTCCCACCTTTGTGACCTCTATAGTTTTTTGGGATATTCATTAGTATATTCCTTGTACTATATGTGGTTTTGGATGTAGGGAAGGGCGCTAGAGGATGATGGAGCAGTGGCAAGCCTGGTGAAGTCAACAAAGTGTGCAATTGGAAGTACCAATTATGGTTAGAAGATACCCGACGAAGAGAGGGGGTATTTAATGGTTGAAAATGTCTATATGGATGTATGGGAAGGTGTTAGAACTAGTCTTGGGGTTGTGAGTTGCAAGGTAGGGTGATTTCTACAAAGCCCTAGGTTGTTAACCAAAAAAATGAGGGTTTATTGAATGGGAGTGTAGAAGAGTGAGTATAAAAAAAATAAGTTGAAAAATTGTTTCATTTTATCATTTACCAAGACTATTGCATACCTTGGAGTCTTGGATATTAGTGGTTCTAGGAGTTTCTTTGTTATGGGAGGGCTAATTAGGCCTAGATGGAGAGCTAGAGGGTGAAGGAAGTGTTCAGCATTCAAATGATGGAGGACTGAGGTTGACATGGGGTTAGTAGCTCTGAAAAGGGTATTTGAAAATGTAGGTACTTCACCAGGGTGTTTGGGGACTTTTAGTGAAAGTGGCATATTACTATTTGTGTAGGGCTACAAGACATACCTAGAAGGGCTAAAGGAGAGGAATGGTGTGTGTTGAATAAACCAGAGTAAGTGGGTGTTGAAACATGGTGAATATACCATGATGATATGATATATGGTGTTAGGATCAGAGTGTGGGGTCTATTTGGAGTTTTGACATAGTGGAGGCACTAGGTACACTAGGTGGCCTAGGATGGAGTTGGTGCTAGGAGGAATTGTAAAGGAATGAGGAAGTGAACTTGTGTAGCATGGATATGGGAGTGATTAACAAAGTCGGGGAACTCTACTTGATCCTTGAGTGAGGCTAATTCCTTGAGTGGATTCTAAGTTTCTTGTTGAATCCTCGAGTTGATTTGGTCTTTTTAGGGTGATAGTGGAGGGCTCTATATCAATCAAGTTTGGATGCTATATTGAAGTTAGAAGTTGTTTTCAAAGGTTAGATCCTATAGTAAGATATCTAGTTGAAAAGTTGAGAGATTTAGTCCTAGAGGACAAGTGAAGCTATAAGCTCTGCATCAAGTGGTATTAGAGCTCAGTAAAAGTTCTTAGGAGAAAGACAAGATGTCAGTGGGAGATGGAGAAACCAATCTCAGAATACCACTTGAAGCCTTGCAATGTTGAGAGTGGGATAAAGGCTACATTTGAGACCCTATATAAGGAATAACCTTATTGAGCTTCACTTTGTTTTGATAATAGTTTTATATTATGTACTAAACAGGTCCAACCACGTGAAGGTGGAAGCTCATTTGGCCCCAACCCCCTCCCCCCCTAAATCACTCTAAATTCCCCGTTAACATCTAACATTCATTCATTATTTCATCCATTAATAAAATGTAACATTCATTAATTATCACACGATAACATTCATTAACACATTATAAAATTTATGAACATTCAATAGCACATAATTAAATTCATTGGCATATAAAAATTAGTCATTGTCAATTAAGGTGCATAGATGACAATCATTTCTTTTTTTTCTTTTGGTTTCTCATTTTTAATAAGAAATCGCTAAGAGGAGCATCGATATCATCATGATCATCTCTCCTCTCATTAGATCTCAATGCATGCCTAGTTCTCTGTTGATGCAAAGGGGGGTCACTACAATAACATATAAAAGGGTTAAATTAAAAACATTTTATTATAATTTGTTACAAGTATTTCAGTACTTTAAAGGCCATAATCGTATAGCTCTTTACCTAATTTAGTCACATCATCAACTTGGAGATTAGTTTGTCTGGCCTCGGCCTCAACCTCAACCTGCTCATTAACATCAGCCTCTACACTCTCTACAGCTACAATACAAATTGTTACATTAATCCAAACACCAATTGCAATTAAATTTGTATTACTACACCAATCAATTTAAGATGTTTACATGTATTAATAATTACATATAAAAAATTGAATAGAAAATGTATACCTGCATCACTGTGATGCACATCCTTATTGTCATCATCACACACAGGTTGTATACTAGAATCACCAAGCTGCATTCCAATTTCATATGCATTCATGTTATCATTATTTTCTTACTTAAAACAAATATACTCACTTTATGTTGGAACTTAACATCAAATAAACTAATTGGTAAATAATTAAATTTGAAATAATCATCATTTAGCTTACTTACCATGATGGATTCATGAGTAGAACCTTGTGCACTTCTTATTCTTTCTGTCATGGCTTTATAGCCTTGTTGGAAGCCAATTCTCTTGTCCTCTTCTATGAGACTTATATTGAACTCCACGCCCTGCATTTTTGCTTGGTATCATCAAATTTTATTTCATTGTTTCATCAAAACAAAAAAGATTACAAATTATAAATAAATATTATAAAGATCAAATTATTATTTTCAATGTTAAAAGCCATCTACAAATTGTATTTTTCCTCATATAAATCTGATAATATTAACACTTACAACTCGTGCAGCAAGTTTGGAATAACCACCAGAGCCTAGCTTGTGTTGCCCATGCTTTTGTAGTCTTGCCTTTGATGTGTCAGGCAATCTATGAAGAGATTGAAATATGTTAGTTCATATAAATATAAAGATTATTTAGTACACAATTACATTCTTAACAATATCACATACCTTCTTATGTTGTTTGGTGGTGTAATTCCTTTTTTTATTTCATTTTTCTTGTTCACATCCAGAATAAGACTTTTCCACTCTAAATCAGGAATGCAAGGGGGGTGTTGGTAGTTCGGGTGTTTGGATAATATACACTTGTATTGTTCCCTAATATACCTCAAACATAACCTGGCTTTATGAAGGAGCTTACCCTTCTCAAATGCACAAGGTCCAAATAATTTTGTCATACTCTCTACAAGAGCATCCTTTAACTTTATATCTTGGCTTTTCCACCTTTTAAGAAAAAAAAATAGTGTTAGATTCAAAAATGAAGTGAAATTAGCTTTAATATAGTTTAAGAAATGGATGTAATGATAACTATCCTAGCAATGATATGAAATCAAAATAGTGGATTGGGGTTTTAGTTCGGATATGATGTTCCACCCTATACATATGGTGGGCCTGAATATCCGCAAACATTCATCACCAAGTTTACCATAAAAAACATCATTCCCTGCAAAATAATCATGGGATCATTAGTCGAAGGATATAATAGTATAAAATAAGAATACAATAGATGTAAGCTTCTCATATTGAATGCAAGGTTTAATTAACATATGATTGTATAGTAAATGAAAGGTCAAATCTTTAAAGTGCCTGGAAGTTTTTCTATTTTCAAGGGAACTCCTTCTTCATCACTCACAAGAAATATGCAATCCTTCACCGTTCCCATACTAGGAATATGAGTACATCCAAGAAATTCACCATCAAGTGATGCATCTCCTATTTCATAAATTGAATCCATTACGAAATGCCCCTAAGAAAGAATACTTCAAGGGAAATAAACATATATATAATGACAGAGAAAATAAAATCTATGTACGAGTAGGTGGTGCCATGGTGTCAGTTGCCATGCTACATGTTGCTGACATTGTAGGACACAGTACATCTGAGTCTGTCATTGTATGAGGTGGTGATAGTAAATGATCATTGATAGGTGTTAAAGAATAAGATTGTTAGAGCATAATAAAAGCAGTGATTAGCATGGAAAATATTGTTAGAGAGTAAAAAGAAAGATAGTCCAACATGCAATCTACCTGAACTAGCTGTAGTACCGTCATCATGGCCGTGAGGATCAAAATTATGCAAAAAAAGTTGTAAAAGAAACACATCCGCTTATTTGTTAATGACATATAAGACTAGTATAACATAAAAACTATTATTGAACTTTTTTTATAATTAAAAATTACATTGATACTTACTCTATAATTTTGAGATAGGTGCATCAATTTAGTTCCCTCTTTTGTGACTCAGGAGTCGGAGGGAATATAGATGCCAATTGAGCCACTCTTTTTCCAATTTTGTGGAGGCATTTTTTAATTGCAGAGCCCAAGTCATCACAAATAGTGAAATCAACATCTAGGTCCTTGTCAAAGGACTCCTCGTGAGGGAATGTGGGTTCCTTTCCCTTTCTCTGTTGACTACCTATCTGTGACAAAAATATTACTAACACTATTAGAATTAATCTGAAACAGTGATGAAAAGAACATAATAAAAAATACTATTTAACATTTTTTTTCTATCTAATTTGTAGTACAATAACAAAGAGGTTTACCTACTAAGAAGAAGTGCCTGTAGGATCATCATTGTCCCCTCTATGTGGCTGCTCCATATTGTGGCCCTGTGTTATTATTTAAAGTTAACCAATAATTAGAAAGGACTAGATTAATAAATTTTATTAGAAGATGATGATGGAGATGAGGTGGATGATGAGGAGACTCTCTAGATGTGGTTGGAAAAAAACTCAATTATTTAATGGTACATAGTATGTACATGCACCCCCATGATAGTGATATTGTTTATATCTATGCGATTCAAATTGTAATCAATAAGCAGCTCTTCCCCTGCACGTATTGATTTTATCGCACATACAAATCTATGATTTCCCTCCTGTGCCTCAAATATGCAATTGGGTTTCTTAATAGTTGATAGAGGTCATGTACTATTTATAAAACCTACAATATTGCCTGATGCTTTTGGCCTTCCGTCAATGTATATAGCCACTCTTTTACTTTTCTCATTATCTTTTTGTTGAATATAATTTGCCGAGAGTGTATACCTACACATACTTTTTTTATATTGAACAATTCGCATCCAACTTTTGTAATCATATAAGGTCCAGCATACTCCATCAATTTGATAGCTTCGTTGTAAGAGACCTTTATGCCATCCATGGAAAATAGGCCCAAACCATGTATTGGCGATGGTGCAATGCGATATATATTGCCTTGAACACTAAAATTTGTGTTTATTGGAGGAAGTTCCTTGGGGATCCATTGTTTTTGTAGATATTGGTACCTAGAGGGAACCTCAATGTTGCCTTTTCTCTTATCATCATAAGAACATGACCCCCTTGAGCAAGGAAAAATTTCATGCATTTATTAAATTTCCTTCTAGTCTTTTGACCTCTAGTTGATCTTCCTAATTTAGACATACTACATGACTCACTTTCTTATTTCATTCATATATTTCCTTCGCTCGAGGAAGACACATTTGACAAATACCTATTTTCTGCTACCTACACTCTATCAAATGAGAGAGATAGAAAGTAATGTGAGATATTTTGCAAATTGTGAAATACATTAATCTCTATAGGGTGTATTGACTTATACCTGTTGATCCATGAGACTATGTGGGATGCTCATAAAAGGGGTTTGGGTACCTACATATATAATTCAATTATCTTATGTTAGCTAAAAAATTTGTGATACATATACTCAAAAGTACATAGTAAGTACATTAAAAACCATAAGCATCCCATATGAATTAAAAACATTAAAAGGTACATCATGAATTAATTAGATTAAGCATTGATCGTATAACTCTACATTTCTATCAAGAAATCAATATTAAATAGATTAAGCATTGATCATGTAACTGTACATTTCATTCATGTCATTCATCTTCTTCTTCATCAAACTCATCACCATGATCATCATTTTCGTCGACATCATCACCACCAATGTCATTGTCATGTTCTTCATCGTCATCATCATCAACATCATCATCATCATCATCATCATCATCATCATCATTAGCATCATCATCATCTTCTTCTTCTTCTTCTTCAAGAAAATTTGCGTCAGGAACATCATCTACTAACTGTCATTCATCATCATCATCTACATCATCTTCTAGTTGTTTGCAATCTTCTTCTTCCATCACATTATACCTCATTGGCCTTCCTCTTGGATCATGTCTAACAAAAAATGACCAACCCGATTTATGTGGAACCTATAAGTAAAATACCTACTCACATTGGCTTGGAAGAACATATGGCTCATCCCCAACTGGCTCAAACCACCTTGTATTAATCATTGGAAATCCATTGTCATGTTCAAAAAAAATTTTATCATGATCATTTGGATTAAGTTGTAGCTA
Source organism: Chamaecyparis obtusa (assembly GCA_027943335.1). NCBI lineage: Eukaryota > Viridiplantae > Streptophyta > Pinopsida > Cupressales > Cupressaceae > Chamaecyparis > Chamaecyparis obtusa. The sequence goes on along the minus strand of BSBK01000633.1, from coordinate 2,476,020 downwards.
GTACCATCTGACAATGAAGAGAACTAATCTGAAGGAATTAAATTCACACTCAAGTATATCATCCAAAATTCCATAGTATCAATTTTCAGACTCTCAAGGATGTAAGTCATTTCTAGATGAAATATTAGTCACCTGAAAGACTGCAATTATCCTAGAATCACAAGTTTTCTTTGTGTCATCCAACTTTTTTATGTGAAATTTATGATCATTGCAAAATATAACCTTGTGGTGTTTGACCTACAAAAATATGTCAAACATGTATAAATTATTGCATCAGGAGTTCATAAACATATGGGTGATTAACAAATTTATACGTACCTAGAAATCTCTTAAACCATTGGCTAAATCTATTTCCCTTTGCGTAACATTTGGATCTTCGTTACGATGAGCTTCATTAACTAATGAAGACATAGCTTTCCATATTAATGTGTGACCTAATGATGACATCATTCAATCCATACCATCATCCAATCTTAATTATTTGCAATATACAAATGTATTTCATCCCACTCTCGAGTAGCTATACAAAAAATAAATAGATGACTTACAACTAATTAATTTTGAAGATTAAGAATTAATTAATAGATACAATAACATCTTATAATTTTTTACCTCTCACTTTTCTCATTCTATCTTTCCCCACCAATTACTCCCCTTCAAATTTTCTAATGGTGTCGAGATCCCAAATGTGATCTATATGGATCTTTGTTGCAAGCTTAGGAAGATATTCAGTAACGTACACCATAGTCTGGTATACCATATATCCCTCCACCATAGAACCCTCAGGACGTGCTCTTTTCTAAACCAAAGCCTTAAAAAATTTCAAGTGCCTCTCAACCATCCACATTGATCAAGTGTGCATGGGTCCACACAATTCAATCTCCTCAACTTGGTGTATGAGGTAGTGTTCTTGTGCATTGAAAAAGGTTGAAGGTAGACACTTTTGTATTTCACATATTAGATGAGAAATTCTTCTCTTCCAATATTTTATATCTGCTTTTTAGATTTCTTTAGATGACAACCACCTACAAGACATTCAAGACACAAAAATATATAAACACGAGACTTTACAATATATTACATAACAAGAAAAACAAATTGTGAATAAAATAAATATATATAACAAATTGAACAGATATCATTTCTTACCTCATGTATTTTCCAAGATCATAAATCACTTGTTTGATGTTATTGTTGAAGTTCTCTAGGAGACATAGGGGTAGCACATACTGTAACAATTATAAAAATAATCATGTCATTCTTTTCTCACATAATACAATGAGAAGTACATGCAGTTTACAAATATATTATAAATACAAAAGAACATGACTTACCTTGATGAAGGTATGTCAATCATGCATTTTCAACCCTGGCCCAAATTCACTTTTCTTTGATATGGTATTTCTTATGTTCGCAGCAAATCTTGTGGGAAATCAAATTTTTCATATGACTTCTTTTATGGCATCAATTTTCTACTCTATTAATAACCAAGGAAGGGCACTTATATTAATCCATTCTCCATTTATATTTGATTAAATAAAAATTTTCATTGCATGATTGGATTCATGAATGTCGCTACAAATTTTGATAATTTTTTCTTTGTCATGCCTTCCATCCAATATCTTCCACAATGTATATGTTGCATTCTTTCCAATATGCATAGTATCAAACAAATACACAATGTGTAGCTTTTTATAGTAGGGAAACCTACTAAATTGTCTGGGCTAACTTTTGAGTCCCTTTAGAAGGTGCTCAGTAGTATTGCCTTGACGACATTCATGATCATCAATCACATAATCAGCAAACAAAACACAATATAAATATACAAATTTCAAACATAAACCATTAGATAGAACAGTAGTACCTTGACGATTAACTCTATTATATTCCAACTTCCATAGGTGAGGTGTCATTCTCTATGGCTTAGATGTAGTCTCTTCTTTCCCATTGAAAAGATGTTTTTTGGTAATTTGATACTTATGATTTTTGTGGAGAAAGTGTCTATTCTCATCAAACACTTGCTTTCCTAAACTTTTTGAATGACGAGATTTCATCTTTGGACCACAAACTGGACATGCAAATTTTCCCTTTGTTTGAAGACCTACAAGATAATGATACAATTGGATTAAATATGTTAATTTTTATAGTTAGAATTATCATGTGCAACTTGAATTCACCATAACATACCAGAAAAATGTGTTAGCCCTGGGGCATCATGTATTGTCCATACAAGCATTACATGGAATTGAAATTGGATGTGTCTTATTGGTCTAGAGATGTCATACATAGTGACACCATTCCATAACTCTAGCAACTAGTCGATAAGAGGCTCAATATATACATTCATATCTTTAACTTGGTATTTACCTAGTTGAATGAACAACAACATTACATAATTATTGTGACCATTTTACTGTAAAATTTATAATTACATGCAGATAACTATTAAATGATCAAATACCAAGAACAATCATTGCCAACATAATGTGCTCCCTCTTTATTGTCATCCATGGAAGAATGTTATTGTTGATGATAAAAATAGGCCAAACAGAGTAAATAGATGTTAGCTCTCCAAATGGATTGACACTATCCCCTGCCAATGAAAGCTTGAGATTTTGAGGTTCTTCAATAAAGTGTAGACACTTTTCCTCTATGTCCTTAAATGTAGAACCATCCACAGGCATTCGAATAATGTCATCTCACCTCCTATTGCGTGCATGGTAATCCATAAATTGTGCCAAGCTACTACACCTGAAAAATATTTGCAAACGTGGTATAATGGGGATGTCATGAAGAACCTTGTGAGGCACCTTTTTTGTTATTTGATCTGTTTGATATCTACTCATATGACATTCAAGGCATTCTGTTGCAAATTCATGTTCTTTATGATAAATAATATGATCATTGGGACAAATATCTATTTCTTGATACTCTATTCCAATATCTTTCATAGTGGCACATAATTATCTGTATGAGTGAGGGAGAATATTCAATTGTGGTAACAAAAACTCACCTATCAATCTATAGAAAAAATATAAGTTGTTAATATTAACAATATTTATGGTACATGTTTCACCCTTTAATTACTATAATGACATATATGACATACCTTAGCATACATGACATTGTTATGTTGGATAAACCATTCATAACCTTCAAGTTCAACAACAACAATACAATAGAGATAAGATTTGTTTGGGAGCCTTCGTAAAGGGTTGTAGCTGCCTTCTCAAGTAGAGGTATATCATGGATGACATTAACATCATCTTGATCATCATCATCAGTTGCGCCAGTACCAAATGTGTCATGGATCAATGTATTAGTACCATCATCTTCAAATGTGTTATCTGGTGCATAATCATCATCTTCCATGGGCTCATAATCTTCAACTTCAATATTCGCACCTCCATGATCCTCCACTTCCAAAGCCATATTTTCCATATTTGCACCTCCATGGTCCATATCACGTACTCTCCTAGGGAGGTCAACCTATATAAAAATGATGAACACAAATAAACCATGATAATGACCTCATCATCAAGTGTATTTCATATATATATTAATTGTTAAATAAATATAATGAAAAACTTACCAATTGATGATAATCAAACCCCCCTTCAATGTGACCAATATCCCTACAATGTCTCTTAGTTATTTTTATTCACAATCTTCTAGTGTTTAAGCCCTTACAAATATTGTAGGGAAAATAGCATTTTCCATCGCCTTTTCTTTTCAAGTTAGACCACAATCTATTGATTGTATCCCCATTATGTGCTTCACTTGGATTGTCTGACATGATCCTTCTTCACTTAGATTATCTATAACCTAATTATATATAGAAATTAAAAAGTTAGTTATGAAATGATGTTTTAGTATAATATACCAAATTGAAACACTTTTGTTATTGTAGTCTTCCACCTCAAACTCTTTCCTATTGTGGCAAGAAAGAAAGATATTCAAATAATATAGTAGTTTGTAAATCAAAATAAAATATCATATATATTATACACAAAATATATCAGAAGTGCATCAAATTTGACTAAGCACTACTGGGAGCTAGACCTGGCAACAAATGGACTTGTGATGATTTTCACAATAATATATTTGTTGCAGGGTAAGGTCCCAATAGTGCTTAGGCAAATTTTCATGGTGAAGGTTTTATATGTTGTGTGTGTGTGTGCGTGCACATAAAAAAGGGGGCCTTTATCTTTGATCTTAAAATGACAAATATACCTATCTAACGCTTTTTGAGGGTGCAAGATACAACAAATGGAGGCAACTTGAGACCACAAATGGAGGCAAGTTGTTGATTGAGAGTGCTTGGAACAACACCCATCAATACTTTTATCGAATTGTAAATTTCAATTTTCAACCATTCTGTGAATATAGAACATGGATGTAATCTCAAAAAATAACAAAATGTAGACACGATAGATTACTTATTTTGTTATTCTACATTACTTACTATTTGAGTGCATGTTCCACTTGCAACTTGATCAAGTCTTGTTTAATGCTTCAATTTTGTGTTGACTTTCCTATAGAAGTACACAATTTTGTATTTACCCAATATTTTATTCAAAAAACAACAATAGAATAAAATACTTGTTGAGAAAGATCATCATAGGAGTATCAAAAACTTGAGATCCAAAGGTAATTCAAAATTATAAGACTCTTACATTCAACCTTCATCTCATGCACCTAATAAATAGGAGATAAAATACATGAAATTGAAAAATTACATTACAAAATAATGAGCTAAAACTACCTACAAAGTAGTACCCAGTTTATATACAAAACATTTAACTAATGAATTGTGTTTTTCTTCTCATCTTCACTACCAAAATAATCACCCCTTTAACCTAACTACACTATGCAAGTCTAGTTTAGCAACCATGTGCATGTCATCCTCAATCAAGACTAAGGAACACTATAGGCAAATACAATCACACATATATACATACAAATTCAAATTGAAAGTGATATATATATATATATATATATATATATATATATATATATATATATATATATATATATATATATATACACTCATTTTGTCATCCTTACCTTCTTTAATTTTTAAATTTCCCCTTCGGCCTACCTATCAATTTGAATTATTACTTAAAGTTTCTTATATACAGTTGTATCTCTCTTCAATATAAATAGTTTATAAGTCATATTCACAAATTAAGGTGCTTCAATGTATCATATGAGGTATTAATTAAGGCTTCAATGTATCATATGAGGTAGCAAGCTGAGGAGTATGGTGTAGGAGCACCAAGGCCATGAAGGCACACCAGAGTCATTAAGGATTCTAGGGAGATGGGGATATGACCATAAAGGGTCATTTGGAATTGTAATGAACCATGGATGGTCATTTAATATTTTTTTAAACACGTTTTGTAATGTTTTTTATCATTTGGTAATATGATCACCAATAAAGCTATGTAAGCCATACTTGGCATAAGGGAGTAGTAAAGTAACCTTGGGGTCACTTGCTGATCCAAGGGTGAATGAGGTTGATGAAGAAATTTAAGGTCAATAATTATTGTAATATGGATAATAGAGCCATTAAAATGTGTAAAATGCACTAAGAGTGCTAAAAGTTGTAATATTGCCTTATTGGCAAAATATGGCCTAATGAGGGCTAGTAGTGAGTTTGAGGGGTTAGTAAAGCTCTAGACATTAGGATTTGGTCATAAAAGACCTTCAGATGATGATTTTAATAAAACAAATGCAAAAATATCATGTAATGGTCGAATTTGACAAGGTAATTATCAACTTGACAACTTTTACATTTTGTAATTAGTTTAAACAGTCAGTTTTGACTATTGTAGGTAGTTTGGAGTTGGTTAGTTGGGTGGTTTTTTGTTTTTAGAGAGTTTGAGGGTATTTTTATGAATATCCACGTGATTCTCCAATGGTATGTGGAGTATGGTGTGTATTGGAGACCATTTGAGATGGTTTTGAATCAATAAAATTTAATATTCTTGCAAACTGTGTTATTCAGGCCTATGGGTACAGTCCTAATCTAGGGCACTTAAAATGCTTGGAAAATTGTGTTTTTTATTGGGAAATGGATTAGATTTATTTTATATTGGTTTATTATCATTTCCATGCATTTATTTTTGGGTTTCATGATGTTTTGAAGGCAAGAAATTGACTGGTGTGCTGACTATCCAAAATAGAGTTTTGTGTAATCAGCACTTTGTGGATTAAAGTCTCCTTGATGGTTTGACTCTCCCACCCCTATGGCTTATGTTATTGGTGGGAGGATTCATAATAATGTATATTATCCTTGTATTATAATGTGGATGCAAGTATTTACAGGGATATGAAGTATTGTGGAGGAGAGACCACAAACATGGAGCAAAATGTTGATTGAGGGTGTACAGTTTGACACCAACTATTATTGTGAGTAAATAATACAAAGTATGGGGGTATTTTGTGATGGATCTTGGTTATTAGGATCCTTTTGGATTTTTTAGATCCATTGGGAGGATCTGGAGAATTTTGGAAGAGCCTGGTTGAGAAAGCCCAAGCCTAGAGGCCCTAGAAGTGAGGGTTTGATACCTTGGACGATAGGTAAGTGTTAGAGACCCAAAAACTTTATAATCCTATATGTTTTTCCATGTACTAAGACTTTTTAATGGTTTTGGATCAAGGAGGAAAGAAATTATATGAGGTTCTTTGTATTTGGAGGCCTATTGGAGGGGTAAAAGATAGTACACCAACAATTGTTTGTATAGATGGCCCATTCCCAAATCATTTCATTTGATAGAGATGCAACCAATGCATTTCAAAAATATGTGAATGATAATTTAGCTTTTGAGATTTGACATGTTGTGGAACTGCATGCCAAGAGTGGGTTGAAGGAGTGGGTGACATTTCTAGTGAAATTAGAGATGAATAAGGGAGGCGGTGTTGATGTTCACTAGTTTGAGACATTCCAATTGAGCAATCAGTGTATTAGAATCTTTACGGATAGATGGTTTGCAGAGAATTCATAGGATTTGTATCCTAAGATTACCCAAATGATGAAAGATGTGATGAATTTGTAGAAGGATACCAAAGATGTTGACAATGATTTATTTTTTATGTTGGTGAAGATCCTCAATCATTAGGTACACCTCTACTTTTCTCTTTTCATGTGTGTGAGTAGGTTCTTCTATATGATTTGATGCTCCTAGACATGCAGGTCCTCATAGTTTACTTTTTATTAATTCATCAAAATAAAATGAATCATTGAATCTGGTAATATAGTTTTGATTCTAGAAAATGATAGGATCATTAAATCTCCTTCTAGTGTTGGAATTTTTTTCTTTGGAAAACTTCAAAGATCATTTTTCTCTCAGGACTGCTTACTTTTCCACACCCTATCAATTTATAAATCCCTAGAGTTTGGAACTGATGCTTGGGCCTCTTTTTGGTGAGTTTATGGGCGTCCTTATTATGGAGTGAGTGAGGCTCACACACTTCCAGATATGTCATCTTTTTATGTTATTTACTTGATTCTAATTAATTGATGATGATATGTAATCCTATTTTATATATTGGGATTATATTAACATATAATTACCCTTTTTCCAAACCAATTGTTAAACAAGAAAGTAGTAGCAGTGAGGAGGGGTCTTCTTTTGAGGAGATTGATGAAGATCATGCACCTCAAAAACCAATTCATAAGGTACCAATCATGTTTTCTATTCACTTATATTTTTTGATTGGTAAATCTCCTTAGTTTCATGTCCTTTCTTTTGATTACTATGGATGAGATATATATCTTACATTTAACATTCAACTTCTTTACATTTTAGAACATGTAGTGTGTTTTTTGAGGATTTTACCAAATCAAATTTTAACATAAACTGAAAACACCAAACTAATATCTTTCCCTTTCAACTTGAGAAAATATTTGTATTTGACCAATAACTGTAAGCAACTGAATGATAAATCCACATATCTGTATCTTTGTAAAATACCTGGAACATCAAAAAGATGGTTGAGTGGTTGCCGCCATGACTTTTATGTATTGAATATGGGAAAAAAAGTACCAAAAAGAATCATGTTCTGTTGTAGCTCAATATATTGAAAACCCTAGTGAAAACCCAACTAAAATTCTATCAAAGTTGCACTCAAAATAAAAATCATGGCGGTAGCCACTTGGGGATCAAAATAGAGAAAATAAATCAAAATCATTATTTTTCCTATTTCCTTTTAACAAAGTCTCAACAATCAATGATACAATATATTTGATGCCCTAAGCTATCAATACAAATGGCACCTAGCTAGAAGCTCACGGGTTGTCCATTTGATAACCATAGTCAACATTTCAAAATAGTGAATTGATATCCTTGAGCACAACCACCAATAATATCAAATAATGGAGACAAAGCATGGGCTAGGGCACGACACTAGTAGAATGTGGTCATTTTAGTGAGCATCTCAACAATATACAATGGCATCATTAAATGTGCCATTAATATCAACAAACACAAATCCAAACATTTCAAAATAATGAGTCGATATCCTTGAGCACAAGCACCAATAACATCAAATAATGGAGATAAAGCACAGGCTAGGGCACAACACTAGTAGAATGTGGTCATTTTAGTGAACATCTTAGCAATATACAATGGTTGTGCCAGTAATATCATCAAACGTCAATCCAAACATTTCAAAATAGTGAATTGATATCCTTGAGCACAAGCACCAATAACATCAAATAATGGAGATAAAGCATAGGCTAGGGCATGACACTAGTAGAATGCGGTCATTTCAATGGGCATCTTAGTAATATACAATGGATGTGCAAGTAATATTAACAAACATCAATCCAATTTCATGACTCGTGATCAAATAAAATGCAATGCATTTGAAATTTGCGATCAAATATGATGCCAGAGGCTCGAAAGACATTGCCCATCAAAGATACCAAATCAAATATGAAGAAATCACATACATTCTCTCGCACTCAGCTTTGACAAGCTCCTTTTCTCCTTCTCCTTTTCTCTGCAATCAAAATAAAAATGATTTGGCCATTTCACCTTTTTTTTCATCTATACCCTGAAACTGTCAGAATTCTGATGGTCTATTTAAAACCCATCGAAATCCCGACACCATTAGGGACTATTACAAAAAAAAAAACCAAATTCATAAAAAATAATTATCCGTCAAAATTTTTTGTCAAAATTTGGCCCCAAATGTAGTAGTGTATGTTACTTTGTTAGGAAAATTGGATCTCAATATCAGGTCCATACAATGACTGATACTTCTTACTGGCGTAAATCTATCAGGGACATTATCTGATATGATGTCTACATACTCATTTATAAATCTAGTGATTTCTTCAGGATGTTCTTCTACTAATACAATCTCCTTATACTTCTTGGGTACCAAATAAAAATATACATTATCATGTCTCATGCCATCCAAGAAATTCCTACTATCTAAAAAACAAATTCTTGCACTGGTACACACTTCACTCTCAAGGGGTTTCTCCAAGGGTAATAATTTTTTCCTCATTCCATTAGTATCAATAGTGTACACATTCTTCCTACCATCATTTATAGCTTTCCTATCATAGTACCAAGGTCTACCGAACAAGATATGGCACACATCCATAGGCATAATATCACAAAAAACTTCATCATAATACTTCCCAATCTTAAATTTAACTAGGAATTGTTTTCTTACCAATACCTTGTGTTCATCTTGAATCCATGCAATCTGATAGGGTTTAGAATCCTTCAATCTTTGCAACTTCAATTTTTCAACCAACTCCTCTGAGGAAAGAGTATCTAAAATGCCACTATCTATGACAACATTGCACACCTTATCTTGTACCCTACATCTGGTTTAGAAAAAATTCTTCATCTACAATGGTTCTTCATCTTTCTTTCCTTAGTATAGAACTCTCCGAGTTATCAAGGTTTCTCCATTATCTACTTGGTTGTTGTTTAGGGATCTGGTAGATTCCTCATCTGTGAATGTTTTTTGCCTATTTCTCTATGCCTTCCTCTCAGAGTTTCCTTGTTTACATTTAAAGGCTCAATGTCCCTCTTAGCCACATTTAAAACAAGTTCCACTTAACTTCATTTTATCACCACTACTTTTTCCTTCATTTTGATAGTAACTCCTATCATTCCTCATGTAGTGATCATCATCCTTAACTTTTGATCCACTCTTGTCTTGATCTGCAAAAGATCTACCTCCTCCAGCATTAGTACTAGACCGACCTCCCTAAAATATTCCTCCTTGACCTCTTTGTCTTTGTTCATGCCTTTAGTTCAACTTTTCTTCATCCTTTAAGGCCCACTTATAAGCTTCTTCCACACTTCTAATATGTATCATACTAATTTCCTCCTATATTGACACCCTTAAACCATTAAGGTAGAGTGGAACTTGTTCAACTTCATCATCTAAATGCCTAGATCTAATGTTCATATTGCAAAAATCCTCAGCATAACCCTTAAGACTTAAGTTCTTTTTCTTCAAGTTCTATAGCTTTTGAAATAGATTCACTTGATAGTCCTCAATCAAGAACTTAGCCTTTATTTTATTCACCATCCTTTCCCAAGATTTCATCTTATCTTTACCTCTTCTTTTTTGATCTATTTGGAAATGTTCTCACCATAAGGATGCATGCCCTTTCAACTTGGTACAAGCATATTTTACCTTCTTCTCCTCACTAGTTCCTTCAAGTTCAAAGTACTTGTCCATCTTTGTTATCCAATCTATCAATTCATCAAAATCCAAGTTACTATGATAGTTTGGTGGATATAAATGAGGTATCTTATTCACATTGGTCAAGGCTCTAATGAACCTTTCTTCCTCTTGATTAAACTCAACTTTCTCTTCATTGTTCCCTCCTTCCCTAGCCTAATTATGTTTATTTCCTTCTTCATCACCTATATCTTCAATGTATTTCCCTCTCCTTTGATTTATTTCCACCACTTCCAATCTAGGATCAATTTGTCTCAACATATCCAAGACATCTCTATTTGCATTCCTTTCTCCTCCTTTAGTATTTCTTTTATCCATCTTCACAATATTCAGTGGTTGTAGGTCAAATCCTCTCTTCTGCCACTCCAAAAGCAAACCCTAGGTTTTAAAACATGTTTTGATACCACCTAATGTATTCAAGGATGGTGGGAACTTATAGAGTCTAACAAATCCTTATAGAAAGAGTCACACAATAGAATCCCAAAAGGAAAACAAGGAAATGAGTGCAAGATCAGCCTTCTTATTATCACATAATCAATTACAAGAATAGCTGTAAGTAGCAACATATTCCAAGCATACCGACCTGATTAGAACCTTAAATAGGTTATCTTTAATACAATCTATAAGCCACAATAGCTATGTGGACCTTCTATATAAAATTTCTTCCATCCGGTCTAAAATATTAAATCTTACAAAATTCTAAGCTATTGTTCTATTCATACTTATTCTATCTTATTATTCTTCTCGATGTTCAAGAGAAGTAATTACAAAGCTTTCAAAGATTTTAAAAACCTTAGGTCAGCCTAGAAAGATTACATTACCTAATTTTGGTGCCCAAAAATGATGGATTTTCTTTTGGCCAACTGACAAGTATAATGGTGACGTACCACGTATACCTCTGCAATTTTGGCTTTAACCAAGCCAAGGCTGGTAGGCCTAATTTCACTTTGAACTATCAAATTTTCTATGTCACACAACTTTGTACATAAAAAAATAAAGTTCCTCCCAAGGTGGTGAATAATCCCTGGAGGAAAACAATAAATCTCCTGATAATTTATAATATGTAAAGCTTAAACTAAAACTAAATAACCACTAAGAATCCTAATTGTAATGCTTTGAAAAATGATTAAATTATCAAAAAACTACAAAGTATGAACCAAATGAAAATTTCCAAATAATTATTAGATCAGTGCCTTCTAAAAACTTGGGCTATGGAGTTAGAAAAATTCTCAATCCTACGTACAATCGAAGATAGTTTTACAAACTTGCTTTAATAAGACAAGACTATCATCTCAAGGCTTCCACTCAAGATATAACTCAAAATCGATGACATAGTTAGTATTATCAAATTTAACTCTTGTTCAAGAGACCGACAAAAACAAAGGAAGATTCACAGATCTTTAAGTTGATATTAAAACTCTATATTGATTTTGAGTTATAACATTCAAGGAATTTAACACAATGAAACACTCTATAAAATAGAAATCTCAAAGACTAATTGAAAACATATAACTTACAACCACAAATAAAAAGAGAAGCACTTATCTTTATTGATTTTGAAAAAATGGTACATCCAAGTTCATGTTGGAGTTGTTGACAAAATTCTATTCTATGAAAATCTATCTTGTATTATCTTATGTATTTTCTCTTTACATTTTACATTATGTGTATATATGTGTTTTAGTAGCTTTCACACCTCTTTAGGGTGAAAATACATAACCCTTATTACAAATTATTTTAAAAAAATAATAAACTAAATAAAAAATAACTACCTAACTTTCGGATTTGGGTCTGGTCGAAAAACCAAAACACCTCGTGGAAAGCTAATATTTTTCTTGAAGATAGGAAATTTGATTTCCCAAACTGGGTCATTTTTAGATTTTTAAAATTCAACTATCGTCAACCTCTATAGGCATCATCTTTGCAGCAGATCGAAATTCCAGCATTTTCTGAAGGCTTTGATCACAGAATTTTGATTGTTCCTGTCATAGAGCTTCCTTTCTTAATCCCTCAAATTTTAATTGAAAATTAATATAATTATTTATCCCATTTCATGTACTCCATCATTAATTATTGGGCATGGAGTTTAAGAGGTCATTTTTGGGGTTTTATCACTATATAGGACTCCAAATTTTGCCTAAAATTTAGAGCTCCAACAGGCTCTTTCTGGGGACGTATGCTCCATGTGAGCATAGTGAGATTCCAACTATCTCTGGAGAAGCAAACGAAGTATCCATACTAATCTAATGCGAAGTAAAATTGGGTGGCCCAAGGCCCCCCAAAATTGAACATTGATCCTTTCCTCTATCAAACACTTGATTTTGATTATGTAACACTTTGGATCTCTTGAATATGATGCCATCATTATTGTGAACAATACTTGTTTCTTTATCGATGTAGTTTTTGGTATTTTCTTTTTGTTTTTCCTTTGAGAAATCATCAGATGCACTTTGGTCCTGTAACGCCCCGCCAGGGAAAGCAAGAGAAGTTAACCTATAACTTGCTACTAAGTTTGGTGAACATTTTTTTTTTTAAAGTTAACATACAAGATACACAATAGTGCGGAAGCAATTACCATTTACTCACATGAACAACATTCAACATAGATTACAAAACTGGAGGGCCCATGACGTAGAATTACTTAAGAACAAATAAAACAACTAAAGAAGATAACAAAAGATTTCATAACATAAATGATACAATTACAGCTTACATCAATAATACAAATCTCATGGACAACCACGATAACTAAAACACTGACGTCCACTGCACATGTCGCAGGGTATGTAATAATAAATCTAACATAAAAGTACAATGTCCATATTAGGTATCACATGCGATACACTATTATAGGATTACATAAATGAAGGTATGAAAAGAAACCAACAATGAAGAGTCAATGAAGAACCAAGAAGGCATCCAACTGCAGAAGAACCAACAGCACCGGCACTAGGATGTCGGATCTCAAATGGTAAAGAATCACTACCACCTGACCTCGTGAACCTAAACGGTCCACTCCCACCATGCTGAGGAGATAACCACAAACCCCAATTGGATGACCAAAACCAAACAAGGATAGAACCATTGAGCAAGGAATCCTGAAAGCTCTCTACTCAAGGTACACAATAATAAAGTGAAAGGTGATACACACTAATCCAGAGGCATAAACATAAAACTTAGGAGATGACTTAAGCTACATGCTATGGGAGTGTCATCACATGTCTAACTACTTGAGTTACCCTGGACTAGTCACTCTGGACCCCAGACCCTCAAGCATTGAGTTACCCTGGAACTGACCAATCTGGGCCCCGGACCCTCAATACGATCCATGTGGGATTAGAATACTCTCTCTCAGATATGAGGAATTCTAAACATAACCATACTCTATATTATCTTTTTAATGATCTCTACACATTTTAATTACTATATTATCACTTAATTACATAACTTACGATAGGTTACCCAGGTACTGACCACTTTGGGTCCCGGCCCCTATTGTAAGCCACTTCCCTAAGATGCACTTAATCAATCTCCCCTAGGCTCATAATCTCATAAGTACCCAATAGGCACATAACTAGGTAATCCTAGATGTAGTTCCACACATAGAAACTGAAATGATTACACAGATACCAAAAATAGATACTAACCAATAAGAGGCCACAAGATTGCATCATAAATGATAATCAGAATAACCATACACATAAAAATGATACTAATATAAGTACAAATGAAAACATTCCCAGCCTCTGTATCCCCTAGGCCACTCTAATGCCCAATATCATGATAAGTACAAGAGTACAATTCAAAACAAGAAGACAACATTCACATTTAAGAACTAAAAGGAAACTATAAGCATTTAAATTCCGCATTCCTAATAATTGAATCCAAAAGTGTAAACAAATAAAACTGCTAGGAGAAAACTATTATAAATATTTCAATTATGTCTTAGTGAAAGAAAACATCCTATTTACATACCAAGATCCCTCTACAACAAAATACCCAATTTCACTACAAAGTCTCTTATTCCCAATAATCAATCATTTGAATTAACATATATAGGGAGATGCATAAGTTAGCGATATACACTATTGTACACACCTAAGCACTTCTTATAAATAAAAGATTACTAAACTAATCAATTGATTCATACCACGAAGACAAATACTTTAATAAATTAATCACTCTTTTCCCATTAACAAATCTTCATATCAAATATCTAATAATTAACACTAATTTAACTTACAAATCAAATAACTAAAATCCAACTTCTTAAACAAATTAATTTAATTAAACTATATTTAATTAAATTAAAATAATACAAAAATCAATTTTTACTAAAAATAATCATTTATCAAAATACATTTAATAAACCATAATTTAAATAAACTAAACTAATTAAAAAGAACATAACCTAATCTAATTTCAAATTAACATAAAAATAGATTTAACATAAATTAAAAAAATTATATTGATAATAAATAAAAACTTTTTATCAAATTTTAAAACACACTAAATAAAAACAAAAGTAAAAAGTTTGGGGGGGACCCTGCGGGCCCCACGCCCACCCCTGTCCTCATGCACATGGCTCCACACAAACCTGCGCACAGTACCTGGAATGGTACCGCAGCAAGCCTGTCCTACCGAACGGTACCCTTGGTGGTACCGCCAGCGGCAGGTCACTGTCGTGGGGTACAGGTGGGACCTGTGCCCCAATAGAAACATTGCTATATTTTTTTTTTATAAAACTCTTTTTAATTAAATTACCAAAACAAACATACTACATATTAATATATATATATAAATTATTACATTCCCTTTTTTTTTAAAGCTTTTTTTTTAATAAGAACTAACTTATAGCTAGATATACAAAATATAACTGTTTACTGAACTGTACCACAGTGAATCAATATATAAATACATATATATATAGATTCAATCAAATTCACAATGAGATTCTTTTTGGTAAAGAATCTATTCCTTTCCCATAAACAACTCTTAAAACATTCACATGCTTACACATAAAAATTCTATTATATTGACTTTTAAACTTGACTCTTTTTAACAGAGAATAATTTTATACCAAAATTGATTTTTGTGTACTAAAATTGGGTTTTTAAAACAATTTGACTTATTTTCTCAAGGGAATTAATTTTCTCCCAACACTATAGTTGAATTATACAGCAGGATTAATTTATTGATTTCTAGGCAAACCATAAGAAATTAATTAATGAAATTTTGCCAGAGTAACACTACAATGCCAAGTAGTAATAAAATACATAAAACAATTATTCTAGGGTTTCTGAATACCCAAATCTATTAAAACAAAGATCTATCAAAAAAATTGAAAACATAAAACACTATAAAACACAGAAAGATGAGAATATAGATTTGACAGACAATTCCAAAACCTACCTCAAATCCAATGTCAGAAAGAGAAATCCAAATGCATAGATAAATTCAAATCATCAAGCAGCCACAACAATCCACAATTCTTCAAAAATGCCAAAAACACAAGCCTTCTCCAAAATTCCTCTCCAAAACCTGTCTCCCCAAAAATGAAAGCAAAATTCCCCTAATAGGAATTCAATTCCAACATCCAAGCAATCACAGAAGACAACTCAACAGATAACTCTGAGTTCAACTCAAATCAGAAAAGTGACTCATAAGACAACTCCTAATTCAACTCAAACTCCAAAATTGAAAGAAATTACAATTAATTAATTAAAATATATTTTAAAATGCACAACTCCACTTTGACTTTCTAAAACTAGTTGTTATCTTTTTGAGAACAATTCCTTTTTTCAATTTTGCACATGTAATAAATTAAATTGATTTATTAAATAAATTAAATAATCAATGCATCACAAATTCATGCAATTAATTATTTAATTACTTAATAATATAAACAAGCATAATTCTAAATATTTACCATTTGAGCACATGTTAATAATTAAAACCAAATTAAATAAATTAAATATTTAATACATCCTAAAGCATGCATTAAAATATTCAATTATTTAATTATACATTCAAACATAATTAAATCCAACTTCAATTAAATAATCAATTAGTTCCATTTAATCAAATAATTGACTTTGGACAATATTCTAAATTAAACATAGGAAAATAATTAAATCATTAATTTCAACTATAATCCTATCATTAATAATCATATAAAATCACCTAAATAATTCACAAATCCACTGAATCAAGCAAAATCAAATTCAAGCACAATAAACCAAGCAAACTGAAAACACATGCACAGACTCAAGAATGGGATCCACGAATTCATACCAACTAGGTGAATTCAGGTAAGGTAGTCATACTAGTACTTGTCCAATTCTAGGACAATTGGCTAGGGTTAGGGTTTGGGTCTGTGAATTATCTCCCCTCTTTACCATTGAGACGAATGTTTGTGGGCATGCTCACTCCTGCCAATTCAGGGAAGACGATGCCCTGTACCTGCAAACCTGTCATCACAAGATGAAGCATGTACATACGATAAATAACAGACAATGATAGGGTATAGTCAGACGTGTGGATCTCGACTATGCGAGTAACTACGCCTCCGTCCTCTACCACACAAACACATCAAATAGATATAGACACATAATCACCATACACATGCAAGTATTGGGTAAGTACCTCGTAATCAATATAAAACATGAAATCTAACATCATGAAGCATCATCATCTAATCTACACATACACTTGGAAAGCATATAATAATAATCCATAATCATCATTAATGAAACAATAATCGATCACAAGGAAAGTGACCTAAAAGAATTCGGTCACACATCTAAAACATAAAGCAACTAAAAAGCATCCTACGGGTGGGTATTACAGGTCCTTGATGAACGGAAGCTCCCCATGATCATGCATGTGACCAGTCATATAAACATTAGAATAAATCTTCTTTGTGTGATTGTCCTTTTGTATACAATTTTTTATGTCTCCATATTTAGAATTCAGATTATGTTTGTCTAATCCAATCTTTTCTTCAAGCCTACGGTACAACACTTGTTCATATAATGGTTTTAAAGATGGTTCATGTCGAGGAGACACTTCTTCACATATACCAGGACTATGGTCAGGTGTGATATTTGATAAATATTCAAGACTATCCTTTAATCTATTTCCCCCATCATGCTTAGTTGATTCCATCTCATCTACACATATTTGGTGTACCTCTGACTCAAAGGATGAAGTAAAAGATATCTCACTCTCTGAATTCACTTCATGAATTTCATCAACTTTAAAATTAGGACTACTATCTTCATTATGATGTTGATGGATTCCATTTCATAAAGGATCCTCTTCAAACAATGGATTCGATAATATAGAGAAATCATACATATCTTCATCTACTTCCTCTTCAAAAAATAGAATCAGGAACATAGAGAATTCAGGCATACATTCATGAGAATTTTCATTTGGATCATCAAGTTTTTCATCAACAAGACTAATATCTTCATTGACATTATCTCCTAAAACTTCCTCATGTTCATGCAGTTCTATTTCATCTCCACAATTTTATTTCTCTTAAATATGGGCTGATTCGTCAACCTCCTTACCATGGTGGATAGAGAAAAAATTTGGACCATTCTTCTTTGTGTGTCTTCGGTATTCTATGTCTAATAAGGCTGAAACCTCTTCCACATGGAGAATATCATCTTCCTCATTTTCATATTCATTGATGTTTGATATCATACAAGTATCATCATGGAAAACATTTTCCTCAGACTATCCAAAAGAATCTTCTCCATTCAAATATGAAACCTCACTTGACTCATATGTTATTTCAGTTCTACACTCATTCTCCTCTACAACCAGTTCATTATTCATAAGTTTGAGAAAGGTAAGAAACTGATGATCATATAAAAGACCAAGTTCTCGTATTCTATTGAAAAGATTAGAGGATGTAGGTCTGCACTCTGAAGGTATTTCTTGACAGATATTAAAGATCCTTATGAAGAATTATACTGCAGATTCTTCTTCTTGTTTCTCTATGTTCAAAAATGCATCCAAAGGGGTTATGTAATTTGGATCTTCTTCATCATCACTAAGATTTCCATCAAACACAAGGCCTTGTTCAATTTGATCATAAGCCTCCTCTTCTCTTTATTCACTATATTCTTCTAATATCTTAAAAAGTAGTTTCAAATCAGGGTCATCTGGCAAGATTCCCAAGTTTTTGACCTTTCTCATTAATTCTTTTTGTGAAGGCATAATTGTTACAAGTATCCTCTAATACATATCTGCCATCCTCAAGAATAAGTGTGCAGAAGACTCCCCTTCAAATCTCTCCAAACTGAAAAATTCATCAAGTAGATACATACTACAATCCTCCTCCATGATGTAACTTTTCTCTTCACATTGTTCATAACACATGTTATCTTCATCGCTTGCATCATGGAATTCATATAGAAACCATGGTTCAAATTTTTTCCAAGATGAAATACTTTGTGTAGGTAATGATTCATATGCCTCTCTTGCATTATCTTCTAATGTCCTGACAAGTAGTTTCATTGCCTAATCTTCTGCACAAATCTCACAGTTCTCTATAAATACATTAAATGCATCCAAATGTTCAACTATTAATTCATCCCATTCTCCATGGAAATTTGGTACAAGCTGTGAAAACTTAGGGAGCAACTTAAAAGGAATACAATGGAATCCCCTCATATCCAATGGCCTGATACCATCTAGAATAAATGGTTTTCTGTGAAATGATTGTTTGTTCTGATACATTCTAAATATCTAAATCAGTAATAAATTTTTTCTTTATACATTAGGTTCTTGTCAATAGAGTCGCCACCTCTTTCAAAAAGGAAAACATTACTTACCTCCTTTTGGGTCTTCTTCCTCAATAGAGTCACTGATTGAAATGCTTTATTGAATAGAGTCACCACCTCATTTGAGGAATGTCTTGCTTATGGGTTCTTTCTTCAAGTAGAGTGTGCTTCCAAATAAACTAATATAACTACTTTTTGATTCTGATCTACGAAATTTGAAATTCTAGGTAACTTCACAATATATATTGTGAGCAACTCTCCCCAGCAGAGTCGCCAATTTTTTGGTGCCCAAAAATGATGGATTTTATTTTGGCCAACTGACAGGTATAATGGTGATGTACCACTTACACCTTTGTAATTTTGGCTTTAACCAAGCCAAGGCTGGTAGGCCTATTTTCACTTTGAACTATCAAATTTTCTATGTTGCACAACTTTGTACATAAAAAAAAATAAAGTTCCTCCCAAGGTGGTGAATAATCCCTGGAGGAAAACAATAAATCTCTTGATAATTTCTAATATGTAAAGCTTAAACTAAAACTAAATAACCACTAAGAATCCTAATTGTAATGCTTTGAAAAATGATTAAATTATCAACAAACTACAAAGTATGAACCAAATGACAATTTCCAAATAATAATTAGATCAGTGCCTTCTAAAAACTTGGGCTATGGAGTTAGAAAAATTTTCAATCCTACGTACTATCGGAGACCGTTTTAAAAACTTGCTTTAATGAGACAAGACTATCATCTCAAGGGCTTCCACTCAAGATATAACTCAAAATAGATTACACAGTTAGTATTATTGAATTTAACTCTTGTTCAAGAGACCGACAAAAACAAAGGAAGATTCACAAATCTTTAAGTTGATATTCAAACTCTATATTGATTTTGAGTTATAACATTCAGGGAATTTAACACAATGAAACACTCTATAAAATAGAATATCTGAAAGACTAATTGAAAACATATAACTTACAACCACAAATAAAAAGAGAAGCACTTATCTTTATTGATTTTGAAAAAATGGTACATCCAAGTTCATGTTGGAGTTGTTGACAAAATTCTATTCTATGAAAATCTATATTGTACTATCTTATATATTTTCCCTTTAAATTTTACATTATCTATATATATATATATATATATATATATATATATATATATATATATATATATATATATATATATGTGTGTTTGAGTGGCTTTCACACCTCTTTAGGGTGAAAAGACATAACCCTTATTACAAATTATTTTGAAAAAATAATAAACTAACTAAAAAATAACTAGCTAACTTTCGGATTTGGGTCTGGTCGAAAAACCAAAACACCTTGTGGAAAGCTAATATTTTTATTGAAAATAGGAAATTTAATTTCTTAAACTGGGTCATTTTTAGATTTTTAAAAGTCAACTATCTTCGGCCTCTGTAGGCATCATCTTTGCATCAGGTCGAAATTCCAGCATTTTCTGAAGGCTTTGATAATAGAATTTTGATTGTTCCTATCACAAAGCTTCCTTTCTTTATCCCTTAAATTTTAATTGAAAATTAACATAATTATTTATCCCATTTCATGTACTTCATCATTAATTATTGGGCATGGAGTTTAAGAGGTCATTTTTGGGGTTTTATCACTATATAGGACTCCAAATTTTGCCTAAAATTTAGAGCTCCAACACCTAATGCAAGGAAAATATATTACAATAAATAGGTCAATACCTAAAATTATAAGGATCTCTCTCCAATCAATGGAACATGAATCATGATCCCTCAAGTAGGTCAGCCACGAATGTTACATAATCAAGAAATGAGCCATTAAGATTCATTAATTTGAAAATACCTTCTACGGATCAAAAAACACAATACTGATTGGAAAATATGAAGAACAAGACAGTCCCGCCAAGAATCGGTGAGATCTCATGTGTGGAGAAACCAAAAGACATGTAATCCTAGAAAAAGGTTCAGTACAAATTCACGAACAGTCTGTAAGGATCGTGAGAGAAAAGGATCTAAACTGAATGAACGTAGAAAGAAACACAGAGAATGATAAAACTAGAAAACATGAAAATAGATATTTTTGGTTGATGCAAGATTTCCAAGAACCTAAGATGCTTCTACATCAATTTTTTACCTTTTTTAAAATTTTACTAAAATAATTTACTCCAGCAACAAATGTACTTTCTAGTACGACCGAAAATGACCAATTCTGTAGATTTTTTATGTTTTTGGTCTTGTTTATGTAATATGTTATTCACTATTGGAAGGAATCAATCATTGAGAGAATCTTGGAGCATTTTAGGACTCAACTATTGAATACATTTTTTATGATTAATTTTAATTGTTAATGATGGGATCTAAACAATGTCAAAAGAGGAAGGAAAGGAGAGTTATGACCCCCAATGAAATCCAAGTGGAGAAAGAGAAAGAGACCAAATGTCAAAGAGATAGAAGAATGACGATGCAAAAAATGAATAATAATGAAGCATCTGGATCCATAACAATAGAAGAGATAAACACTAAAATACCATGGAGGATACGATGGATATAGAAGATGAAAATTTCAAAGAGGTGAATGTAAAAGATGATTTAATTATAGATAGTAATGCAAGCACACCTTCAAATATCACTTTCAAAATGTGATAATAAAAATGATTTTAGGTACATCTTTAAATCCACCTTTGAATGATAAAAAAATTGTGATTATAGATGATACCCTTTATGGAGATTTGTTACAAGCATATACCAATGCTAAAATTGATTCAATTCCTAACACAGTTTTACAAAGAGATCATGAAAAATAAAATCCTCCCCATGTTGTTCAAAATAAGAATCATTTTTTTGGTGCAAATGAAAACCCTCCTCTTTTTTAAAATTAAAATCCTTATGTTATTGAAAATGAAAATCCTTCCCTAGATGAAAATGAAAATTATTTTCAACAAGGTGTAACTAAAAATTATTATGATGTTGATAATGAAAAATATTTTTTTTAAATTGAAAGTAATTTTTTGGATGGTCATAAGGGGCGTTGAGGGGTCCTAGGATAGTATCCTAGGACCACTTATGATGCCTTACAACCCCCATTAACCATTAATGTATCCTAGGAGTCCTAGGATACATGAAGGGGTCCTAGGATACATAATAAGTGCTAAGTGGCGTAATCGGGTAATATATGATATGTAGAAACTTGCAATAACATCAGTATCTCAACCATAAAGAGATTATTAAAGAAATTACTATTCCCAATATTAAAAGAGGAAGGAAACAAGACAAATGCATACATAAATCAAGATATTGAAATTAAATAACATAAAAGCATATGAAAACCCATACTCATCTTTTTTTGTTCTCCTTCTCATGCATTGTTCGACTCTCATAATTTCTTAAGATCGTGTCATCATAAGAATTTAGAGAAATTGTGTTTACCAAAATCAAATATTTATCTCTCTATTTATAAGATTTTTAGGGGTTTCAATCAAGATTCCTTGATTGATGGGTTGATTGACTATGATTGAGGAGTTCAACTCAAAGTGAGTAGGAGTTCAACTCTATTGATTTATTTGTTTAATAGGATTGATTGATCTATCATAAAAATAGATTAAGAGTTTATTGATTTAATTGAAGATTTGATTGATGAGGTGGAATAGTGTTGGTTAACAAATTGGCATTTTGACAAAATGAGTCAGACCCACAAAGCCTTCTCTATCTATCAATAGTTGAACAAACCAATAATCGGTTTGATCTTTGAATTGGTAGGTACAAGTCCCTTTAATTATATATGCAATGAATATTTCTTTTTGTTATTTTTAAATATAAATTGGGGTATGCTCTTAACTAGAGAGTAGAATAGGCATCTAATGAATTCTCATCACCATGATACATCCACGAATAGACATAAAATCAAATACTAAAATATAAATCTATGGTTGTGAATTAATTCCCACAACCATGAAAATCAAACATAGTAAAATCACCATACTAGATTTTGTAAATGCACCTCCACAACCATGAAGATCACATATAGTATATAACCATAAGAAAGGAAAATATATGAACAACATGAACAAAAGAGGAAAGGACCAAATAGTGATTCACAGATCACCTTATAACCATCGATTCTCAAAAACATGGTTCGATTGTCTGTAATTAATTCATCACATTCATCTATCATTCACCCACTTAATAGTAAAACTATATATGTAACTAATGAACAATAATCACAATTCAAAATTTTGAGAGTCGCTCAGTTGTCACAACAACAAGGGGAAGATTGAACCAAAAATTTTGATCCTTTTTTATGAATTCTAAACAAGTATATATGGTTTTTTTTCCTTCCTGGTGGTTACATAATAAGAGTTCTTTTCAACAAACTTTATAAAACAAGATAAAAATAGAAATTTTTTAACTGAAACAAACTATGATATGAACAGTCATAATATATCTAATGCAAGTGTCACATGGCCTCTTTCTCTCCTTCTTTTCCAGTTGTCACAAACTCTTTGTCTTTTTTACTTTCCATTTGTTTTTGAAGGGTAGTGATGACACAATTCATATCTTCAGTTCCTAGTACACTGACATTAGTATTACTAATTGTCCAATACATAATGCTTTCCCTCACATCCTAGGCCTTTTTATTAAAGGTCAAATAGTGTTTTTCACACCGCATTAAATTTTCATCAATATTTTTTAACTTATGATGTTCTTCCTTGCAATAAACTCATGGAGTGGCAATATTATTGATATATTACTAATAAATTGATTTCAATTCTTCCATAGCAATTGTATCCTTTTCCCATTTTTTTGTGTAAGTCATAGCCAATGTTTGAGAAGTAGTTTATTATTTTCTCTACATCCTCCTTGATATTGTAATCACCCAAAAATGGTCATCTAGACTATTAGCCCCTTGCTAGCATTATTTGCTAAAATCATCAATTGCTTATTCTTGATCAAATCCTATTTCTATCACTTATTCGATTATTTTCTATGGGCTAACCATTTTATCCTAAGTCTTTATTTATTTAAAAGGAATTCCCTCCCCTTTTATTAAATAAAGTCCCCACCTTTTCCTCTTATCCTAAGTTGCACAAATAAAGCATTATTCTTATTTTATAAAAAAGAAGAAAAGGCCTTTTTGTCTCATATGGATACAAAAGTCAACTCTTATTTTCTCATTGGAGGATATTTGTGCACATGGATTTCTCCTCTTTCAAGCTCCACCCTTGATTAAATCTTTTGCCTCTTAATCTCCATGGTCCATTCCTTTTCAATTCCTTTAAAAGGAGAGCTCTCTTCTCATTCTAGGACCCCCAAATTTTTATGCTAATCTTATGCTGCAGGATTTCTTGGAGACTTTGGAGCTTTTGGAGATCTTCTTGCATCTAGCTTTCATTATTGCATCATAGCCTAGTTTCTTTCATTGCATTCTTAATCTAGTTTCCTTTCATGCTCTAGATTAGCTCACATAGCTTAATTAGAAAGGATTTTTAATACTTCTATCTTTCCTTTCATAGCTTAGCTTGCATTTTTATTTCTAGCATAGTTGCATTGCATCTCCAGCTTGATTCTTGAGGATATTGGCATTCTCACCCTTGTCTCTTTGAATCTCCCATTGCATGGTTTACTAGAAAGGTTATAGGCTTAATAGCTCTAGCTGAGAGCATTCTTAACACCCTTGCACTACATGCCTAGGGAGCTCTAGGTCACTTTCTCAAGGTTTCCCACTCATGGATTCTCTTGGAAGTAATGGCTTAGAGAAGTGCACATCTTGAAGTGTACAGATATCATCCATAAGCTCTTTCATATTTTTTATGCATTTAGTAATTCATCACACTCGTATGACAAACTAAACATCCACTTTTGAAGTGGTTCATCAGGAGATAGTATCACGCCTAACTTAACTATATTATCAATTTTCATATCAACTACCTCCTTAAGTAATTTTATATCATTTTTGTAGGAGGATTCTTCCATCTTAGCCACGTCCATTTTAGAAATTATCTTGTCATTCACCTGCATTAGAGACCTGTAAGAATCACTCAACCTAGAAATAAAAGGAAGACCTCATACCTTAAGATATTATATCCAATCTCTGGTCACACTACTGAGATTTCTATCTTCTTGCAACTGTGTTATCAATCCTACATTCTGATTAGAGGTGGGGTCCAGGATGGTGTCAAAATTACTTTTTCTTGGGGGGACAAAGGTATCAAAATTTTCTAAAGATAATCAGAGAGAAATCCAACCATGACTTTTAGTTGTTCTTTATCCATTTTTATTTTCTCCAACCTTTCCTCAATTTGTTGGTTGACAAACTTCCATATCCTTGTATCTTGATCATGTTGATGCATTCATGTATCAATCCTAGTCACACATGAAAGTTAGATGTTGTGACTATATCCAAGTCTCTTGTTGGAAAATACTTGGCCATTTCCAAGAACACATTCCCTATTTACCTATCTTCTACCATGTTTGATACAACTTCCAAATTCCTCTTTTTATGGGTTAGTGGGATTTGTAGTAATTGTGAGAAAGCTTTCTTGGAAGGATGCATATCTTCCTCTCTCTTTTTTTTCTTTTCTAGAGTCTCTTCCAACCATGTTGTATTAGTGAGAACTCGAGAGGTATATTTCAAGGATTCATAATTAAAGGATAATTTCCTCACAATAGGAGGAGTCATTGTCTAAGTAGGTTTTGAGAATTGAAACTTTAACACTTTACTAGAAATAGATCTTAAAGGAGGGTGGTATTGTGTTACCTTTTCTCAACCTCTTCTTGGAAGATCTATGTTTCTCCTCCTTGGGCCTCTTGTTTCTCTAGGATTTCTTGTTCTTATGGGACTTCTTGTTCTTCTTGAGCTCTTTGTTATTGTTCTCTTTGAAGCTTTGTACTCTTCTTATCAACTCCATCTTCTATTTTCAAATCAATGTGAGTCAAAGAAGTAGAACCACATGTTTGTTTCATACCTTTCACTTTCTTGGGAAGATCATCACCTCCACCTACAACATTTGAAGTAGTCTTCACAGGTACATTTGAAACAGGGGTTGTGGATGTTGTAGCAACTAGTGAACTTTGTGTAGGGGCTGAAGAGGCATGTGATGAATTGACTCCCTTATTTCAACCTTTATTTTTTTCTTCCCATTCTTTGGTTATTTTAAGAATGGGGGTTGTCCTTAAATCCACATTATCAATTTTTGGAATATCCCAGTTAATGGGTTTCAATGGTGTGCCTTTGATTTTTGTCAAATACTTAGGATCCACCAAATTAAATTCATCTTTGTTCACTCCTATATCAAAAGAGATTGTGTACTCATGGATTTGTTTAATGGTCAATCTTGACCAGGACCTCTCCCTCATATTGAACTCATCAACACAATTAGCCCAATAATCCTCTAAGGTAGGTACATGACAATACGTTGAACCTAGTTGTAAGTTATCCTTTACAAATTTTTAGGATCAAAATGAGGTCTTAGCATTTCATTTGTTTCAAAAAAATATTTGGCAGCTACCTTGGTAATATTGATAACATTTGAATTAGAGGAACAAGAATAGGTACAAAATACAAAAGAGAAAAGAAAGGTAGCCTTATGTTTTTTAGAACACCTTTTATTAACTTCTACAATTTTCCTACACAATTCAATCATAATGATTTTTTTCATCAGCATACCTAGGTAGTTTGTAGGGAAAATCATCAAATGCACCTATTCTAATGTAGGTAAATGTTGGGAATTGTATGAGGTATTTTTCATACTCCAATATCATCCACTTCATGAGAGATTCTCTACTCAGGGCATCCTTGTAGCTCCCATGTCAACTTCATTGTGAACGCATGGTTAAATCTTTAGAAATCGGCGTAGCTTTTATGTAGTTGCACACTAGGATAGAAATCAAATATCTGAATGTCTCCCCAAATTCCTCTACATGTTTCAATTCAATTCAGTGTTGAGTGCAGGCTAGGACATAAATAATGTAATAAAACATATAAAATAATTTATTCAAAGGCAAAGAATTGATCAAATGATATATTTGATCACTGATAATTTTTCCCCAATCCATGTAACCTACTTCACAAAAAATCATCTGCACAAAGAGGAACATCCACTCATCCAAGTTTATAGCATCTTCATCTCCTCTCAACCTGTGTAACAAGATGATGATATTTGCAATTTCTCCCTTCATATGTGTGCCAATATTTTTTCGAGGGATTTTGGACTGGCTTGCTCTCCTTGGCTGGAACCATTCCTCAGCCATGACACCTATAAAGTGGTTTTTCTTCTCATTGAAATTTGACAGTGACAAACAAAAATTTGAATTAGTGTGTTCTTCTCTCACAAATAACTGAAAAGAGTTTTGAAAGGTCTCCCTATCGAGAGCGATGAGTACCTCTTCATTTTACTTCTTTATCTATGCATGGTTTCTGGATTATATCAATTAATACAATCCATTATTAATCTAGCACATTGTACTGTGATAGGAAAGTCAGTTTCTTGCAACAAACCACTCACCCTCAATTTTTATGTAATTGGGTGCCTGTCGAGATTGTTTTCTCTTCTCCAAAATTCATCCAAATTGACTATACCCAACTTTGTATCCCCAATTTCATGCAGAGCACTTTTCAATCTGTTCAAATGATCATAACTCAAATGTTTGAACCTCATTTTGTCTTACAAGGTGGAATAAGGTTCAACTCTAGATTTGTAGGAAACGTGGCAAAGCAAAAGCTTTCAACTCACTGAACTTTGTCATTTGTCTTTACAGAAACAATGCCCTAGCTTAAACTTCTTCATGCTTCAAAATACCCAAAACAATCTTTGATGTGTGCTCAAATGATGTAAATTTTATTCTTTTAATGACAGATAAAATGTGTCATTAAAACTAGTCTTGACAACATTTAATTCTCTACAACTTTTAAAAACTAGGATGCATCATGATATTTTTTAATCATGATCCCATCTCTTTTAAAACAAGTTCCTTCTCCATCATCAAGTTCTAAAAACCTTTCTAGAAGTCTACTATTTTCCATTTCCCTTTATTTTGGAGTTCTCTCCAAGCTTCAGAATCTGAAGCCTCTTTACGAACTACTTACTTTATCTTCCCTTGTGATTTTACTTTATAAAGAGAGGTTTTCTTTCTTTATAATTTGTTCTAAATTAGGCATACGTTCCCGAGCATACTTCCCAAGCTTGTCCTTCACCTTGATGCCTTGTCCTTTTGGTATCTTCTCTTCTATTATTTTCATGTTTCAGATTATGATGGTTCTTTCGATACTCATAATTTTTTCCGAATAGACTTTGATAACTTCACCATCTTTATTTGGATTTCCTTTAAGTTATTTCCTTCCTTTAGAACCTAATGGCACTTTCAGCATTCACTAATTTATTGAAAATAAATATTTTGATGAGTCACTTTCCTTTCTTCCATTACTTTATGTCCTCTCTGAGCTTTCAGATTCTAATGAAGTTCTAGAACATCTGCAAAACCCAAAGATCACTTTCTAAAAAATGATAAGGGACTTTTGACTTGACAACCCAATGACCCAAAGACAGACTTGACAAAGACAAACCAAAGGAAAAATCTTCTAACAAGGTACTTCATTTCTGATGATTGTTCCCGATGGGTACCTAAAACCCGAAATCCCAATTATTATTAAAACGGCTAAGGCAATGAATTTTTAATCATGACCAAAGTTTAACTTAGACCATTTGAGACTGTGGATACCAAAAATGGGAAACAAATAGAAGATTCTATTTGATTGAATTGTTAACTGATTGTTGAGGGAGGAATTAACAATGTTGACTGAATAGTCATAATTTGTGATTGATGAGTGAACTGAAAGTTTGTATGAGTTAGCTTTGGAAGAATAATTATGATTAAATAAATAAATAAAATTATTTACTTGCACATGTAGAAATTATAAATAAATAAATAATATTTATTTATTTATGAGAGGAACAATTAGTTTTAATTAAATAAATATAATTTATTTAATTGTGAGTGGGAGATTTTATTTAATTATTACATAAATGTAATAATAAGAAAGAGGGAATAGTAATTAAATATAATTATTTAATTAATTATAATAAGATAGGGAATAATTAAATAATGTTTAATTATTTAATTATTTTATAGATGAATAAGTGATGAATGATTGATTAGACGTTCAATAATTAAATTAATTAATTAGTCCAAGGGGTTTAGGTTAGTTGGTTGAAGCAATGAGTTCTCATTGTGGAGACCCTAGTTCAAATCCCAAGAGGGACATCTTTGTGGAATTCTACGTTGTGACTATTGGTCTTCCAATTGTTGTTTCTAGTGTTGTGGCTTCTCGTAAGGAGCTCATAAACTTGTAAACTATCTAGTGTGGTTGTCTCTTGTTGTTGATCGAATGAAATCAAAGTTTGTAAACTATTTATAATATAAAAAAAGTAATTAATTACAATCACTTAATTATGAAATTAAAGGGAAATGATGATTTTGACCTCAAAATATGGTAGAAAGACGTAATTTATTGAATAATAAAGATTATTAAATAAATTAAAGAGGAATGTTAGTAATGTCAGTGGGTTAGAGTAATAGGCCATTTTTAAGTATCTACAAGTGGTAGTAAGGGGTCAACCCCTTAAGAACACTTATGACACCTTACAGTTCCCATTACCCATTAGTGTATCCTAGGAGTCCTGGGATACATTAGTATATTTTGAGGGTTCATAAGGGGTCCCAACGGGAATGTATCCTAGGACCAATAAGGATCACTTATGACCCCCATTACCTCTTAATGTAGCCTAGGAGTCCTAGGATACATTAATTTATGATAAGCGGTCCTTGGATACATGAATGTATCCTAGAACCACTTATGACCCCTTTACCCATTAATACATCCCAAGATTCCTAGGATACATTAAAGGGTCATAAGGGGTCCTAGAATACATTAAGTGTGATAAGGGGTCTTAAGGGCTCCTGGGATACATTAAGGATTCCTAGGATATATAATGGGTTCTAAGTGGTTCTAATGAGTCCTAGGATATATTAATGTATCCTACAATCCCTTAGGACCACTTATGACCCCTTACAATCCACATTACCCATTAATGTATCCTAGGAGTCCTAGGATACATTAATGGGTTCTAAGAGGTCCCAAGATATATTAAGGGTGCTAAGGGGTCCTAAGGGGTCCTAAGGGGTCCTAAGGAGACCTAGAATATATTAATGGTGCTAAGAGTTCTTAAGGGGTCCTATGGCATCATAGGATGCAATAATTGATAATAAGGGTCATAAGGGGCCCTAGGGCATTGTAGGATGCAATAATGGATAATGGGGGTCCTAATGGATAATAGGGGAATTCTTAGCACCTATTATGTATCCTATGATCCCTTAATGTATCCTATGACTCCTAGGATACATTAAGCAATCCTAGAATACATAATGGCTGCTAAGGGGTCCTAGATCATATTGATAAGCCCTAGGGTACATTGATTGGTAATAAGTGATCATAAGGGGTCCTAGGGTACATTAATGTATTCTAGGACCCCTTAGCACCCATTATGTATCCTAGGACCCCTTAATGTATCCTATGAGTCCTAAGATACATTAAGGATTCCTAGCATACATAATGGCTACTAGGGGGTCCTAAAATACATTAATGGACCCTACAATACTTTGATTGGTGCTAAGTGGTCCTAGGTTCCATAAGGGGTCCTACGGATACATTAATAGGTTGTAAAGGTTCGTAGGTGTCCTAGGATAATTAATGGTTCATAAGGTATAATGGGGGTCCTACGGGTTCGTAGGTGTCCTAAGGGGTTTTAAGGTTCCTAGGATACATTAATGGATCATAAGGGTGTTAGAAATAGGAAATACTGAGAGGGGGGGTGAATTATTATTTTACAAACTTTTACTTTTTTCCAATTATGGATATAACTAATTAACTTGAAGCTTGGAAAAAAAATTGAACTAAGCAAACTAAATAACAAGCATAGCAATAAAGTAAATGAACTCATAACACCATGATTATTCTCAAGGAAACCCTAGCCAAGGTAAAACCTTGGTGGGGATGATACCCACAACTTATCCACTAATCAAAAGTATTCGGTTAAGGATGTTGACCATGTTAGGATTCTATTACATACATATAGTGTCTCTATACTAATTAAAGGAGTCTAGGCCTTGTTAGAAGCCTCAACCCTATTGGAGTTGGTATTACAACATATGATGTTTGGAAGATGAGCTCACTGCCCAAACATGCAATATACAATGATATCTGAATACAAAGGTAAAGTACATAACCCTTTTTATGTTGTTGAATAGCTTTCTATTTTGATTTAGCTTTCTAGTCTCTTCACTTTCATATACAGAGTTTGCTTTCTTTCCTTCTTACAATATACAACTTCATATTACTTACAATCATAACATTACAACATTACAACTTTGCATTACATGCTTCTTACATATATACAAGTTATTATAATTAATAACTTCCAGTCTACTTACAAAACATAGACTCTTTCCAAAATACAAAACTAATTCATGTATCCTAAGGGTTAACATCTAGGATGTCTTCCCTTATATGGTTAAATCATTATTTTGATAAAACAAATAATTCCTTAACTTAATATTCACATTATGTCTTCTTGCTCTATTCAAGTCAGCTTCAACATGGTCTCTGTAATTCTTTAATATCTTCTTCTGTACATGTCGTACAGACTTGTGCTTTCACATGTGGCTTTGATGTACATATAATTATCCATGTTCAAGTGTGCATGCAGTGAACCTACTTCTGTGAACATCTCTAACCAAAATTGTCTCTAATTAGACTGATAAATATCATTGTACTTACAAAATTTTCACTTGCGCTCATACAAAACTGCTTTCTTCTATTATGCGATCATCATGGTGATTATATGTTTCCATAATGACAAAAATCTGATATCCTACTTAGCCAAATTGCCAACAATCTCCCCCTTTGTCATTGGTGGCAACGTATGGGAAAATTGGCTAAGTCCCAAAAAACTTTAAGATACAAAATTGTGGCCATGTATACAAATTCATACAACAACTTATATCTCCAAAATACTTATATCTTTGAAATATCTATACTCCCCCTAAGAGTATATTGTCTATACATAAAATTTTCTTCTAGTAGTACTCCCTCTTTGACAACAATGACAAAGGTGTCAAAAACATATGTCAAAAATTGTTTTACCTTAAGATTTCAGGATTGCAAGGCCGGTAGGCTTGCAACACAATCTACAAAATCTATCTTCAGGCTCTCTAGCTCCTTGTCCCATGACTTCTTTACTACATCTGAAACACTTAGTAATGTGCATAGGCCCAAAGATGCAATTTTACATGCCTTTAGGTTTTCATAGTGAAATTTTCCATAAGATGTCTTTGAAGAAAGACATTCCTCCGATTGAGTTTCAAGAATACTCAACTTTATTGATACATGCTCTCTTAATAGAGCGAATATTTTTAATCTTTTTTCCTTCTCATCATTCAGAAGTCTCATATCATGATAGATTTTTCTTATGTTCCTCTCAATGTCTGAGATCTTCACATTAGGGCTTGACAAAAGGTTTACTGCCGCTTGTAACTCTGCCTCTTTTATCTTTATCTTCTCTGTTATTTCTGATATATGGTTTTCTGATTTTGTACATTGAATGTACAATTCTTTTCCTCTTTCCAAACATCTTCTTAATTCTTTAATACAAATATCCAGATTTTCCATATCATTTCTGATATTCTAACATACACCTTGAAATATTTTAGCATCATGAGCTGCTTGGGATTTTATTGTGGCTATATCTGATAAGTTAATGAATTCTGTATCAAAAGCTTTCACAACCTCTTTTGCTTTTCTCTGTGGATCTGCCTCACTGATTTGACTAGATATTATACTTTGAAGTTTCTTAGTCACCTCAAGTAATGTTCCTTCTATGATTTTCACCTTCTTATTCTTCCCAATAATCTTGTTCAAAGATGAGATTAGCTCTATTTGATCATCATCATCAACTTCTTGTCCAAGACTAGCAAACATTGATTCAATCTATGGTTTTTATACTGATTCTGCTACTTCCTTGGGCTTAGGAATGATTATTGTCTACTCCTTAGGAATTTTCTTCTTTGCATCAATCTGTGGTTCTTCTTGTGTTACTTCTTCTTCCTTCCTTGTTTCAATTTCTTATGCCTCATTTACAGCCATGTCTTCCTACTCATCAGTTGAATTGTCAACAATGTCTTCAAATAGATTTTCCTCACTGTCCAGAGTGATGTTTGTTCCTTCTATGGTCATAGACTCATCCTTGATGTTAATAGATGGTGGTAGTACTGGTGATGGATCTATTTGATGCTTTTCTTTAGTCAATTGATCAAATTCATTAATGTGCTCACTAGGTCCAGATGTCATGACCTTTACAACCGCTTATTTTGTCTCCTTGTTTATCTCTTCATAGTTACCTCCCATTATTAGTATGGTTCTTCTTTTCTTTCTTAGATGGGTGCTAAGATTCTTCATGATCTCCTTAAAGTTTTCTTCATCTTTTATAACACACAATTTCCTCACATATCTTTCTCTAATCCAATTGTCTTCCTCTGTTGCTCTCTTTTTCTTGTTTACTAATTTCTCATACAAGACATCAGGAATATTTCCTTTAATGTCATCAAATTTCTTATCTGTCAGTATCATGTGTCTGACAACTACAGTCTCCAAGTTCAATTTCTCAAAATTATCATACATATCATAGTATTTGTTTAGTTTAGTGAAATCACCTTCATTTATTATTAAAGGGTTTACTTTGTCAATATTTGGTTTCCATTTCTTTTTACTACTTCCTTCCTCCACATCTACTTTAGTTGTTGGTGTTTTCCTCTGAATAGGGGTAAATAAAGTTTTCTCCCTTTTTCTCGGACCGCTTGCCATTTCCTTCACTCTTTTTACTGGTGGAGTGGTGGAGGATCTAGTAGATTTTCTTACTTTATGCACTTCCACTTCTTCATCTGAATCCTGAATTTCTTTAATAGGGGATGCAAGAGATGTCAGGGGTGGAACTAATAGAATCTCTTTCTATCCTATATCTCTTATTGTTGCTGTAGTCTACTTCACAATCTCAAATTCATGCTCTATCATGCCAGTGTCTTTAAGAATTTTCTTAATAGTATTGTCTACTCTTTTCTTAGCTATCTTATGTTCCTTCAGTGATTTTGTGGAGTCAAAGCTCTCCTCATATGTCCCAAATCTGGGACTCTTGGAATCCAAATTACTCTTAAGTAATTTGTTGTTGTATCCTTCAATTTCAACTTCAAAAACTTAATATTCAAGTGGATCTACAAATTCCACTCTAGGTTCAATTGCTTCAATGAAAGTAAAATCAGTGTCAACCAAAAAACATATCTCATTTTTGTATATCTCCACAATAGCTAGCTAGTGGAATCCTTGATCTTTTTCTCATTTGATTCTCAAAAGTTTTGATTACCAAAGTGGCACTCTCATTCACTTTGTCTATAGTGGTACACCTTGTTGATTATGTCCATAGTATTATTTTTATCATTCCAATCATTTCCATTAGTATATGGAAATCTCCTTAAAAAATGAAAAAACATATATTTGATTAGAGATGAGAATCTAAACTGTGAGTTCTTAGTTTTCTTCATCTTCTCAAGGTTCTCTGTCAACTAAATTCTCAAAATTTCACACATGTCTACTTGAACTTTTTCAACACACATAAGATAAGTTGCATGTACCATGTCAGCTGCCATATCATCCTCTCTATAATTTGCACAAAACTTAGAGGTTAAAATCCTACATACATATCTAACATCATCTTGCATGATCTTGTTGATTAGAATCCCTCTTCCATTGTAAGATGACTTAGTGTTATCCAACACAACTTTCTTCACATTTTTCTCATTAAAAGAAATTATTCCAGATTTACATAGACCGGTTACCTCATGTATAAGGTCTGCGTGATGTCTATGGTTCTATCATCTAACCAAAATTTCCCATTGTGAATCCTACTCAAGATTATCTTAGTACATTCATCATCTTGAAATTCATAATGTAGTGTGTACTATATGATATCAATATCTTTCATATGTTCAAACCCTTCTTTGTATGACATGTCTTGTTTATATATCTTCTCATATCCCTTGATTAGGTTACCATCTCCTATGGTCTCAAACTTAAATTTCAAATAACTTTTTATATCTTCCAGGTGCAAAACTCTGTCTGGAACGGATGACAACACTAGACTAGGGTCTTCTTCCAAAGGTTCTACTGGTTCCCTTTTTATTCTAGGTCTAACTGAATCTTTTATATGGTGAACAAGTGATGCATCCATGATTCTTATAAAACACAACTGCTTGATAGTGATTACTTAGCAAAATACCTCAAGAATAGTGATTTAGGGCTTTGCATAGATTTAGCAAGAAATCCTACTCCGAATAACTTTGTTATGAGTAACTAAGCTCTAATACCAATTGTTAGAAATAGGAAATACTAAGAGTGGGGGTGAATTAGTATTTCACAAACTTTTACTTTTGCCCAATTATGGATATAACTAATTAAAGCTTGCAAAACAAATTAAACTAAGCAAACTGAATAACAAGCATAGCAATAAAGTAAATGAGCTCATAACACCATGTTTTTTTCTCGAGGAAACTCTAGCCAAGGGAAAACCTTGGTGGGGATGATACCCACAACTGATCCACTATTCAAAAGTATCTAGTTAAGGATGTTGACCCTGTTAGGAGTCTATTACATACATATAGTGTCTCTGTCCTAATTAAAGGACTCTAGGCCTTGTTAGAATCCTCAACGCTATTAGGATTTGGTATTACGACATATGATCTTTGCAAGATGAGATCACTACCCAAACATGCAATATACAATGATATCTGAATACAAAGTGGTACACCTTGCTGATTATGTCCATAGTATTCCTGTTATCATTCCAATCCTCTCCATTAGTATATGGAAATCTCCTTAACAAATGAAAAAACATATATGTGATCAGAGATGAGAATCTAAACTGTGAGTTCTTAGTTTTCTTGATCTTCTCAAGGTTCTCTATCAATTGTATTCTCAAAATTTCATGCATGTCTACTCAAACTTTTTCAACATACATAAGATAAGTTGCATGTACCATGCTAGCTACCATATCATCCTCTCTAGAATTTGCACAAAACTTAGAGGTTAAAATCCTACATACATATCTAACATCAGCCTACATGATCTTGTTGATTACAATCCATCTTCCATTGTAAGATGACTTAGTGTTATCCAACACAGTTTTCTTCACATTTTTCTCATTAAAAGAAATTATTCCAGATTTAGATAGACCGGTTACCTCATGTATAAGATTTGCAGTGATGTCTATGGTTCTATCATCTAACCAAAATTTCCCATTGTGAATCCTACTCAAGATTATCTTAGTACATTCATCATCTTGAAATTCATAATGTAGTGTGTACTTAATGATATCAATATCTTTCATATGTTCAAATCCTTCTTTGTATGACATGTCATGTTTATATATCTTCTCATATCTCTTGATCAAGTTACCATCTCCTATGGTCTCAAACTTACATTTCAAATAACTTTTTATATCTTCTAGGTGCAAAACTCCATCTGGAATGGATGACAACACTAGACTAGGGTCTTCTTCCAAAGGTTCTACTAGTTCCCTTTTTATTCTAGGTCTGACTGAATCTTTTATATCGTGAACAAGTGATGCATCCATGATTCTTATAAAACACAACTTCTTGATAGTGATTACTTATCAAAATACCTCAAGAATCATGATTTAGGGCTTTGCATAGATTTAGCAAGAAATCCTTCTCCAAATCCTGTAAACGGCTCTAAATCTCCATGGAATCACTCTCCTTATCACTTATAATCACTTGAATGATCAACTAATACTGATCATATGCTTTTATCCTTTAAATCCTTCAAGATTCTGACATCGCATTAAATTTCTTTGCCGCTTCATATCAAAAAGTTGTTCCTAGTTACCTTCAAAACTTCATTCTTTTTGTGTACTCACATACATTCATATAAATTCATGTGCTCTTAACCATAACATAATTACATCATACACTATCTCATACTAACTTCACAAGACTTAATTCAATCAATTCTAACTTCTACACTATTCTAATTCTCTACTCTAATACATAATTCATGAAATAATTACTTAAATGCTTTGAGATGAATTAGGAAGTGATTCATACTTACTATCAGGTACTTCACATGTCGGATTTCCTAGTATACTGAGTGTGATCGCTTGATCTGTGGCTTTAACAAAAACTTCTTCCAAGTTACTACAGCATCCTTTCTGAGTTGTGTTTGTGTTATCATTTCTCCTTGTATAGTTTCTAGGATTAGTGTTCCTCATGTTGTTCATTTTGCAAAATTTTCTTGTATGACCGAAGTTGTTGCATATCTGAAAAACTACTCCATTGTTTCCATATCTTGGTCATGTCTGACTGATTTGTGTTCTGCAATTTCTAGCAATATGTCCAATCTTGTTTCATCTATAACACACAACTACATTCCTTTTGTTCATATCTCCAATAGGTTTCTTACCTGCATGGTTAGTATCTCTAAACATTCTACTACTATTATTATCATTAGATCTAGGTTTCTTACAATCAATAGCTTTATGTCCAAAACCATGACAATTATAACAATAACCAGAGATAGGTTTGAATTGCTTACGTGTACAATCTATTTTCATATGTCCAAAATAATTGCATGAAAAGCATCTACCTTTGAATTATCTTCGCATATCTTTAGGTGGTTCATTTTCTTTAGGTGGATTAGGTATATCTTTAGATTTTTTAGCTTCATCAGATTTCTTTTTAGTTTTTCTCTCAGAGTGTTCTAGATCTGGTTCTTTACATTCTTCAATCTTCTTAGTAAACTTTTCTTCAAGATATCCAAGACCGGTTTTATCATAGGTTGGTTTTTGATAAGACATTTGTTCATCAATCTTTTCACTACTGGATTATAGTTTCTCAAGATGTTGTCTAGACTAAGTCAATTCACCTTTCATAATTGTATTGTACTTCTCAAGTTCAACATACTATAGATTTTCTTTCTCAAGTTCTGATGTTACTTTACTAAGTTTAGACTTCAGATCTTCATTCTCAGATTTTGGATTTGATTCATCTTTGTTGTTTCCATCTTTCAGCTTAACTTTAGATCTAAAATCTTTAACTCATGTTTAATGATCTCATTTTCTTTCTTCAGATTTGAAACTTCATCATAGTCCTTGACTTGAATTGTAGGTTCTTTCTTTGATTTCAGTTCCTCTACTTTTGCTTTTAGCTTCTCAATGT
Organism: Chamaecyparis obtusa; assembly: GCA_027943335.1. NCBI lineage: Eukaryota > Viridiplantae > Streptophyta > Pinopsida > Cupressales > Cupressaceae > Chamaecyparis > Chamaecyparis obtusa. The sequence continues at coordinate 2,437,180 of BSBK01000633.1, read as the reverse complement.
AGTTTTTCGCATCTTCATATTTCTCTTTCAAAGTATCTCTTTCTTCAGTAAGAATATTAATTTGTTCAAGATCTTCTTCAAGATTTTTCTTCAACTAATCCATATCCATAGAGATCTTACTCAAGTTGTTAGGCTTTCTCCGAATAACTTTGTGTAGACACCTAAAAACCCTTTAGAAAATAAAGTATTTTTATTTTCTGAAAAACCTCAGATGACATCATCATTTGTTAATTAATTATTTATTTAATTCATTCATTCATTTTTATGTCATTAAATCCCTTTACCTTAATTAAAAATATTTAATTAAGGAATCCCTCCCAAAAATGTTTAAATCTTATTTAAACATCATTCCCCTATTTATTAATTATTTAATTAATAAATTGACCAAAAAATCCAAAAAATAAATAATTTATTTATTTTTTCCCAAAACCTTGCCAAATTCCTAAAGACCACTAATCTCTTCTAGAATCTTCTAATCCTTCTTTAATTTTGATTAAAGGCTAATCCCATCATTTCCTAACCCTAATCCCAACTCAAAATATTTAATTAAGATTAAATATTTAATCCTCATGTTTATTAAATTCATTTTAATAAATATTCTCAAACCTAAACCATGGAAATAAATAAATCTTTATCTATTTTCTAAAATCCATATTTATCCTAAGGAAGTTCTAGACTCTTCTAGAAAGTCTTCATCCTTATCCCTTTGACTCAAACCCTAACCTTACCCCAAACTCTAACCTATCCTCCTAACCCAACCCCTTAGGAAATCCTATAAATACTCTCATTTCTAAGAGCAATCCATCCAATTTCTTTTCAAGTAATAGTAATCTTATAATGCCATTTTCATGTTAGATCATAGCTTAAAATCAACTAATTGTTAGATTTCATTGTTTTTTTCAAGCTTTCTTAGAACACACCATAGCTTAGCAATAATGGATCAACTTAGTTTGCTTCATTGTTTTGCATAGCTTAGCATAATCTCACACTTCATTTGGATTAAAATCAATCTAGTTTAATCATTTTTGTTTCTTAAATCTCCATCAAAGCATTCTTGAGTTCTTGAGGCCTTAGGGGCAATTTTGGCTGTTCTACCCAATATTGTGCCATTTTTGGGGTTTTCATGAATCTCAATCCATCTTAGTATGCATTAGAATATGCTCCAAGTGCTTAGAGAGCACACCCACATCCCCTAAGCAAGAGCAAATCAAACAGTGCTTGGGTGCACCTATTTAGGCTCTATCTGAGGTGGCTTAGCTTAGATGTTTTTGTTTTTGAATTGATATAATGTTAGATTAAAACCTAATGTTTGCTTGTCTTAGCCTTTCAAAACAGATACAGATAGCCTAGTCTACACTTTGTTCTGAGTAACTAAGCTCCGATACCAATTGTTAGAAATAGGAAATACTGAAAGGGGGGATGAATTAGTATTTCACAAACTTTTACTTTTGCCCAATTATAGATATAACTAATTAACTTGAAGCTTGCAAAATAAATTAAACTAAGAAAACTAAATAACAAGCATAGCAATAAAGTAAATGAACTCATAACACCATGTTTTTTTCTCGAGGAAACCCTGGCCAAGGGAAAACCCCGATGGGGATGATACCCACAACTGATCCACTAATCAAAAGTAACTAGTTAAGGATGTTGACCCTGTTAGGAGTCTATTACATACATATAGTGTCTATGTCCTGATTAAAGAACTCTAGGCCTTGTTAGAATCCTCAACCCTGTTAGGATTTGGTATTACAACATATGATCTTTGAAAGATGAGATCAATACCCAAACATGCAATATATAATGATATCTGATTACAAAGGTAAAGTACATAACCCTTTTTCTACTGCCGAATAGCTTTCCTATTCTAATTTAGCTTTCTAGGTTCTTCGCTTTCATATACAGAGTCTTCTTTCTTTCCTTCTTACAATATACAACTTCGCATTACTTACAATCATAACATTACAACATTACAACTCCGCATTACATGCTTCTTACATATATACAAGTTATTATAATTAATAACTTCCAGTTTGCTTACAAAATATACTCTTTCCACAATACAAAACTAATTCATGTTTCCTAAGGGTTAACATCTAGGATGTCTTCCCTTATATGGTTAAGCCATTATTTTGATAAACAAAATAATTCCTTAACTTAATATTCACATTCTATCTTCTTGCTCTGTTCAGGTCGGCTTCAACACTGTCTCTATAATTATTTAATATCTTCCTCCATACATGTTGTATAGACTTACGCTTTCACATGTGGCTTTGATATACATAGAATTATCCATGTTCAAGTGCGCATGCACTAAACCTACTTTTGTGAACATTGCTAACCAAAATTGTCTTTGATTAGACTGATAAATACTGTTGTACTTAGACAATTTTCACTTGCGCTCATACAAAACTACTTTCTTCTATTATTTGATCATCATGGTGATTATATGTTGCCATAATGACAACAATCCGATATCCTACTTAGCCAAATTGCCAACAAAGGGGTCATAGGTCTCATAAGGTGTCCTAAAGGGTCCTAAGGGGTCCTAGGATACATTAATGGGTGCCAAGGGGTTGTAGGTCTCATAAGGGGTCCTAAGGATACCTAGGATAAATAATGAGTCATAAGGGATCCTAGGATACATAATTGGTGCTAAGGGGTCCTAAGAGGTCCTAGAATACACTAATAGGCCCTAGGATAAATTGATGGGTGCTAAGTAGTCCTAAGGGGTCCTAGGATGCATTAATGTTTCCTAAGGGGTTGTAGGTGTCATAAGGGGTTCTAAGATACATAATGGGTCCTAAGGGGTCATAGGGTACATAATGGGTCCTAAGGGATGGTAATTAGGGATACAGGTACACATATACCTAATTTCAACTATATAGAGCCTAGAGCCTCTAGGATTTAAAATTTATGTCTTAAAAGATCTAATGGATGGTTTAATGCACATTATCTACAACCTAGGGTTGATGGATAGGGTTTATAATTGAGGGTAAAGAGTCTTGACTAGTGGTTTATACTTGACGTAAGGAGGGTTTAGGGTTTCTATTCTAGAGGTTTTTTGTTTATTTTGTATATGATTGAAGTATATAGGATTTTATTTTATATGTTAAATTTGTTTAGGATTTCTATTGTAAGTTATCCATTTAGGGCTTCTATTTTAAGTTATTCATTTAGGGATTCTATTTTAAGGTATTCATTTAGGGCTTCAATTGTAAGTTATTCATTTACGGTTTCTATTCTAATTTATTCATTTAAGGTTTATATTCTAGGTTGCTCATTTGTTTTATTTTTTTATTTTATGTTGTTTAATCACAGTGTATGGGATTTCTACATTTTGACAAAGAAATACATTAAAAACTAATTCTATATGTACAAAATAAATGAAAATTTTGAATACAATATGAAACCTAATTTTTGTGCATTTAAACAAAAAAGTAAGCAAAATTCACATATACAATCTATTTTGTTAATCAACAAAAATTATTTAAAATGTTTTTTTAAGAAATTAATAAAAAAAATTAAAATGGCCTACCTGGAGGTTGTTGGTGTTGGAAATAGAGTGGGATTGCACTCGAAATTGGGGTGACATTCCTATAAAATGGCCCTGACCCTATTTGGAATGGGACCCCATTCCAAAAGAGGTCACATTTCACGGATTTTATTTTAGGGTCTTGTAGCACACAAGGCCATGATTCATGTTTAGCCTTGCGACCCCAAACCAAAATGCTACCCCATTTCATATTAGCATTACCCTATTTCATGGAGCTTCTTTTTGCGAGAATGGCTAAGTGTAAAAGTTCCCCCATAAGTGGACTCAACTTCTTGCACTTACCCCAAGCTAAAAATTCCAAATTTTATTCTGATCCAAAAATACACTTTTTGGCAAAATTAAGAACAACCTAGATCATTGAATAGCTATTCATATCTAATTCAAACATACCCAGAAAATGCAACATTGAAATAGCTTGAGTTGTTCATGAATTTTACAAAATATCACTTCGAAAATGGATGTCAAACTCTAGAAAACTCCAACAGTGATAAACAAGATTGTAATGATATAGTTTTCTACTCTATGCACCCCCAAATTGCTAAAGAAGACACCTAAACCCTAGTCGATCAACTCTAGAAATCGCACATCCCTCCTTAGCAATGTATGACCAGCAAAAGAAATGAATGAATAGAAAACCCTTCCCCTTGTTTTTCATCAATTAGCGTCTAACAAACTGATATGCAATCAGACTCTATCAAAAATGAAATAAACTCCACAAGTATGCCCAAATGTGACCTATGAGATTAAATCACCAAAACTATTCTCCAATTTGTGTCTCTCAACAACACAGAGAATATTTATAGTAAGGGGTTTTATCCTCACAAACCTTGAGTTGAACAAAGTCCAACTCCAGAACCACATAGGGTTTCCTCAGAGAGAATTACCAAAAATAATAAACTCAACAATGTCCAAATGAGAGCTACAATCCTCCTTTTATGATTTTTTGGCTACTTTTTCAAAAAAGTACTTTTTTTTTTGTTATTTTTCAGGAATGTTTTTCCCCCTAAAACATTTTTTTCTTTTTTGCTATTTTTTGAGAATTTTTTTAATTTTATCTTGTAAGATTCACTTCTCTTTTTAAATTTATAATGTAACATTAAATAATAAAATCTCATCCATGAAAATAAATAACTTATTAATTTATGAAGCTTTTATCTCAAAAAGGTAATTTGGTTCACTATTAAAACATTTTTCACACTCAAAGTCACTTTTAAGCATCCCATTATTTAAAGCTTTCTATCCTCTTTCCAATGAGCTATAACATTGAGGTGTTTGATAAATATATTTAATTAAAATGACAACATAAGTGAAATTAATTAAATATAGCTCAATAATACACCTAATTAGCGACAATGGTTGAATTGCATCAAAATTGAAAGTAGGATGCGAAGGAGTGGTCTTGATGATGAAAGATGATTAATAAACCTAATTAGGTTACTTACTAAAAATAGGCGCCCCCTCCATGAGTCTTGAATCCCAAAACAAAAGCCAAAAATAACATCTAAAAGCATCATATGACTCCTCTAAACTCATTAGCAACATCAAATTACTCCTCTGAACAAGCTAACACAAACCCAAATAGTCAATGACAATTGGACTACTAGAGAACCTAAAAATGGGAATATTACATGTCTCGTTTATAATAAATTAATTAAAAATAGGAAATGAGAAGTCTACCCTTTCACAAAAATTATTGTCCTCAACAAACTTGAAATGCTTTTTTTCTCTCCAACTCTCTAGTTGATCAACAACCACTTGTTCTACTAAATCTTGTTTCATCCCTAAACCAATCTTTAGAAATATTTTTCAACCTTATACAAAATGGCTCCATCAACTAACATACACTTGTCATTTTTATCATCAATTTTATTCCTTATACATTCTACCATGTTAAGGACCTCTTATTCATCATAAATGCCAAGAAAGTATGGATATTATGGAGGATTCATCATTAACTACATTCTTTAACCCCCTATATCCAAATCATAATCTAAAATTTATCTTATCCCTTTGTGTTGTTGATAATACAAATCAAGTTAACATGAAAAATCCAATCCATTGTAGTCTATCTCCACCACAAATTTACAACCAACCAAATATTTTCAAAAAAATTCCAAAACAAGCAAGATGACAATATCTTTGTTGTCATACCTAGAGAAGATAGGTCTCTAACAATAGGCCCTTATTTGTACTAGAACCCTTATTTTGCATTATATTTCCACCTATAGAACCATATTATATCAAAAATAATTGTAAGAAATATGAAAAAGAGAGTACAAGATATGATTGAAATACCTTACTAATCTTATTAAAGAGTTTTTGAAAGTTGTCTATCCATTTGTAAGCTCTCATCTCTAATATTTTTATTGATGGCGTAGTCATATGTAAATATCCCTTAAAAACCTTTCTATCAACATTGTGTATATGGTCTACTTGCACTCCATTAATATGGATGACATGGCTCACATGTTGAGGTTCTATTATGGGCTTATTTTAAATAGAATGTATATTGCTCCAGTAAGTCCATAATTGTAACCAAATGCTACAAATGATCTTTCCAAAACTCATTATAAATCAAAGTTTCATCAAATAAATTCAAACCAATTTTCCACAATTGTCTATAAAAACATGATGCATGAATGGCTAAAAATGAGATTAAAACAAAGGGGAGAAACATATTTTCAAAGTGTTCAAGAAGAAATTTGAGTTATTTTCTAAGCATTCCTTCTTAATTATCCACAAATCTAAGGTGGTTATCTTATATGTAGCTTGATTCCAAAAACACCATGTCATGCTTAGTAATTAAATATTGAAATCAAAATAACATCCTTCCCACAAAAAGTATCTCACTGTGACTATCATCATTTGGCCTTAACCTATAATCTTGCCTTCAACTATGGAGCTTAACTTCAAGGAGTAATTTATGGATTATAAATGTTTATCCTTCACAATATGGTTGGAATGCATAAAAACTATGTTAACTTCCTTTAAATACAAATGAAAGATGTGGAGAGCTCAATAGTGATATTAAATCATGTATTCAATTTGACCTTTGAACAAAGAATCCAAGTGCCCTATATCATAAATTGTATCCTTTACTCTAACACCTTTTTTAGTGTGCTTTCTCTGATGACAAAGAAAATGCAGAGACATATGAGGAAATGACATAACTAGAATATGATCATTTTTTCCATGCCTTAAGCTATCAACAAATACTTGTCCTTCTTTTTAAAAATAAAAATTATGTAGCTACTCTCACCACTTACATTCTTGCAAGTTAAAATATATTATTTAAATGCATATCCATCCACCATACTACTTTGAAAATCAATCATTGGCTCACCTTTTGAAAGTTTGGATGATAATGCATGTACCTCCCTTTTTAACTCTTTGCATCCAAGTAGAGCCCTTCTTCCTTAACGTTATCGATATTTTTTTGGTGTACAATGTTAGAAGTTGATAATATATATTCAATTTATTTTATAAAATACCTTCAATTTTCATGTTACTTTTGATTAAGACACCTGAATCTCACACTAGCATCAGTGGGATTTTTTTAAGTTGAGAGAAAATAATTCTCTTCAACTTTTTACCCTTCATCTTTCCATCATTGTTAGATTTCTTCCCATAATGATAAACACTATATAATTATATAGAACCAAACTAATACAATAAATCTTCTCTATTATTATCCTCTTTATTCATTCATATGTAATCAAACAAATAACCAATTCTTTTACCTTCTATTGCTAACCTATACATCTTTGAAAGGCCATCCTCAAAATAAAATTTATTAATAGGAAAAGATTCATCTAAATCATCCTTCATGAAATCATGCTCATTAATATGGAAATCTTGTAGAACATCCTTACATGGCATGGGATCCTTCTTTACAATGCTTAAGATCTTAATAGATTCCATCCTCAAATATTTATCTTTGCTATGCAAGCTAATTTCTTATTGACTCCATTGCAATAAACATATTTTTCATGTTATAACTCCTATATTTCTTGAATCAAAACATTCTTTTCAAAGTAAAAGCTCATACCTTCCATTTGCTTTGTGAATTCCTTTGAGAGTTTCTTTCTTTCCATCTTTTGCAAATCTTTTGTGGTTCTAATATAACCATCATATTTTATGGTTACTTGGCAAATTCTTTAACTTACGATTTTTTACCCATCTTCTCAAACATTCTTGTTGTTATTGGATAATTCACTGATGAGTGGAATTCTTTTGATATTCTTGAAATATTTTCATTAATTTCATCATGGATTCTTCAAAAGTCTTCATATTTTTACATAAAAAAAATAATTTTCTACCATGCAGGCTAGTAAGACCTTCTCTAATATCATTATAATATTCCAACTAGAAAGTTGATGACAAATTTTAAATATGAAATTGCATAAATAAAACTTCACAATTTTAACACACTAATAAGTAAATCAATATTATTTTGATGACTCATCTATTGGGAACCCAGGTCGGGCAGGTGTGGGTGGTCTAATTAGAGATAGGTATGGAAAAATCATTTTAGCTTGCAGTTCGCTTGGGGTTACAAACTACCTATGTGGAAGAGCTAGCAATGGCATTTCATGGTATTGATTTGGTCATTAACCATGGTCACAAAAAGCTAATCATTGAGAGGGATGTCCTCAATGTCATCATGATGTTGATGGGAGCAGTTAAACCAGGATGGGAAATAAAAGATTTAAGTATCAAATGCAAAGGCTTAGTGGACACGTTGGATCATGTCAAATGTCAACACACTTACCATGAAGGTAATGGGGCCACTAATAGGTTGGCATCCATGGGTCATTTTACAAACTCAATTCACACTTGATTCAAAGCTCAAGAATTACCTCAAGAGGAACATGAGGCTATCAAACAAGATATTGCTACACTCGGAAAAGGACACACAATTCCCACAAGGAATTTATTATGATGAAAGGCAATTATTATTTGATGGTTAGGAGATTTTTTGAGATTATATCTCTATTTTTTTGCATAGTCTTCTTTGGGATTTCCATATCCTCTATTGCCTTCTCTATCAAGAATATTTGCAATGAATCCATGGGAGGAGAACATATTTAGACAGAGCCTAATAAGTGTGATGTCATGAAAAATGATACCCTTTGGCCTATTCTACAAGTTGGACATGTGGATAATTACATTGAAGGTATGAAGGGTTTCAATCCTGAACTTTCTGAGAAGTTTGCTAAGTCTTGGGACCAAGGAATGGTGAATATTAGGAGAATTTCCTTTGCGATCTTGGTAGAATCTATTGTGGCCACTACTAGGTTGATTGTGGAAGGAAATGTCATTCCAAGAAATTCCAATTCTCATTATAAACAAGATCTTAAGAAATTCCTTGACACAAGTGAAAAATACCTTGTCTACAAAATGGATTCAACTAAGAAGAACTCCTTAGTGAATGGAAAGATGTGGCTTTTTTGTTGATCAATTTTATCACTGTGAAAGGTAGATTTAAGCACTTTCACTCTCACCTTTTTCCTATGCTCAATCATTTTCGACATAATATCAAGCTCAAATTTCCTTTTTGGATTTTATCTTCCCTAACTCAATTTGTGATGAAATCTAGAAATAATGGGGGTGCCCCTTTGCATCAAGGTTTAATCCTCCACCTGCATAACTTTCATCTGGATTTATTTCCTGAGGTAGGCCCAAATAATCCCCCTTTAATTATTGTATTAAATAACCACATGGATAGTTCTAAGGCTTCCCCTTCTTTAACGGTCTCTCCTCCTAGCTCGACTAGGGTTAACCCTAAGGAAAGCCAAGTTGAATGCTTTAGGTAAGGAAAAAGTGTTGGAGGAAATATTCATTGTCTTTGAGGATTCTTCTTCCTTATGGTCAACTGGGTCAGAGTAGACCCCAGAAAATACCCCTGTCAAACATTCCAGCCAAGCTCCTAATCCCCCTTTCCCTATTTCTACTCCCCAAACCTATAAAGGATACCCTCGGGTCACGAAAATAGTTTCCCCTCCATACTCCCATAACCCCACCCCTACTAATGAACTTCTAGATTACCCATGTATTGTGAATAAAGTTGATAAATTATGCATTCTCTACAACTGTTGGAATGTCACAATGAAGTGGATTATTGCTCAACTACACATGGCCAAAAAGAAAATTAACTTGTTAGAAGCTATTGTGGAGGAAGAGGCAAAAGAGGCGGATTGGTCCCATACCAAAGTGGATGACAACGTTTGGGAGGTTGTTGATGAGTTGGCTCAAAAATTGGATAATTGGAAAATCATTGAAGAACAAGTTTGTGAGATGAAGACTTTGATTCCCTCTAATGAAGAGAAACAGGAGATGGTTCGAGCTCTGGCCAATGTCAAGGCCAATCAAAATTAAGTAAACAAAAAGCTAACGGATTCGGTTAACTTCAATAAGCAGATGATGGACAAAGTAACTTCTTCCTTCAACACTCCCTAGGAGGAATTGGAATAAAGAAAGGTTAAAAGAAGGAAGCACAGGGAGAATCTGCAAGTTATTGCTCAACTAGTGAAAGAGGGCCCTTCTACTAATTTGGTCCTACATCAGCTAGAAAGACTTCTTTTCTAGATACCCTTAAGGAGCTTAATCGGAATTGGAATGAGATTAATCTCTTGTATGTTTAATGTTGTGTTTGTTGGTTCTAGTCTCTAGTTTTTGTTGCTAGTTCTTTTGATGTTTTATTTTGCAATTTTTTTGGTTGAATTCCTATCGAACTGCCTAAGGGCTTGATGTTATTTTTGTGTTGATGGGTTTGGACTCTTTCCTGATTGACTTAATCAGAACATTATTTTTGCACCAATCAAACTTGGATAGCTTACAACTTGATATTATGATGTTAATCTGATTTTTACATCAATTAGAATTCTTATGATACATTATAGCATCTACAACAAAAAAGACAAATTTGAAAACAACTACATCATAAACCCACAAAAATGATAATTTTTTACAAAAGACTCACTCATTTTTTACTTTTTTTACAAAATAGCTAGAAAATTCTTTTATTTTGGAAATCTGATTTTAACAAATTAAATATGTTACTTTAGGGGAAAAAAAATTTAAAAATAGCAACAACCATATCAACAATGAGAAATTAAATATAGCCCTCTTAAATCTCTCATATCAACATTGCGAGACTCACGCATTAACAACACTAAAAGACTCCAAATTGAAGATCACTAACCATAACATTTAAATCTAATTTAAAATTTTAAAGCATCAAATACTAGTAACCAAAATAATTTGATACAAAATCACACATTCAATATCAAATGAAATCCAAACTGCACACTTCTTCATTAACATACACACCACAAAAATATCAATGTTCCTTCAAAAAATAAAAAGAGGTCCATAATTTATGTAGTTGATCTAGATGAGCATAAGGACACAACAACAATTATATCCATAAAATACAATAAATCTAAAATCCAAAGTCCCCAAAACTACTACTAAAAATTGCAAAATTCACAATTTAAAACTAGTTGAAATCTACAACTCTGGAAGAACATTCACACCCTTTCAATGAGATTAGTCTACTAAACCAAAGGGGTTTTTGTTATCTAATGGAAGAAACCAATAGTTTTTCATCTATTTATCTCAATCTTCTATAGGTTTTCATCTATAATTAACAATGAATGACATAAGTTTAAACAATGAAAGAGAGATAAATGGCATAAGTTTAAACAATGAAAGAGAGATAAGTAACAATGAATGACAAGTTTGATCCAAGAAGTCATTGTTTATTTGGTTTCTTTAAAATTAGTCGTTAGGTGATAAGATAAATATAGAATATACGACTACTAAAATATAAGCAGTAACTGATGCCCTTCCCCTAATCCAGGAACAAATGCTTGTAGCAAGGTTTATCTATTTTCCTTGTCAGATATCATTATTATCGATATATTGTTATGATTCTTGGAAGGAAGGATGTTGAATCCATCAAGTCTTTTCGATTTAAAAGTTGAGTCAAAATTGTTAGAAGTCAACTTATGCATTTAAATGTGGGCTTGAAGCAATACATTGGACATAGGTGTCAATTTTCCACAAAGGCGCCCTTAGCACCTCAATTTGGGTGTAAAAATAGACTCAGATTTGGATGTTTAGAAATGGCTTTGCTTTGTGAATGGAACAAAGGTAGCTCATTGCCAAAGGGTTAGAGTTTTTTATGTCAATGAATTCATTTTGTCCTCTCATTCTCCCTCACATATTGTGAATGCAATAAGTTGTATTTCTTTTTTTGCAAACCACATTGTAAAATTTTGTATTGCAACAATTAGAGAAATCGGCAAAACACCAAGGAAACTTGAATCAAAGATAACTTTCACTAGGTAACTCGAGTTAAGTTCCGTTTTTTAGAAGTGGGTTTTTCCCAAGCTTGATTTGTTGGATGTTGGAAGTGATACCACAATAGTGTTATAAAGTATTATTTTTAATTCTAAATGGTTTGCCTTTGCATTATATTTGTAAAGTGCCACTGGTAAGGAGGCCTCTCCATAATCAAATCAAGGGGGTTTATTGTGTATCTTATATGCCTCCACATTTCCAACATTTCTTTTGTTTGAGACTAATTGAGATAATATGTGAATTGCACATGTAATCATAAATTGAAAACATATTCCATTTTCGGGAGGTCCATCATGTCAAAACCAAAATTTCATCATTATGTTGTCAAGCTTAATCCAAAGAACAATTTGTTTTCAAAACAATGGATATTGAATAGTTGTAGTGAGCATCATCTATTCTAGTTCTTGAGCCACATGGTGAATATTAGAAGAATAAATGATATAACAAAAATGACAAAGTTCATATATAGACTCGTAGGCATTACAATTTATGAGAGATATATTCATCACATAAAGCACACAAAATGTCCAAAATTTCAATAGTATTTATAGAATATAAAGGAGAAATCAAAGTCTTAACATTCATTTTTTTGGAAATGAGGTCAAAATGAGGGCTTTGGGTCATTCTCTGAGACATTTAAGGGTATTTTACCAATCCAAGGGGGTTTGAGATGCAATTCATTTTATAATGTTTTGAGGGACAATTTTCATGAAATAGTTTTTAGTTCTTCAAAAACAAATTTAAGTTGCAAAATTTTGAATTAAGATTTTCCTATCACGATGTTTTTGCATTTATTTTTTTACAATCGTGATTCAAGGGTTTTTCTCTTTCAAGTATGATTGCAATGCAAGGAATGGTGGCAAACAGTGTAAAAGGATATTTCAACAACATAGTTAAGAACAAGGCACAATCAAGCATATCGAAGTAGAAGACAAGATCAACACATCAAGGAAGATGATAATAAAGAAGGTACCTCAAAAATACAAAGGTTGCCATGAAGATGGAAGACTTCACAACATGGGAAATCAAGGCATGCAAAGAATTCAAAGGATTCAAGGTAACAATGCAAGGAAAAGATAAATTTCATACTTTGATAAGGACTAGTTCAAGATGTTCAAGCTCGAGGAAAGGAACACAAGGAAAAACTCACACCTTAAGAAAAATACAAGATCAAGAAAGAAAATTGTTCTACAATTAGAGAATGCTATCACAATCTTGGATCTCATTTGGAAATCCAAGATCAACATGAAGGACCCAATTACTAGAAGAGGGTCGAGATATCAAGACAAGGAAATATTTAAAGAGAAGAATTCCAAGAACAACGAAGAAGTGTATGGATGAAGAAAAATATTCAAGATGAAGCAATTTGGGAATATGAACCATCACAACCAATTGAAAGCTAAATAATGTTGAGTATATTGTTAGAGATGCAATGACTTCTTTATGATGATGAAATAGTGGAGTTGCAACAAAATTGAAGAAAGAAAAAACTTTGAGAACTATACATGTTGAGGTGGCATCCACTCATCTTCAACCAATCAAAGATGTCCAAGTTGACATGTCTAAACTCATCCAACCTGACTCACTCACAAGTGGACATGTGGAAGGCATTAAATATATTACTACAATCAATCTTATCATCGGTTTATCCTTAATTGGATATGTACTTAAACACTTGTAATCTCGATATAAAATGTTTGTAGGTGCTAGTTGTAACCACCCCAATTAGGATTTCCATGTAATTATCTTGCTCATTGATTTAGAATCAATATGGACCCTTTATTTGCAATTGGGAGATCTACAAAAGACAGCCTTCTCATTTGTAAATTCATTAATTGTAGAGTAGAGAGCAATTAGTAGTAGCAATAGGGGGAGATCAAAAATTGGTGTCAAGACTAGTTGAAATTAATATACAATTTTCATTGAAGATAAGGTTGATCTTTGTGTGTTATTTCTACATTTTGTATGGTTTCTACTTCTCAAGTTTTAGTTGAAGTTCATTGATTTTAATGGAGAAAAGTGAAGATATATGATGAATTCCTTAGTTCATGCCATTTGTAGTTTGTTGATTGCAAATTACGGTGTATTGTTAGTTTGAACCCACTTAGGCACTAGTTCAATTGTGGACATTATTCATTTGGATTGAGCCAATATTGGGTATTTGAATAAATGTTTATAATATGAAAATCCTTCATTAACTTTGGACATTACACCAAGTTTTGTGTAGTTCTTTTCACATGGCAAAGCAAAGCTAGGTTTAAGAAGTTTCTAATATCCAAGCATTATTTTTATCCTAAACTCTTACCCTTTTTGTCTTTTTTAGAAGTTGACGACACTTTAGTTCAAGTTCCAACTACTTTGTAAAGATCATTAATACTTTTAGGGGGGAGAATTGATAAATTATTGGAAGTATAGTGTTAAGTCCCTTTGTGTGTTACCAGCAATATCACATCAATTCATTGAGTTATATCCAACACAAAGTCACTAGTTCGCAATGTAAACCTTGGAGTTGTCTTAGTTGATCATAGTCAAATTGTTTGCAAGATTAAACTAAAGCAGCAAGATTGAAAGAGTGGAATAAAGCACCGATTTGAAGAGGAAATTTGCAGAGTAGCATTGCTGAAGCAAAACTCAACAGCACAAGCATTGTGCAGTGTGATTAGTTCACTTCAAATATTAGAGTGGGAAGAAAGTGTCTGAAGGTTTAGATGGACCAGGAGATTGCACAGCTTGCAAAGGGAATTTGTGAAAATACCACTAATAGTGCATCCCAATACAACTTTTGAATGTTTTGTTCAAAAAGCATTGAAACGACACTGACATCTAGCCAAATTAAAGCACCGATCCTCAATGACTATTTGTCCAAATACCCCAAATTTACATTCCACGACAGAAGTCTTGAAGTCAATGACAGAAAACCAAACTAAAGCACAAAGTCTTCTCAATCACCATTCATAAGCCAAGTCCATGCCTAACCATATCAACATTTCTCCACAATATTGCAAATTGAAACACAATGCTTTGGCCTTGTTAAATGCTACAAATTAAAATATATAAAATCTAAAACCAAAAAGCATAAAGAATTTGGCATGCCAACTTTTATTGGATAACTTGTGAATTATACTCCATAAAAATGGAATTCTCAGAAACAGGAATTCTCCAAAAAGGGGTACACAGCGTGCAATCTAAAAAAGCCTAATGAGTGAATAATTTAACAATCTCACATTAATAGTAATTTTCATGAAGCATTGACTAAAAATTCTAGAAAAATATTAAACATTAAAAGCATATAGTATTATAAATATCGTAGCCATTAGCAAATAATGGTTGAGATGATGTTTGTTCGTCATTCAATTATTATAAATGTAGATAAACATGCACTTGTATGGAGCATATTTTTGTTATTGAAGCTAAAGAGCAGGTAAATGTCAAAATAAATTTCAAAACATAAGCTACAAAGGTAAATTCCATTCAAAAATCTCTTCCAAAACATTGCTTTTACTGCATGTGATAATATATATAGCATAAAACTCAATCCAATATGTCTTCACATTTGCTTCTGCCTGGGGCAAAAAGGAAGAGCCTATGATCAATAAAAATCATTCCTTGATCGATCCCTATGGTTTACTCAAAAGCATGTATGGTCACCCTTCAAGACATTTCCATCTAGCTTATGGTAAAAGCTATAATACATTTTCAAACATGCACAATAAATCCAGTCTATGAAAGAAAAGAATCAAGTGGAAGCAACTACTTCTGACAGTACAGATCAATTACCTTTTGCATCTTTGTGAGCAACTGTTGTCCTTTCCCTCAAGATAAAGGAACAGACTCGACAGTTCATACAGCTTATAAAGGAAACCGTTCTTGACATTTTCAATAAAGTAAGCGGTGGATACAACATCATACTTAAAAGAAATCAAAATCCAGATAATTACCGCCAGATTTTGAATCAACCTCAGTAAATTTCTTTTCACTGGAGGAAGCTGCTGGCACTTTCTTTCCAGGAAAATCAAGATCAATAGGCTTTGGAATTTCAGGGGGTGCAGTGCACCTGATAAGAGCCCAATTTACACCCTCAAAGAAAGGATGTTGTTTAATTTCAGTGGCTCCACGTTTAAAGGCTAACCGATGTTGAGGCTCCTTCACCAGTAAACCCCTGATCAAATCCCTGGCTGCAAAACTTACTGTAGGTGATTCGGGAAACCTGAGTGGTTGCCCTACCACATTAAAAAGTGTAGCACGATTACCTGATCCCTTAAAGGGTGTCTTTCCAAACATTAGTTCATATAGAAATATTCCAAAAGTCCACCAATCTACAGCACTCCCATGACCTTCTCCTTTTATAATCTCAGGGGCTAAATATTCATGGGTTCCTACAAATGACATAGAGCGAGCACTTGTAGGCTCTGCAATAAGCTCTGGAAGAGGAGTCACTTGATTACCCACCTCATTTTTGGGTTTTCGTATCTTCTTTGACTTGCTTGGAAATAAGCGAGGTACAAAGCAAGTTGGCTGTATGCAAGAAGGCTGGACACATACTGGTTGGACACATGAGGGTTCAATACAAGCAGGTTGAACACAATATGCTGGAATTTTCTTCGATAATTCTACATCAACAGATGAAGACTTCACCAGTGTAGGGCTAACAACACACCTTAAAGATAGATCAAAATCCGAGAGCATGATATGCCCATCCTCCCTTACAAGTACATTTTCTGGTTTAAGGTCTCTGTAAACAACTCCTAGCATATGTAGGTATTCCAAAGCTAGGAGAACCTCTGCGACATAAAATCTGCAAAATGTAGCCAACATTAACTACCAAGAAAGATACATAAATGCTAAATGGGATCAAAGAATCACATTAAAATAAAATTGCTTTATATTTAGCCTATGTTTTATTGATCACATCTTTGAGGACATTATTTCTATCTAGTTAAAACAACCATTATATACAAATGTAACAGCACACAAGGATGGTAATTAAATTTTAGTTGATGGTAATTAAATTTTAGTTTACTTAATATCAAGATAAAAAATGCAAATACACCCTATCAGCACTTAAATGGGAGATACACCCATACTTCCAAAAAATTTATTAACCAATTGAAGCCAAGAACAAACAAATAGCCAAATTGAAATGGAAATGGTGTTGAAGGCAAGTCCCCTTAAAATCTAACATTTTGAGAATCCCTTCAAAGAAAAAGTCTGAAGACCAAATCTGTTCACTAACTTATTCATGTGATCAATTCTCAAAGCTTTGTATGCTGCTGGCATAAACTCGTTGAAGTTTCCTTCATAAAACTGATTTCAAAGTTTCAAAAATTATCAATGTTTTTAAGGAAAAGTAAGACAACCAGTTTCTTGCCCTGCAAAAAGCATCCCAGATATGATACAAGATGAATTAATCTGTATATTGTAGGTTAATCTTTTGTTGTACAATTCCCAATAATTGAAGATTAAGTAAGCCCTTTGGGTTACTGCGTGCAATTTGCCACCCTTCACAGGTGACAAATTTTCCATCAAATAGTCGACAGGTCCATAACACCATAAATAAGCTTGACTTAGTTTATGGAGGAGTTCGATCTTGGACTTCTCACTTTGTAGGCTTACAAGATTAAGCTCTGCTGGCAAAAAACATTGGTATTACACTAGCATTTTCTTTTTATGACCTACTTTTCTATTATTTGAATATCTATCCTTTCATCATAAATTATTGAAATCTTGTCATTACATATTGTTTTGAACTGTCAATGCCTATGGCACTATAGTAGCAAGACACTCAATATACCTGTGATAAATCCCGAGTAATCACTGCAGTTAGCAAAATTAAAACTTGCTCTATTTGTTCATACTTGTGAATCTGACTTAGTTTATTGGTCAACTTTAGTCTGTTGTTATTAAATAGTTACAGGTGGATACCAACAGTTCAGTTTAAGGAACAACCATTGGGCCTTAAAATTTTCTGTAATCGGGGAAGGAATCTGATTGATAAATATATTTGTTGAGTCAATTTTGCCTTTCTGAGCAGTTATTTTCTACTCAAGAAATTATTCTTTAGATACTGAAAGAAGATATTTGGGTGGAAAAAAATTGACACCATACTCAAAACAGCATTATTTCTTAGTAGGTAAATAATATTTTCTGCAGTGTGTCAAGTTATGATATTAATATTAGGATTCAACAGCGTAGTTTTCTGAGTAAAACTCATTGACCCATATTTCATGCAAACTACTAATCAGGGAATATGTATCAATGAGTTTGACTCAAAAAACTACGGAATTGTATCCTGATATTAATATCATAGCATTATTTCACTATTTGAGAGCTGGACTTCACATATGTGACTGAGTTGTATATCATGGTCACAGACTCACAAGATTCAGACTTGGCACAAACTTCCCAGACCTTTTGGCCTCAGACTTGGCCAAAATTGCTCAGAAAATACCCACAACATGTGAATATGAAATATGAAAATTACACTTCCAATGGCTTCTAAAATTGGAATTGCGATTCTGTTTCTTTGTCAGACTCATAAGTCTTTAACTCTCACACTCGGCCTAATCTTCATGTCGAGGCTGCAAGCTTGCCAAGACTCATAACCATGGTCTATATAACACTCTTCTCCTCCATGGTTGATGCTAAAGCATATTTCTTGAAAATACTGCTACATGCAGAAATGGAAGCACTGTGAGCTAGTTTAACTGTGCCATCCTAAGATTTTCTCGAAAAATTTACAGACAATAAATAAAAATGCATCCTTGAACATATAAATTTCATTTCAAGGCTGAACATCAGAAATTGTGCCTCAAATAATTCTAGGACGTGAACTTTATAGCATGATCATCCTAGCAATATGACTTGGAACAAGAATGAGAATGCCCAATCTTGCATTAAAGTGTAGCATAACCAGTCACACCAAAGACTATCCCAATAGCATATCCACCAAAGCAAACAGCCACAGAGCAAAAGCACCGCCCTCTATGAAAGGAAATGAAAATGAGGAATACATATTTTGTTGCAAAACATCACCTTATCATGGATACACTTCCTCATTAAAGAACCAACAGACTATGAAATTGCAATTAAATTTACTTGAATTCCACAGCAACATGTCCTGACTCATTCATTGTTCTCTGTGGGGATCACAATGAAGAATAGGCCTGGTGGCATACAAGATTTGAACTTTATACTAGCCTATGGCATACAAGATTTAAACTCTATACTAGCCTATGTTATGGAGAGACAATATGATGGAAAGGACACCCTGCTGATGGGCCTTCCTGGGCAGATCCAGGTGTTCTCAGAGAATCAAGTATTCAAAGGGAGAGTTCAGAACAGGGATGGGTGAAGCTCAATTTTGATGGTGCGTCAAAAGGTAATCCAGGGCCTTCAAGGGCTGGTTATGTAGCTAGGGATTGGCAAGGAAATATTATCGCTTAGGGGGGGAAACGGCTATGTGATGGACCAACAACAAAGCACAAGCAGCACAAGCAGCTCCGAATGCATTATACATGGCAAAGAAATTATCAGTCTTTCACATTCATTTGGAAGGGGATTCACTAATAGTTGTTAATGCTATTATCATAGGGGAAACACCAGCTTGGAATTAGAACAAATACATAAAAAAAATTAAAAGTCTTTTGGCCACCTCTGAAAATTTCAAAATCACACACATTAAAAGGGAGGAGAACGCTATAGTGGACACACTTTCAAATAGCGCCCTTTCATTATTACCGGATCAGTCAGAGGGATTGTTTGAAGATTTTCCAGATTTAGAAATTGATGAATTTTCTGCCCCATACGCCGTCAAAGGACAGCACATCAATGGATGTGACAGGGGTGAGGAGTTATGAATGCATGCGGAGGCATTTAAGGCAGGAGAGAGGCAGTATATTGCTTATTGTTTCCCATTCGGTGATTGTAGTGTAGTGAAGAAAGCCAAAGATTGTGAAAGAGATGGAGGCTAATTTCTCACTGATTTCACTGAAGCAGCAGCTGTGCTTCAAAGGGCGCATTTCAGACAAAAGTTTGAAGGGGGTTTTCAATTTTGATGAGCCAGTCTTCAAGCAAATCATTGATCTTTTGCTGGGCAACGAGTTCATATGGACCGAATGCAGGCATCGTTGCAACAATGATACTGCTTTGGCTCTATTGGTGTGGTCATTAGAATTGGGGACGAAAGAAGAGGCAATGTGGGTCATGAAGGAATGCGTCTGCCCATTGTGGTGCCATGGAATGGCATCCATTTTGGCCATGGCAGAACCGGGGGTGGGACTAAGTGTGCAGGGTGAAGATTGGCAAAAAATAGGGGATGGGGATCAACCAGTGCATCCCTTCTTGGTATTGAGCGCCTCAAGCAACAGGGAGGAGCATCGAGAGGAGGCTCTCATTGGATGGGAGTCTTTGAAAGAATTAATTTCTGCATTCCTGGGAAAAGGAGAAGATGTTGCAATTGGCCGCAATTGAGAAGAAGGTGCACAAGAAGGTGGTTTACAGTCCGGAGGATTACTGGTACAATGGTCCTATGGGGAAACCAAGGACTTGACTGCATTTGTAGTTTGCGAGACGGGTCTTCTAGGGCTTGGCCTTTTGAATTTTGTTGCAGTTTTTTTACACTAGGGCTCTTAAAAATAGGCAGGTATTTGGGTAGAGCCCTTTTTGACAAGTCTATATTAGCTGGATTTTGGTTTTTAGTGGCCATTAGATGTGGACTTCACTTTTATTCAATCTCAAACTGGTTTGTTTTTTGGGGTTCTTAAGTCGGCAAAGCTTAGAAAGGCTGAGAATCCAATGTATGCAGGTAGTGTTTATGGGCAGGCTAAGTTGCCGGTTCGGATTCAGGTTTGGATTCAGATTCAGATTCAAGATTCGGGTTCAAAATTTGTTCAAAATATTTTTGGGGTGGGTTTGAATTCATTTTGGGTTCGTCCGTACAAAAACATATAGATATAGATATGCAGCAGCAAATAAGTTCATACAACACTATGCTAATAGTAAATACGCCACCATATATATTAACAATCGGAAATGTATCACCACAAATCTCATTGTAGATCTATAGGATTCATCAATTACAAGAATCAACATAGAACATAGATCTTTTCATGAAGTGAAATGTGCCTTAGGCTTTATGACTCCAGTCCAAGTCATGGCTGCCCCAACATAATGCAAATGGAAGCATATCAAAGTACTCTAAATTCTTTAAGGGTCAACAGAAGCACTAGACGCTTTTCAAGTACAATTAATCCTCTGTAACAGAACCAAGACTACACACATGCAGATGGCTGCATTCTCAAGTAAATGCAGACTAATCCTTCAGGAATACAGAATGCAGCAGCCAAAATAAAATGTCCGCCAATGCAAATGAGACGGTGAAAACATTAATCACAACCAGATAGTTTACTCCTGATATTATATTGGTCATTGGCAAATAGAACAAAGTATACACAATCAAACTGGAAAAAGAGAGATAGAATAATAGACAGAAATAAGACCTTGGCAGTCGGCACTTTATTCACATACCAAAATAGTCACGTTTTTTCATATTCATATTCATATAGACTAAATTAGACAAAAAAAAACTTTTAAAAAAGTCAAAAAATGTTGTTTTTTGACCAAAGTCAACCTGGGTTCTGCTGCATTTACTCAAAGTCACCGTAAATTCTGGTAAATTTGGTCCACTACAGCCAAATTTCCAGTGAATGTGATAAGGACCAGAATTTGCAGCGAATCGAACCAGGATTTCAGCCTGCCAGAAGCGAATCTGGTAACATAGTGGGCAGGTATTGGTAGGCCGTAGGAGCATATGGCATCAGTATTTCAAGTTGATACTACTTCTCTGTAAAAGTTTATTTTCTAATATTAATGAAAAGAAGTATTCAGCAATCAAAATAAATACGATGGGAAGACATAAACAAGGGTTCACTTAATTATATTTCTGCCATACATAATAAATTTAGGACTAGGAATTCTGTTCCCTCTAATTTTGGATGCAGTTGCAGTGCCAAGCTGCCCTAGCTGCTCAACCCCTTTGTTGATTGCCTATGCTCAACGCATCCTGTGGCAGGCAGGGTTTCTGCAACCCTTCTCTATTCTGTCTTCTTTTTTTCTATCCTCGTTCCTCAATGGTGCTGCCCTCCTGCAAGAACATTGATGATTTTAGGCTCAAACTGCCACTTAAGACAGCCTGCCATGATACTTCCAGGTGTGGAAAAATCCACTTTAGTAGTTCCAAACGCCTTTGTCCCCAAGCTCAAATCCACATCAATAGTGAAAGTACTTGTGGACAATTTTCCTAATTCTAATGATACACTTTTGGAGCATGCCCTTGTTGGATGTTTCATCAAGCTTTGCAGAGCCCCTTAGCTCTCAAAAAATGGATTTCTCCAGTCTGGGGTTCCAAAGTAACTCACCTATGAATTGTTGTTGTGTTGTCATGTGTATTTTACAATCATGTTTGAATCTAAAGAGAAGCAAGTAACAATTTTTAAAGGAGGTCCCTTGTTTATGGGCTCTACAGCCCTATTTCTGAACTTTTTGTCTGCTCACTTTGATCCGGCCCAAAGAAGAGCCAGTTTATTTAAAACTCCCCTTCCTTCCATTGCATCTCTAGAACAAACCATCATTAGAACTAATTGGTAATAAAATTAACAAATTTCCCGATTGGATTCCTCCCAAAAGCTTCAATGCTGCTTCTGCATGCATGTGTGATGACAGATTTCAAAGAGTTTAAAACAAGAAAAAATTAGACCCACAATCACCCTGAAAATCTAGACAAATTTGTTGCCCTCTTTTTTGACAAAGATAAAGCCATTCCTCCTGAATTTGAAGAAGAAACCAAGAGCAAGACGCTCAAGTAACCCCCAATGAAGCAATTGTGGGCACCCAGACGCTGCTAGAAGACCTGCTTGAAGAACCTCCAGAAAAAACACACAAAAAAACCAAAATTGATAATGCAGGAATGTCATTATTCCCACAACTGGTCTTGACCCTATTCTTACCAGATTATCTACCAAGCTAGGAAGGGAAACAAACCAAGACATTAGAATTAAAGCAGTAAAGAAGAATGTCGTTGTTAAGATCCAAACAACCTTGGAGTGTTTCTCCCCAAAAGACAAGGGGCAAGAAGCCCTCCAAAAACTGAGATTGTCTCTTAAAATCATAGGGAATTAGGTATGCCCTTAAGGAAAATTATCTCAAAGGTCTCATCAAAGACCACAGTCCGTCCTTCATAGGAATTCAAGAAACCAAACTTGATCAAAAGAGTACATTAAACTCCTAGCAATCTATTTGGAATAGGTCTGAAGTGGAGATCACCAGCACAAATGCAGCCTCTAAAGACCTCCACAAAGCTTGGGATACAAACTATCACACTAAGATTGACCAACATCAAAGTGACTTTTGGCTTTACTCAATCTTTAAGGCAAGTGGGTCTCATTCACCTACTTGAATGTTAAAGTCCACAACTCCCATGTTAGCAAATGTCAAAAAACAAAGTTGTCTCTCTATTTTCTCCTTCATTGAGGAACAAACCTAATTTTAGATGGAGATTTCAACACAGTTCTCTTCACATAAAAAAGGGGTGGTTCTATAATCAGAGATCCTTGCAAAGAACACATTGAAAACATTATTACCCTGGTTGGGCTTCCAAATGTCAAGCCTTCTAGAAGAAATATACTTGGCCCAATAAGAGAGCTGGAGACAATTTCGTTATTGGAAGAATTAATAGGTTTTTTATCCGGGCTGATATTGTCACTCTCTTCCCCACTATCAACAGCAATATCATTCAATGTACAGCTTCTGGCCTGAATTTATCCTCTGGACAGTGGCTGCAATAAAAACAAGGGCCCCATCCCCTTTAATAATAATACTGATTACATTCATTTGACTGGCTTCTCCTTGGAAGCAGTGTTTAGCTGGAACTCTTGGTGCTCCTCCAACAATACCCAAGATGCCTGGAAGTTCAAAATTTCCAGAGTAAAAGATGATCTGAGAAATTGGATAAAATCTTATTTTTTCTCTGATCGGACTAAGCATTCCCTTTTGTTAAGGTTTTAAGATCATTGCAAATGTAATAGCACTATCTGATTGTATGTGTTTTCCAAATGCATCAATCTCTTGTATATATACAAGGCAAAGACAAGAAGAGACATGTCCCTTCATGGGACATGTCTATTCATTAATCTAATTTATTAATTAACTATATAATTAATATAAGAATAAATATAGATTAACTATATATATATGCATATTAATATATAAAATAATATCAATTATTATGTATATTAATATATATATGTATATGTAATAAATCATTTCTCATAATAATCATATAATCAATTTTATTTATTTGACCGATGCTACATACATCAACACTCCCTCTTAGATAGGGAGGATAAATCAATCCAATGTCAACACTTATGACACCTAATAGCATCAACCCTAAGATGTAAGCAATAGAAGCATCATCCTCATGATGTAATCAATAGAAACATAGTCTCAAGATGTGGATTTCCTCCATTGACGATTCTATCTGCAAGCTCTCATGTGGATTGCCTCCATCGGCGATGCTATCCACAAGCTCTCAGGTGGATCGCCTCCATCAGCGATTCTATCCGCAAGCTCTAGTGTGGATTGCCTCCATCAGCGATTCTATCCACAAACTCACGAGCTTTAGTGTGGATTGCCTCTATCAGCAATTCTATCCACAAGTTCCCAGGTGGATTGCCTCAATCGGCGATTCTATCCACAAGCTCTCATGTGGATTGCCTCCATCGGCGATTCTATCCACAAACTCACGAGCTTTAGTGTGTATTGCCTCTATCGGCGATTCTATGCACAAGTTCCCAGGTGGATTGCCTCAATCGGCGATTCTATCCACAAGCTCTCGTGTGGAATGCCTCTATCGGCGATTCTATCCACAAGCTCTCGTGTGGATTGCCTCCATCGGCGATTCTATCCACAAGTTCCCGGGTGGATTGTCTCAATCGGCGATTCTATCCACAAGCTCTCGTGTGGATTGCCTCCATCAGCGATTCTATCCACAAATTCACGAGCTTTAGTGTGGATTGCCTCTATCAGCGATTCTATCCACAAGTTCTCAAGATTTAATGTGGATTGCCTCAATCGGCGATTCTATCCACAAGTTCTATCTATTATGATTGGTTTTAGCCATCACAAGATGTCAATCACAATAGAAGGTCAAGTTATTGTAAGATCGTCACCTTACAATAACTTTTACAAATACAAGTGATAATCATTTGGAAGTCGTCACTTCCTCATGATTTACACAGGGGACAGGCCCATTAAAAACATTCATGATTCATTAGTATAATAATCAATTATATCAAGTTTACCTCATAAATGTTTCACCTTCAATAGTGAACTCTCTCAATCAATATGATCAAGATTGTCAAAAGTTGACTGAACCATCTACTCCCTCTAAAGCTCAAGTTTATCAACTTATTAACCTCTTTTGAAATATCAAAATCCCTTTGCATCTAGTCTCAATCATCAATGGTTCTTAACAAGATGCAAAACTTGCGAGTACTCGCAAGCCAACATGTTAGGGGAGTCACTCGCCCAATAACTCCCAACAAGTTTTTGTAAAAGTTGCAGTGATTTTTGCTTGAAAAACTCATTCAAATTCATATATTTTTGTTTTTCTTGCTTATCATTGCTGCCCCTCAAACCCATTAGGGCCACCACTCCCAAACCCCCACAAGCTATTTGAATCTTATCATATAAGAAACTTGATTACAATAAGGGGGTCTAGGAGTAGAGATGAGAATCAAGAACCTAGAAAACTAAAATTATCGCTATTAAATGTCAATTGATAAGCATAAATATTGAATATTTTACTATCAATTGGCATTTAATATTTATCTTTAGCACTGCCATTTTGGCATTTGGGATTGATTAATGATGATGCATCATAATTTAGTTTTAATATTCTATATATTTTTTTTAAAAAATTGTATATATATACACGTACCCAAATGTACCATACCCAAGGGCAAAAAAATTTTGCCTATACCAGAATTCCTGTTTCTCCTACCTGTACTTGTTCCCATACCTTTACAGGCAACTTAGCTTTAAACTCCAATTTTGATTTATATATGATGGAAATTAGTGATATGCTCTCAACAAATTTAGTAATGTGTATTTTTGAATAATATTGTTAAAATTTTATATTTTAAAATGTTAGATGAATTTGCCGAGTTATTGCTGATTTTTTCCCGAGTTTTTTGGCGAGTCCCGAGCTTTTAAAAATTTTGGGCCAGCTGAGTCATAGCCGAGTCCAAGTTTTTTAACTATGGTTCTTCAGCTAGATGTTTTAATGCCAGCAAAAAATTGCACCAATGCTGTCTCCTCTCCACCTACTTATACATCATTTTAGACAAAGCTCGGAGCATGTCCCCCATCAACTAAAAAGCAACATTTGGCCATTACTAGAATCAAGGTTGTCAATAGAGTTAGAGAGATTTACTCGTGCACAATTTGTTGATGACACCATCCTATTGAGGGAAGCCACCAAATTGAATGTTAGAAGCCTTGAATTGTCTTGACAATTTCTTAGTTTCTTCTAGAGCTGTCATCAATGCCAATAAATGCAGATTTAAACAATAAACACCTTTGCTGCTGAAAAAGAAGCTTTTCCCAGATTCTCCAATTTGCACATCGTGGTGCCAATCTTTTCAACTATTTGAGCATCCCCATGAGTTTCAAATTGAATAAATCTTAACTATTGGCTTAACCTTGTGAAAAAAATCAACAAGCACATTCAATGCTTCAGCAATGGATGGCTCAGTCTTTCTAGCAGATTGGTCTTAATAAAATCAATCATCTTTAGTCTTCCTATCTACTGGCTTATGATCTATCGTGCTCCTATTTCGATTTCTCATGCTCTTGTAAAAAACTCAAGGATTTTTTATGGCATGAGGGTAAGCAAGCTCATCACAAGAGATACCAACTTGTTGGCTAGAATATAGTTCATGAAAGACAAATCTCAAGGTGGTCTGTGTATTACATCTGTGCTCAGCTAAGCTAGTTTAGACTCTTCTATGACACTTTAGAAACAAATTATCACTTACAAATATGATGTTGGCAAACAAGGTATGTGTCTACTCAATACCATCCATCAAATGCAATGCACTTCCAAAGGATGGTCCCTGATTATTACAGTTGTTGAATTCATAGTTGAAACACTCGGCAAGTTTTTAAAAACTCACGAGCTTTTTTGTATGGTGAGTATTGAGGATTTCCACATAAAACTCACAGACTTTACTCACTGAGTTTTGGCAAGTTTTTGCCAAAAACTTGGCCGAGAAAATATAATGTCTGGGACGCAAAATAGTTCATTCTAATTTGATTTTGAATGATTTCTTTTGCTCCTCCAGTGAAAAAACACCCTCCCAACCTTCTACGAGGTCATTTGCAGCGATTTTGCACCAAGGAGTGAAGATTTGTAGTTCATCTAGCGATGAGCAGAATTGGAGCTTGTTTGAGGCCATCCACACAAAAAAGAATTAGTTAGCTCAGAAACACCTCAATGACCTTGTCTTTATGCAATATACTCTTTGGTTTCGCACAAGGAAGGTAGAAGAAATATCAAGTTGTCCAATTGAATTTGATAATATAGATCCTTATAATGATTGGACAGTGCAGGACAAGCCTCCATTGTTTATCGAGGATGACATCTATGATTTGGAAAGGCGGTTGGAAAGGCGGATGATGGAGGAGGGGGGTGGATTTGGATTCACATTGGATGACATTGAGGAGGTTGAGGATGATTAGGAGGATTCATTGCCAACGCTACCAGCATCTACATCCAGGGTGGATGTCGAGCCACAGCCTATCATGCTAAGCAATGTGGCACAGCCGCAGTGGACTACTAAGACTAAACCCTCTAGTTCTACCTCTCTCATAATTTTTACTAGCGCTGGGAAGAGGAAGATGTAAAATGTTTTAATGTAGTTTACTTTTAGTATTGCAAAAACAATTTGCTATTTTGATTTTGTTTCTGTTTCAGACTATCAGCCATCAGCATTCCACAGAAGGATGCCATTTTGTACCCAGTTTGCATTTAAAATTTAAATCAGTCAAATATAACTATACTCAGCTTATTTCTTTTATGTACTCATTTATTGACTCACTGGATGCAGCTCCTCATTGAATTTTGCAAAACAAAATGCATTTCTAATGAAATTTAAGCAAATTTTAAAGTTGTCGAGTCGCATTTTCCAGCCTCACAAGTTTTTCAACTATGGTTGAATTAATCAAAACCGATGTACCTTGGTATACTAGAAATGGTCACAATATTAGGTGTTGAGATGATCCCATTCTAGGCAATGAACCCCTAATCTCTCTCATGCCAAAGTTTCTTTTGTTGTCCTTGAAACAACTTGGTATGGAAAAGTGTTAACACCTCAATGGCTGAGATGGAAGTCGCCCTGGGTGGCTTCGTCTAAATAGGTTTTACGAGGAACATCAAGAGTGGGATCTAATAGAGGAAATTCATGGGCATTATCCCTGCAGATGGTGGTAGTAAGGATAGTTTAATTTGAAGCAAGATAAGCTCTATGAAGAGCTATACAGTTTGTGGTGGAGATCATTCTTTTGAACCATTTGATTGCTTCCTAAACATCATATGGACATTTAGCATCACCCTCCAAATCAAAATGTTTAAATAGCTTGTTCAGTAGAATAAAATTTTCAATGGTGAATATCTAGTTAAGAGAGCCATCTTCAGTCCTCATATCTGCTTTACAGGTTTCCAAGATTGTGAAACCCAATCTCACCTCCTCTTTGATTACGAGGAAGACACCTCTCTCTCTCTCTCTCTCTCTCTGCTTTAGTGTCCCCTTTCATAACAAACTAAATTTAGAAATTTGCATTCACTTTTGGAATTCAGCTACAACAGTTTTAGATTTTTATGGTCCTTCCCTTTCTTCTGCATGTAGTAAATTTGGATTTGACAGGAGTAAAATAATTTTGGAAAACTCTGCTACCTCAAAGAACATTATGATTTAAAGGATTCAGCAAGCTATGGTAGAAAATGTCAAATCCTACTTCAAGAAAAAGCAATTCTCTCTAAAACAGAAATTCACATTCTTAGGAATGGGAACATTGTGGATTTTAACAGCAACTCTCCAGCTCACTGCCCCACTCCAGAAACCCATTTCAGCAACCCTACACTCCTTTTTGAGAGCACTATGAAATCCAATCCAGGTATTGCTGCTGCTGCTGCTCTGCTTTGATATGGTCCTTAGTTCAAGATTCTGGACTTTCATGAATTTAGGGCAGGCCTATACCAACATTGTTGAATTTATGCGCTGCACGTTCGACCTTGAAGAATCTCACCATTTATAAGAATTGTATGTTAACAATTCAATGCCTCAAAAACAAGTGGTCAGATATGTTCAGCTCTGTCTTTTGCATTGTCAAGTCTTGAAAAACTTCCAAAATTCTGATCAAATAGCTGACAGTGTCTCCCCAGAAGATCAAATTGTCTTGCCAACAAAAAGGCCAATGAAGTCATTCAGTTACAGCCCCTTTCAGCCTGCATAAGACATATATGTACTAGATGAGCTTACATGCCTACTGAACTTTGAGCATCTTTCTGGCTTTACTACCCTCCACTGTCCCAGTCATTTTGTTTCTTTTATCACGTCACTTGTACTCTATGTAACATATTTTTGTGACCAAATAAAATCTTTTCCCTTTTGTTATATATTTATGACTGGTAAGAAATTTGAATGGAAAGAATGACATTATATCTATGGGCTTTAAAGATCAAAATAGGTCAAGAGGACTCAAAGTACAGCTGACATACATTGCGATGAAAGGAATATCAAAAGCAACTTCCACTTACAAAAGTGAAAGAGCTTTACCTAGAGAATGGTAAACCCTATAAAAGAAACAAAAGGAGTATAGTTACTAACCCCATTGAAACGTACAGAAAAGCTAGACAAGTTGTCCACACTCCACAAAGGAGATGAAAAAAGAAACTGCAGGTCCTCATCGACAAGAAAAAAATGTTGTAGTCACCAGTAATACTTCTAGGATCAAAATATAAAAAATGGCATGGATCAATTGGAGCCATGGTTCTATACTCACATCCATTTTCATACTCATAGTAATGCTTCTATGATCAAAATATGGAAAATGTCATGGACCAATTCGAGCCTTGGTTCTATCCTCACATCCATTTTCATACTCCTCAATGAATATGAGGATCTGATAGCATGTGTAGCTAGGCATCCTGTGAATGAAGTGAATAAGCTAGTGATCTGGTACTTTTGAATTTTCCCAGCATGGAGGTAATGCTGAAAGGAGTAGCAACCCCACTATGTCTAATGCCATATATATTTAAGAAAACAAAATATTACCGAAGTTTTGATATCAGAACATTCTGTTAGTAGTCTGGCATTGACCAAAATAAGAACAATAGAAAGTAACCAATCAGGAAGGTCAGGTAGGCTATCCATCACCAAACAGCTCACGGAAGTGCGTTAGCACAAATTAGAATAGTACATTATTATTGTTATTATACAGTTATAGTAATTCTGTTACATAACTGTATATCTCCTTATAAATGTTTGTGCTGATCATCAAATCGATATAATAAAAAGTTTTCACTGTCATCCTATGGTATCAGAGCATCATTTTTCTCCTGTGCGCCTATGCATGATAATCTGGAAAAGACTGTGCATTGGTGTGAGATATCGCCAGTGTCTGAACAGTTGTGTAACCATTGAAGCCAAATGATAAAAGAATTAGTTTGTGCTAACATTTGGATAAGTTAACAAATAAACGTTGAATTCTGCCCATGACGCATCAAATGGAGAGAGAAGAAGAAGAGCAAAGGTATACCGTTGGTGATGCAGTCCTCTGTTAATGCAGCCTCCATAAATGACTAGAACATGTGACTGGTTCTAAACTTCTACAAAGACAGTTCTATTTTTGAATTTTCTGTCATTGGCTTAGAGATGCATTGCTTTGCACCGTTAAAAAAAGACCTCACCCAAATTAGAAATTACTTCTGGGTGGAATCACTTTATAGTTTATACACTGGTGCCACGGAGATTTATAAGACAGAAGTGCAGCATTGCATCATCGAATGAGATTTCATAGTGATTGTCGGCAATTGTTTTTGAACTCAAATTTAATTTCTTGCATTTTTGTGATGGTCAGTGAGATTTCTGTTGCATATAATACTAACTTTGGAAATAAATTTTTAAGAAGTGGTGAAGGCATCCATGATCCATATGATTATCTTCATTGAGTTTCTCAATGTCAAAGGCAGAGGAATGTTTAAGGTTTGCACCATGTGATTGAAAGCTTTGGGTAGTTATTTGGAGAAAAAGATCAAACAGAAACTCTTAAATTAAATAATCAATTTGATCTAAGTGCCTATTACAATTGTTTAGTCATAGGTGATAGGAGTGATTTGAGGAAAATTTGTTTACATATTGAGAGTCATATTAAACGAATTGCATTTACATGATAGAGAGGGAGTTGTAGATGGATACATTATTAGTCAACGGTGACATTCTATTTTATGCATATGAATACACAGGTGTAGTAGTTGTTGGGGTCATTATAGAAAATCCAGCTAAGAGGCACTAAGATCTTCAATACCATCCTGACGTGGCTCATTCAGTAAATGGGATGATGACACAACACTATTACCTTTTTAATGTTTGTAGCATTAAGACTGCTTGGAAACTACAAAATGAATTAGAAAAGAAATTCAACAAGTTAAAGATATGGTTGAACCAAAGGACCATTTAATATGTGAATTAGCAGATGGTGTTAACCCTGTAGTCGCTACAAACCTGTACATAAAGAAATTGAAGACATAGAAGAAATGGTTCACTATGTTGATTGAGCACTTCCTCAACTGCTATTTTTAGAGGCTAAGGACTAAAATAGTCATAATTTGGAGAATGGCAGCACTGGATGTTGGAGGATTTCTGTCATCTCAAGCTAGCTTCTTGCTTTGAGATGGTGCTTGTATGAGAAGCATTTTTTGCTTTTCGTTCATGCTTTCTATTTTGCTTTCTTTGTTGATGTTGATGAATTCGAACAATGCATGTGTTGTGAAGACTGGATTTGGAGATAGGTTTAGGGTTTGGTGAAGCACTGAAGAGCTCAAGTATGGATGGTAGCCCAGAGAGTTCATGACACTGTGATCGAGAATTATCACCCTTTTGAGGGTCACGATACAATTTGGAGGATTCTAGTCCAGAATATTTCGTTGTCTGTGATCCAAGAGTTTGGGACTGAGAGCTCAAGAATTCAGCTCGGAGCAACACCTTTTCAGGGGTCACAAGGCAACTTGAGGAAGTTCCACTTGATTCAGGATTTGGTTCTTCAAGGAAATATTTTCTCAAAAATATGTAATCAACAGCTTTTGTTGTGTAAGCCTTAAGGGGGGTCCCTAGAGCAAGGTAAATATGATGTTTTTGAGAACAATGTATTAAGAGGGGGAATGTTAGTGCAAATTAGAAGCTTTCACCATCAAAATCAATATCAAAAAGCTTTCACTGTCATCAAAGTGAACAATAATTACTGGATCCCTCTTAAAATCATAATGACAAAACCTTGTTAAATTGGCAGATTCAAATTCCTACGATGACACTGTCAACATCTTCAAAGCTTTGACAAAATTACAGTAAATTAAGCTCTCTTCACTTAGATGAAATGTTAGCCAAAGGATGCAAAACCACAGCAGCTCAATAATGCTTGGTCCACAGTATGGTGAGAAAAAGATTCAACAGACTTAATCTCAGATCAGAATAAAAGAATTAAACTTAGTCTCATGTCCAGACTCTGTTGAGCAGCTTTAAATTATGTCCTGCAGACCATTGCAAGATGACGCTTGGATGCGTTTCATATGGAATTATTAATATCCATCAAAATAAAACAGCTGATAGGGGCTGAAGTCTGTCATTCATTATTTCAGGAACAGCAGCCTGAATCTATCAATTTTTCATTAGCACCCTATAAAGTAAATACTTTTTAATCTTTAACTGACATGTCCACAAAAATGAAGATGTTAAACAAATTTCTGCATCTTACATTTCTTTTCCTTTGCAATATAAATATCAAACAATAATGAGTAACGCTATAAGCTATATACCTTTCTATCTTTAACTGACATTTCCAGATGAATTAAGATGTTAAGCAGGTTTCTGCATCTTACCTTTCATTTTCTTCCCAATATAAATATCAAACAACAATCAATTACACTGTCAATGACCACTCAGCTCCAGTGAAACTAACTGGATAGCTGGCTGAAGGTGTAGTAAATCAATATATTGGAAAAGTTCTTGATTCTACTCCATAGGATGAGGAAACCATATTGGCAGTAGTGTAACCATCCCGGCCACCAACACTCCCCAGTGAGCATTGTCAGATCTTGTATCGGTCCCTTCATAGTGATTAATGATGGCATAGTGACTTCACCATTTCTAGTGCAGGCAGTGATATTCATGATCTCCATTTTTCCTTGTATTTGCTCTTTGGAGTTCTTGTTCCCACTTCTTGGCTATATGTACTATTTCCTTAACCACTTGTGTTGGCAGTTCATTGTTATTTTGTATTCCCTTGGTTTTGTTCTTCCCCTGCGGAGCCTTTCACGGTTTCTCTTCCTATAACTTTCTATTGTATATCACTGTCCTCTTGAGTTTCCTTGACCTATTTTTGGTCATCCACAGACATTAACATAATTTCTTCTTTCTTTCAATACTGACCTGGCCAGAATATTAAATGGAGGTATTGACCAATTGGCTAATCTTTTGTCTGGCTAAATTTGAGGAATTTCTATAAAGTGACTGCCTAGAGTCAATACTATGGCAGTGAGTTTACAGAAGCTTTATGTGTTTGTCGTAATTGGCATTATGCAAATTCAACAAGGTATCAAGCAAGTAAAACTGGAAGGAATTTTATCCCTTAATGTCAGTGGATCAGTTTTGGCCATCACGAGGCTACAGAGAGTCCACCTACTGCACAAAGGGGTTCATAAAATACATACTTCGGCGAATTCTTGCAGATATTTTTCATATGCAATTATGCTCTGCGGGCCATATGAGTATATAGATGATATGCACAATTAGCTGCAAATAATTTACTAACATAGATAGCTCAAAGATTATTAGCACACCTGGCCCAAATTGGCATAGCTACTTTCTCGCAAGCTTAATAATAGATTTTAGTCAGAATAAGCCCCAAGACTAATGAAGGTCTTTTGGGAAATGATTTGACCTAATGCACTCATGCATCCAAGAACTACTTATAATTTGCAATGATCCTGAGGTTATTCAACAATTAATCTGAAACTGCAGTTCAGCTTCAACCTAACCATTTTATGCCAAGCACAGGGTATTTATGTGTCCTGCATCAAGGATAATTAGGATACTACTTGGTTTCACCTGTGTCAAGTTAAAAAAAAAAAACTGTATTACAGCCAAGATGACCAGCATAGCAACTTCTTTGACAAGAAAAGGTATATTCCCTTAAATAATTTTTGATGTGTTTCCCTCCCTTTTGGAAATTCGGGGAACACTAACACAATAAAACATTGATACTTCATCTCTAAATTTTTACCCCTTAATGCCAACAGAAAAACTTCAAAGAAAACTTTCATAATGAAGCAACTGCCAAACACTTTTGAGCCATCAGCCTCTGGCACAAGTAGAAGAAACATGGAAACCACTTCATGACTGTTTGGCACTTTCTGAAAATCAATTATTCCTTAGTCCACCAAGATGGAGAGTTCAATCATTTCCTATCCATATGCAAATTGTAGTTTATTTTCTTAATGATGAATTTTCTGTATCTTTCATCCAATGAGTTCTGTATACATTCTTTGATTACTGCATAAATCAATATTTGACATTCCATTAGAGCTTTACAGCCATCCATAAATTGTAAAGGCTTGATTTTTCCATTTACACGTACTTTATATGACTCCATATGATCTCCCACTGAGACTAGAATGATTGACAAGTCAACTTTCTTTTGACATTCCAAATCTTCAATTTTCAACCAGGTAAGTTTGAGACTACTACTTTTTGCTGATATATGGAGCTAACAGACCCATATGATCCACTTCATATAAGTAATTCAAGATCTCTGTGTTTAGTAGCATCCATTTTATATAAAGATAGTTAATAGAAAGTTCTTATGCTACCATTGTGAATTCCTGTCAGATATCTCAGGTTGTAGAAATGTTTATTGGTGCACCTTCTTAGAGTTAGCAGTACCCAAAAGGAAATTGGGCATATTGTTGGATTAAAAATATCTTACACAGTTAAAATCAAAGAGAAAGAAAGTTGCTTTTTAATAAACTTTCAGAGAATGAAAGCAGAAAGTTCACTCCCATCAAAGCTAAGAGAAGAAAAAAGGACAGCAACCCCAAAACAATGATGTTCATGAAGGTAACAATAATGCCTTACATCCAGAATATTGCCAATTAAGAAAATTGATTTACTGGAAATTCTACCATTCAGTTGAGCATTGCACAAATACCCACCAACCAATATAAGCCAGCCATGTAATTAGAATCTACCAATCTTACAAATGATTGAGGTTCTTACCGTACTGCTTGCTCAGAGAAGTGCTTTCCTGGTTGTCGTTGGCGAAGAGTGTGCAAATCTCCTCCTGGACAATACTCCATAACCAGGCATGAGAACCTGTCTGTCTCAAAGTGAGTGTATAATGTAGGGAGAAAAGGATGATCCAGAGATTGCAGTATTTCCCTTTCAGTTTGAGCTCTCAGCAACTTTTTTCGACTTGCCAGAGAGCCTTTGTCCATCACCTTCATTGCAAAGTAGCATCTTGTACCACTTAATTCTGAAAGATAAACACTGCCTATGTCGCCACACCCTAGCTTCTTAAGCAATCTGAAATGGCTTAATCCCAAGATTCCATCCCGCATTCTAACTACTCGAATGGCTTCCCATCTTGGATCATTGGACTTGTGAGGCTTGTTGGCGCTACTACTTAAACTGCTGCAGGTGCTTTCATCACTGACCCCACTGCTATTACTACCTCTGCAAACACTACTCTTAGCACTTTCAATAAAATCTCCCTTTTCACTAACTTTGGCACTTTCACTAGTCTTTGGTATAGAATTAGCCACACTGCTAGTACCATCACTTAGTTTTGCGCTTGAGCTATTTTTAACACTACTTGGTGCTGTCATAACACTTGTGCTGTCACTGCTGTTGTGAGGACTGAGATTGCTGCTTGTAGGCAAGGAAGCATCCCATGTGCCTTTCTCATCCCCTTCAGATGATCCTTTATGTGACAAGTCTTCTGGTGAATGACAAACACCTTCAGCTTTCTGTGAGTTACAACAAGCTGATGATGCTGAAGTAGCAGTTACAGATGATGCTCCAGTTACCTTGGACATATCCATGCACCCCCTCAGCGGATGCTTCACCTTATTTGCCTCAAGTGACTGGTTGCAATTTGCACGTGACACTTGATCTGTATGATCTGCTTTTGTGTTTTGTGGGATCATAGACTCGTCAAATACAGGATTTAGATTCCTTGTTTCTGATGCTTCTCTTGATGAATGTTTCATGGTACTTCTGGCAGTTTCCTGAGAAACACCCCCTCCTCTACTTCCACTTTTGGAAGTGGGTGATTGTAATGAGCCTGCTTCGTATAATGGATTATTCACTGCACCCTTCAATGGTGACTTCTGATTAGCTGCTTCTGGGACCCGTGAAATACCACCTTCCTTAGATGCTTGCTCCAACATAATTTTCTCTGATGAGAGCACATTACCCCCTAGCTTCAACTTCTGTTTCACAGGGCCTGCTTCTTGTGTTCTAGAAGTACCAACTATCGCTGTTTGCTTCAAGCTAGTTGCATCTAGCGCCTGGGTAATTCCTTCTACGGATATGTTCTTGATGGAAGATGATCCAGGTGCCTGACAGGAAGCTGGCTTGCATGACTGTTTGAAATTTGCTTCTGATGATCTGGATGTTGCCATTAATCAGAATGTAGTATTCTCAATGCAATTCATTCATGCAAGGCCATAAATTCTATAACACCTAGAAGAGACACTTTTTCAGTCTCTTCCACCACAGTCCTCTAATTCCTTTAACCTCACCAAAAAGAATAGTGCTGCAACTTCTCTGTAAGGCCATATGATGTGTAGCTTGTATCAATATGTAGTTTGCATCAACCAATAGCTTACAGAGAATTTCCTTTATACTGGAATGATTACATTCCTGCCATCAGATCAGAGCACAAATTGTCAATTATCACAAGTTTTAGGGTTTTCTTAATGAGTAAATCCTTACAGAATTGAAATGCGCTATATTGACTTGACAATTCACAAACTATCTAACGGCAACAATAATGCCGACACAATTTAGCATTCATTCAAGTCAAACGCGATGTGCACATTGATGCCCAACACAAAATGCTTACAAAGAACGGTCTGTCCTACCTCGTCCAATACTCTCATTATCAGATATTGTGAGCTGGAACTCAAAACATACGCCAACAGCTTAAGATCCAACAAGGCTTGACATGGCATGGCAGAAAGGCAATGTTCGTTGCTCAGGACAAGAATCAAGATAGCCCACCACGCAACTCAGGAAAGATGTATATAAAATAATTGGCTTCAAGGATTGCTGGCACGCATATCACAATTGAAGGGCAATGGCAGGTAGCATATGATAATTATTTTGTAGATCTAGCTACCCTTATTAAATGCCAATTAAATGGATTTGTCCAAGACCAAACCATCAAAAGTATCCAAAAATAAGAAGGTTGTCACTGGCATTGAAGATTATGTAATCTCGGGCAGCCAAACAAAGTAGACAAAACAACAAGGCTCCCTAAAACCCTGCAAATAAGCTTCGCAAAAAGACACGCTGAAAAGAAAAGAAATGAAGCAACCGTTCTTGTTCGGAGGAACGGCACATGTGTCCGAAATCTTTGTAACAAAAATGCCCACATCCACAAAATGCAACCTCTTAATTCATCTGCACTACCACTTCGCTAAAAATTGATTCTCAGATCGGTATCAAACAATACAGCTAGGCTTAATTAAACTCGCTAGTTTTTTCTTGTTTCCACTTAAAAACCAGCCATAAATCTGGAATTTAAGGATGAAAGAGTTAGCACGGTAACGAACAAAAACATCCGGATCAAGAATGTAATTAGTATGCAGAAAAATG
Organism: Chamaecyparis obtusa; assembly: GCA_027943335.1. Taxonomy (NCBI): domain Eukaryota; kingdom Viridiplantae; phylum Streptophyta; class Pinopsida; order Cupressales; family Cupressaceae; genus Chamaecyparis; species Chamaecyparis obtusa. Next base: position 2,399,047 of record BSBK01000633.1, on the reverse strand, counting down.
TATGGAAAGAAACTCAAAGATCGAGAAGGGACAAAATTTTGGATCTGAATACGCATGCATTTTCTGATAAACACAATGTATATGATGCCATTTATTCAGAGTACATTGGGGTGTTTACCTGTATTGTTGAGATCGCAGAGAAGAGCAAATGGGTGTCCTTGTTTGGTGCTGAACCAGAGCTAAAGAGTGGATGAAGAGGAGAGTAGAGAGGCCCTTCGGTTTTACGAGGAAAGCAGCCTGGTCAAAGCTAAAGTATAGTTTCTCCCTTCATTAAATTAAGAAAGTTTCTATTTTATTTCCCTTGTTGCTTGGATCTTTGTAACCAATAAAACATGGTAAGTTGCGCTGCCTTGGCATTCGGAGCCCGGCGGTCCCCACTTCCTGCCTTTCTTGTCACCCGTACTACGTGGAGCTCATGTGGCAAAATCTCTTCACATTTTTGTTGGGAAGATAAACAAAAATAACCAAAAAAACATTTAATTATGTACACTCAATAAGAGGCCTAGTTGTTTAAAGGCTTTTTGGCTTTGGGTTGTCTTACATAAGTCTTAATACTAGTTCTCTCTCTCATTTACCCTACCTTGAAGAAAACTCATGTCATTGGTCAATCTAACAAAAAAGGGTTTGCAATTAGTTAAAGGTTTTGGGTTCGTTTTATGTAGGTCTTTAGACTAATTTCTTTTGTCTTGAATTACCCTATCTAAAAGTGAATTTCATGTGGCCTACCTCATTAAAAAAATATATATTGTAAAATTTTATATAGTTAAAGGCTTTGGGCTTGTCTCATGTAGGTCCCTAGACCAATTCCTTTTGTCTCGAATTACCCTATATAAAGGTGAATTCTATGTGGCCTACCACATTAAAAATATATATATTGTTGAATTTTATATTATCAAATCTTTGAACTTAATATAAATTGATCATTTTACTTTAAAATATCTCTAAATAAATAGTTTTGTGAAGTATAATTCATGAGAGTGATCTTAAAGATCTTCTTACTAATATTGTCTATAAGATTATAATGGTAAATTAGGAAATACTTTAAAAATTTGTATGCTTTGTATTTATTTATTTTTTATTTATTTTGATCTAGTTATTGGTTATGTAATGATTAGTGTATAAGTGATGTGATTCTTGCATAAAATCTATCACATGCTCCAAGTCAAATTTGATTCCATCGCACTTGTTCTTAAAGTTCAATCACGATTCTCAATATATCCACCCATTAATCATGTTCAAATATGTAGTCATAGAACTAAATGAACTAGTTTAGTTCTATTATTTGTAGAAATGATCCCAGACATTTTAAAATTTAAATTCAAAGTTGGATCCAAGTCAACCTATTTCTTAATTGATCTTTATGTGCCAACTTGAAGACCTTTGACGTTTTATTGAAGTTTTATTGTAGGACTAATCTTAATTCATTCTTAATTGTTAAAAGTTTAGAATACAAAAGAAATTCTTGAGCACAATAACATTCTTTATAGAGCTTCAATAGTGTGTCATTTATAAGGGGCTTCTAGATACATAACTATAGGCTGACACATTACATGGTATTATTAAAAAAAATGATAAGTTAGAATTTTATTCTTAAAAACAAGAGACCTTGCATTTTAGCTCTTGAATTGTTAGTAGTTACTAGTGGGATATGGTTATAAATTTTTTCATGAATAGGCATTTCCATTGATATTTAAATAAAATTACACTATTCACAAAAAAGGGTAGAGGGATACGAGATCATCACTCAAGAGTGAAATGGGCAATGCTTGGAAAGCAAAGCTAACAAAGTTAAGGGAAGTGCCCAGAAAATAAAAGCTACTAGAAACATGAGCAGTGTCCAAGAATAGAAACGTCACATAAAAGTCACTAAGAAGCTAAAGCAGTGGTCATGGGTGGCGGAGGAAGATCTCTATCATCATTGGGACCTCATACATCAATAGGGTTGGGGTTGTCATTCGAAAGGGACCACCCTTCTTATGTCATATCTTATTCATTTGTTTTCTCCTTCTTAGCAAGAGAGAAAGCCAAGGCCAACCACGAGAGCCATTTGGAAGAGCTCAGCTAATTGTTATTGTTCTTAGTGTTTGGCCAGCTAGAGTCATCACCCATGGAAGGGCACACACCCCTTGTACCCCACCCAAAATTTGAGCCCCCATGTGGAGGAGAGGTGGAGCACCGCCATTGAAAATCTATGCCACCACCAGATCGGCAATGAAGAGCTTGGGAACATGGGTTTGAGCAGTGAGTAGAGGAGATGTGGCCTATTTTCCAATCACAAGGTGAAGAGCAATCACAAGAGAATGAGGGTTTGAAGGTACCCTAACAACTATATAGGGGGCATTTCCCCAATTTTATAGAATCTCCTACAAGTGGGCCACCTTGAGTGCAACCTTGATGGCTTGCACTTAAATCTGAAGCATCACATTGTTATTATACAATAGAAAAATGGGGAGAGCAATGCAACATAAAACATACTAAGTGAATTACTTCCCCATTTTATTGATCATACATTAGGAAGGAAGAATGTCCCCAATAGGCTCAAGAGGTGACTCAAGCACTAATTGGGAACAAGATCTATCCTTTACTAAGTAATATAATGAATGAAATGAGATTGATTAAGTGATTTAATTGATCTAATAGAGAAGACACTAAAAATTTGATCAAAACAAACTTATACGAATAGATATAGAGTTGAAAGTGACAAAAATAGAAACTAGAAGACCAAATTGACTTTCTCTAGAAATTTTAATAAAAAATAGAGCAAACAGGGTGAAACTTGATCTATATCTAGCACTTTTAGATGATATTTTCACGGAATCTACAACTATTCTTGTACTACCCAGAAAAGATCTGACAACTCCGTAACATGTTCTTGTGCACATAAAAATAGGGAAAAGGTTGGGAAAAGGGGTTTGCCTTAGTCAAACCCTTGTTTAGGAATCAACCTTGAAATATGATAGAAATTGCATAAAGAAGAGAATGTAAAAAGGCAAATTGTTGATTTACCTTGCATAAAACCCTCATGAACAGATGTGGAAATCACTCAAATCCATGAAGATGCTTGAATATTCTTGGAATCCAAAGAGATGACCTTGGAATGAGATGTAGAATCATCACAAATGCATAGATCTATGACTGTCACTCCTAGATCAAGAATGTAGATATGCTTGATAACTACATGTAGAGAGAGAGAGAGAGAGAGAGAGAGAGATCTTCTTGATTGATTGATAATTCCTCTACTTGGCCATCATGGGAGAGAAAATTGCATCAATTTGAGAAGATTACCATTGATTTGATGGATTTTGAAGAAATGGAGGCTTGGAGATCTTGAATTGGATGCTTGTCTTCAAATCTTGAATCCAAATCCTCAATTGCTCAACTTGTTTGCTTGATTGCTTTATGGAAAGCTTGCACTTTATTGAGAAATGCCAAATGAGGGGAGAGAGGTCCTTTTATACTTACTCCCTTAATTTAGGATTAAAATTTGATCCAGGCTGACCACAATTGAAAACCTTAGAAGAAGACCCTAATATCAGGCTCTAGGCAAAATTTGGGCCCAAAATCCTAGGGACATATTGCCATTAGCGATGTGTCACAAGTAAAATAGGCTTAAATTTCACTAGGAGACTAGGGATAATGAATAGGTGTAGAAAAAAAAAAGACGGGTCACAGGGATCAAGCATAGTGGGCATTTGAACCTCAAAATCACCAAAATGAGGCCTAATAGGTCCTAAAGAATCCAATTATGGGTGCTAACTTTTTAGGACTATAAAATTATGTTAGTCTTATAAGGCACTGAGAGGGGGGCTGAATTAGTGCAACCACAAATCTTACAAAAACTTTTCATAAACTTCCAAATAAATCAACATGCAAATGCTATCACCACAAAAGCAAAGAAAATAAAACATCCACAAATAGTCAACACAAGGATACTAATATTTTTGCGTGGAAACCCTTGTTAGAGGGAAAAACCATGGTGGGAATTATCACCCACTAATATCACTACTACAACAATAAGATATGTCATGTTAGGAGCATTACATCACCTTGTTAAGGGTATACCTAGTTAACAGTATCTATAACTCGGTTAAAGGTTATTATAAAGTCCTTTTAGGAACTACTCGATTAAAAGATTTAAAAATCCTTCTGAGAGTCACCCTGATAAAGGATTTATTCTTCAAACCTATTAGGATCCTACTTACCCTATTAGGATTAACCTTGTTAGAGGATCTTAACCGCAAGCCTGTTAGAACTTTTCTTGAGTAAGAAACTCAAAGAATGACCTGATGATAGCACCTTTTACCTAACATATCCACTTATGTATTGCTCACTATGTTGTTCTGATCTCATTATCACTTCTGACACACTTTTTCACTTCTCCTTCAACAATCATAGTCATTGCATCACCAACCAACAACCATAACTTAATGATTTCATCTCCTTATATAGAACTTTAAGTCAATGGAATAAACCTAAAATGTGTTACTTGAGTCGGCCTTAAATTCACTTAAAATTATGTGAGCAAGAGCGTTGATGTACCAATTTGAAATCCTCAATGTCATCCCTAAATGCTTCAACACTCAAATTGATCGGTCTTTGACTTTGACTTCATCGTTGAATCGATTTATCCAACTTAACTAGACCAATTGACTGTTCTTGTCGACATCACTGGAGTTTACTGTTAGACTACAACTGATGAACTACTTGGAGAACATAATGGAGACTGTGAAGATGATCATCAAGATATTAAGGTATATGTGAGTCATTAGATCAATTGTTATATTGTCATTGATGTCAACTAGTTTTGACTGTACTTATCATGATAGTTGCAAACATCTAAAGGAGGTAATGTTGGTGAAGGAAATAGATAGTAGTATTGAAGATCATAAATGTACAAGTTAATTTGGTCGGTATACGAAGAACTTCATATACACAAATTAGATGCAGTGTACATCGAGTAGGTGTAGTTTATACCGAGTGTGGTGTTAACCGAGTAAGAAGAAACCGATATATCACAATATTGACTGAGCGGGAGAAATAATGTGGAACATGTGATTGTCGACATGAGATGATGAGCTAGATGAATATGGAAGATTCCAAGGATAAAGATACAGTTTGTTATGAAGATCTACGATTGAAAAAATTCATGGATGATCAAATGATGAAGATTGAAAATGTTTAAAGGCACAAGTTCTGAGGAAGGTTAAAGAGGCAAAATCAACAATGTAGATTAAGAGGCAAAGCTAAAAAGAAAATGGATTATCATGTCTATATAAGGAGATAAGAGATTCAAAGATTGAATCATGCGTGAAGAAAATATTGTTTACATATGAAGCTGATCAGACAGGTTGAAGTAAGAACCAATTGATTTTACAGACAACACTGAGCGTCAGAAGGAGAACACCGAGCAAAATAGAGTTACCGAGCAAAACAGAGTTAGAAGAAGAAGGAAATGTAAGAGATTATGAAGACCAAAGTTATATTGAGCTTAGCATAGATCTGAATATCTGCAAAGGAAGTTGCATTTTAATCAGGTCATTTACTATTTCTTTCTAACCATTGCTACAAAAAAAATCTCTTAACCAAGTGAGACTTAACAATCTTTGTTATTTCTTAATGACATTCAATGAATGTTGCTTGTTTTCTTGTTGACCCAAGTGAATGTATGGTCACAGGGAACTATTAGTGATAAATCCTCTAACAAGGTCATGCCTTACAGTGTGTTTTGTAACCTTTAACAGGGTTGGCTCTTAACTGAGATCACTTTAGAAGAGTAAAAATATTTTGGGTACCGGTCCCAGGGAGTTTTCCCTTAATGGGGTTTCCACATTAAAAATCAAGTGTTAAATGTCTATGCATGTGATCTTTTGTTATTTTACTTTACACATTACAATAATTGGCTTGATCAGTATATTCTAGATAATTTATTTGACACTCGGTTAATGAATCAAAAAGGCACAGTTAAGTTTTTACCAAGTTATTTAGTTTATTTGTTGAAATTGGTTTTATAAATCTAAGAGTGAATTTGGGACTGTAGGATAACTAATCATAATTGATTCACCCCCCCTCTTAGTTATTATGATTAGTAAAAAGTTAACCTATTCAGAACAGGCGTAGACATTCAAACATCAGTGAACATGATTCTAATAGCATATTCCTAAGCTTAAACATAAAAACAAATGCAAAGACACTCGGATAGAAATGAAACGGGAGCACCCTGTCGTCGTTTGATTTGTTCTCGCTTTAGGGATGTGGGTGTGCTCTTGAATTGCATGGAGCATATCCCTAATGATGATTAGGGGGGATTGGGATCATTCAAGGACCATGGATACTCTATAATGGCACTTAATTAGGTATAGAAGACATGATTTGCCCCTAGAGCCCAAGGAGCCAAAATGGAGCTAAGATGCAAATTAAGCTACATGATGCTTATGCTAAGATTAATTTTATCCAAATAGAGATGTGATAATGATGATATGCTATGCCAAACAATGAAAGAAACTAGGTTCAATCCATTATTCTAAGCTATGATGTGTTAGAAAACTTG